>VZSE01014266.1:45722-139931 GCA_013398275.1 Promerops cafer | reverse complement strand
CAGCCGCCGCAGGGCAGGGTTTAAATCCAAATCAAGCCCAGCTTTCGTTCAAAGAAGGGTAAAAAAAAAAGCCGAAAATAGATTGACATTTTTGTCCTTTAAAATGTCTTTGATCCTTTAAAATGTCTTGACGGCTTCAGTGCTTAAAATATACTGTCCTTTTGTAAAAGGGCAGAATTAGTAAAATAGACCTAAAAATTGAAGGCTGCCCCTCTGCTTTTGGCACTAGTTTACCATTAAGGTGGTTGCTACTCTTTCATATTGCTGGTAGCTGGAGAACCTTTTCTTTTTTTATTTCCCTAGGAAGAAATCTTGTTCATTAAGTTTTGGGGAAAAAATTGCTTTAAAATAAAAGAGAGTAGGATTAGGTTTAGATATGTTGCCTGAGAAGATGGGGAGGCCCTGGCACAGGGTGCCCAGAGAAGCTGTGGCTGCCCCATCTCTGGAAATGTCCAAGGCCGGGTTGGATAGGGCTTGGAGTAATCTGGGATACTGGAATGTGTCCCTGCCCACGGCAGAGGGGTGGAACTGGATGAACTTTAAGGTCCCTTCCAACACAAACCAGTCTGGGATTCTGTAAAATTCTAGTTGTCTCAAAGAAGCTTTTAAATAAATCCAGATTCTGAAAGGTGTTTCTCTGGGTAGTTCTGGTTTTGAAACACTCATATGTCATCTTTAGGTAATCCCTGTATTTGTTTTGGACATAGATAAACTAAGTCTCATGAGGCAGAATGAGGGACCGGGGAATTTGGTTGTTTGTTTTTGTTGAAATCCCTGGGAAAGGACGTGGGTCAAACCAGCTTTGCGGGAGATGTCTGGAAGCACAGGGAGGTTTCATTAACATCATCTTGTGTTGGACAGGGCTGCCTGTGTTTGAGGCAAAATGGCTTTCAGTAAAGGATACCGTGTCTATCACAAATTGGATCCACTTCCCTTCAGCGTGATCGTGGAAACCAGGAATAGAGAAGAATGTCTCATGTTTGAGTCCGGAGCTGTGGCTGTTCTCTGTAAGTCGATCTGTTTTGATAACTGCTGTGTTAGAAAAGTGACAGACTTGACATTGTGTGAGCCATTTTATTTGTGGAATGTAAAGAAGCAAGTGTTCTGTTTTTCTGTTTGCTAATGGAGAGGCTTCTGATTTAAATGAGAAAAGAGACATTTTCTTATCTTCATCTGTTGTGAGAGAATTTTACACATTTAATTACATTCCTTTATGCATCTATATTTTCATGTCCACTAAATTTTCTTATAATTGCTTCCAATATCATCTTGTTTCTTGGGTTCCGAACAGCCTTATTTTGAACACTTGATAACTCATTGACAAGCTACTTCTGATGTTGCATTTCATAACAATAAATCCTATATTCTTAAATGTTATGTCATAATTTGGTTTTATCTCATTTTGTGTGATTTTTGATAGCTTTCTTGATTTGTAGCTTTATTTTGTCCCTGTATTTTTAACCTCCATCAAGACTCGGTATTGCTTTGTCTTGTAATAAGATGAGTAATGTTTGGAGAAAGGTGTCTTGCATTGTGAAGTTATTTTTACACGTTCTAAGTGAAAAATGCATGAGGTATTTCCCTAAATTTTTGCCTCCCTCCCCTTTTTTTTTTATTTTTTCTATTGGAGGGCACTAAAATGAGAAGTGCAGAAGGGAACCATAAGGCCTATACGTAGACTTTTAAAATACGTAAAATAATGAAATATGTTTGTGTTCTTTAGGAAGTCAAAGCACCTGGTTGCATAGCATTTCTAAGCTTGATTTTTGACTCTTTTGAGGAAAGCTTTCATACCATGGAAGTAGTTTTCTCCTTAGCCAGCACCTGTTAGAGGCCAGGCAATGACTGACCTGGTCACTGCAGCTGTATGATGGCTCCTATTTTTAAAATTCTCCTTTTTTCCTGGTACAGTTTATTCTTACTATATATTTAAGTAATCTCCTTGACTTTGGTAGCAGTATCCATAAGGCCCTGTAGCGTGGATCGGGAATAAGTGTCTTGTCATAAAGGTAGCGAACAGGTTTAGTGCAAGCCATAAAATGTTTTGAAGATTTGTGGAACAGGTTGTTTTAGCCTGTGTTTAGTGATTATGGAACATGCTTGAGCTGCTTAAGGGCCAATAGATGAAAAATTATTTATTCCTGAAGGTTGTGCTCAGAAAGGGCAGTAAGTCACTTCTCGTGCCAGGGTACACTGCAGGCACCTGGATAAATGTCCTTTTCTAAAAATTAAAACCCGTGTCAAAGTTCTTGCCCACTTCCCGGCCTTGTTGTTACCAAGCAGAAGAAGCCAGACCTGAAAAAGTTTGAAAGCCTCTCTCCTCTTGGGTTCTGTACTTAGTGATAGCTCATTACTAATCTGCAAAGCACGGTCCTTGGAATTCTAACTAGTAGGTTACATCATAGCAAATGTTCATACTCAGCTGGAAGTAGTTACTGAATATTGTTTTCAGTAAGCTTAATCAGGAAACTGCTTACTCTTTTTCTGTCTGGTACACGGGCATAGTTTTCCACTGAATATTTAGCAGTGGTATTTTTCTTAAATTCCCTCTGGCTTATTTCCATCTAATTCCCTAAATTCTTTAGGTACTGATACTTTCCTTAATGGTTGGAAGATCACAATCTTAAACTGACAGCAGAAAAAGCCCAGGAGTTCCCTAGCTCAGGTTTTTTCCTTCTCTTTTTCTGCCTGCTGTTCCCATCTAGTATCTGTTCTTTTTAATGCATATTTAAAGGAATACAATTATTAGTGCTCAGGGAAGTGCTCAGGGAAGTGCTACTTCTCTATCTCACTGGTCCCGTCACAGAATCCAGCCACAAGATGCCAGTCTGTAGCTGTACAAACAAACAGGTATTTATACAAATAATAGACAGAGTTAATGAAACACTACCGTCCCTTGGGGAAGATTTCCCATGTTTGTAAAACCTGTGTGAATATACAGGAAAATGGTCAGATTAAGTATTTATCAATTTAAATCCAGAACAGCATCAGTTTAAACTGTCAAAAACTTCTGGGTTCTGATGATGATGCTACTACTTTTTAGACTACAAAATTTGACAATACTGACCTCAAAACTGTTAGACATTTTTCCAAATATTTTAATAAATACTGGAGGTTAAGTAACATGTTTAGCCTTATACCTGATCATAGTTCTTACCTGTATGTAGGGTGGATAATATACACGCAGCCTAGTGAAATGCATTTTAGCATTAAAACTGATTCATGTGGTTCAGTTCTGAGAGCCTTAGTGGACTGCACCTCCTGGAATATCTATGTACAGAAATTTGGCTTTGAAATGGGCTAAGAGAAAGGAGTGGAAGCTTGCTGATCCCTTCAGTGTCATCTTAAAGGAAGCACATCTGTCATTTTTCTGAGGGAAGGATAAATGCATTAACCTTCCTCCCCTGTGCCCTCGGTGAGGCACCGCACGATGATTCAGAGGATTTAGTTCAGCCTCGGTAGGAAATGCTGCACAGCTCAGATGGTGGATGATTTTCACTGTGTGTGCCATGTGCTATTCCAGTCAGCCAAGTTCAGAGGGAAGCAAGGAAGAGGCTCGAAGGGATAGTTCAGAGGTGGTGGTTGTGTAACCGCTCAGTCTGAATGTGGGAGCAGCCCAGGCCATACTTCTCCTGGAGGTGTTCTGTGTGAATTAACTAATGTTGCTGTGACTGAAACACCTGAGCACTACTTTGCTTTCCTTTGTGCATTTAGCACCTCTTTGGTCGGCACGGTGCTGGTATTGGGTTAGCCCGAGACATTGGGGGATTGGGGGATCCTTCTCAAAGCCTGGTAAGAGCACCTGGGTTTAAATGTCAGCAGCTTCACTACTGATTTGTCTGGAGTTAAGTGGCAGGGTGTCCTAGATCTGTTTTTCTTATTTTCCATATGAAGTGGGCAGTGTATTTATTCTTTGAAATAGGGTTCTCTGAGATGTCTTAACTGGAAAGGTTTCCCTGACTGGGCAGGAGTGTGTTCTCTCTCCCTCTTCCTGCTGGTGAGTCATCCCAAATGAGTGGTAAGCTGTCTTTACTCCTGTCGCCTGCCGTGGAGAACATTCTGTCTGGGAAAACACTGAGCCATGAGCGCCCCAAGCAGAAGCATCACGCATATCCTTGGACTTCAGTGTCTTAGTAAAGCTGAGGAGAGAGCAGGTGTGAGCAGGAGGAGTAACAGTGCCCACCTGGGCTCTCTGGAGCTGAAGTAAGAGCTGTAGTACCCCGTGTGCAGCAGGCACCCTGGCAGCTGTTGACCGCCATGGTTAGCAGTGCTTCTCAGACCACTTCTTAGTAAGAAAATTCTTCCATGCAGTTGAACCAAGGTGGTCTCGACAGGCCTTGAAAAGCAATCTGGCAGGGTTTCCTCATCCAGCATCCTGAGCTGAGCCAGTACTAGGGGTGTGTCAAAAAAAGAGGTATCAACAGTAATAACATAGTTCTTTGGTTGGTTAATTTAATAGATGAAAATGGTGACTCTATTCTGATTTTAATGTCACCTCTGTGGTAGTGTTCAGGTGTTAGCTTTAATTTAAATACCAAAAATTTAACTGTCCTAATTTGACAAAACCCTTGAAAACTTTAGTTTTAAAAGATCAAAACCAAATTATGTTCATAAATTTTTCAGATTTTTTTTTTTTTTAAGATTTTTCAGATTCTGAACTTTTTAAAATGACAGTTATGTGGACTTTTTATTGTCGAACATAAGTTAAAAGTCTTGGGTCTGAAGGAAATGGACGTTGTTTCAGGATTGTGGTTTTGTTCCCAGCTCAGAGTCTCATATTCTACCTGGAAACTGCAGCCACTAACTTGAAATGCGTTGTCTCGTGGCCCCCTGTGAGTGCACCAAGAAGGGAACCCAACCGCAGAAAGCCTACATGGTGACTTTCAATGTGATCTGAACCTTTTAATTGTTAAAACGGGGAAACTGATTTCTGGATCTGGAATGAAGCGGAATACATGTTGAACCAGATTATCCTGAAAACAGGATTGTTGATGGGGTTCCATTTGTGTAACACTGGGAGGGCTGACATATTCCCTTCAAAATAATTGAATTGGTCAGCTTTCTTATATGAGTCTATGTTTGATAAGGTGTACTTATTACAGATGACATTTTAAAGTGCTGTTGCCTGTTAATCCTTAATAAATAGTGACTTGAAATTTTGTTGTTTTTCTCTTGACACTGCAAGTGGGGCTTTCTGGCTTTCTCCAGAGGTATATTACAAATTGATTTGAAAATCACTTTGTAAGTGTTGTGATTTTGTGGAGTTTTTTGTTGGTTTGGTTTGGGTTTCTTGATACTGCTTAATAGTGATCATGAAAGGATAAAATCTTTCCATTTTTGGAGGGCTAAAGATAGGGGTCAGTAGGACTGGTGTCTTGGGCTTCTGGAGAGCAGACTTTGGCCTGCTGAGGAGACTGGATAAGAGTCCCCTGGGAAGAGAATGGAAAGGAGTGTGGTGAAGCTGTGTCTTCCTGATTTCATCTTGGTTTTCAGAAGCTTCAGGTGCTTTTTCTTGATGTTGTAACACTCCTGACCACAGGGATTTCCTGACTGGGCACTGCCTCGAAAGCAGAAGCCTGAGGTTGGTGAGCATGGACCAGGGAAGGATGGAGGAAGTGATGCTGTATATGACGTTTTCCCATGTGAATTTTGGCCTTAAAAAACAAATTGAGGTGGGAAAAGTGCGGGCAGTGTGAGAGAGAAACACTTAGATGGTCACTGTGGAAAAGCTTTGAGTTCACACTGAATTAAGTCCAATGTAAATGAAAAACATGGCTTGAAATGCTTTTGGTTGGTTCTTGGGCACTTTAAGAAAATAATAATTGTCTAGCCACAGTAAGTTATTCTATTTTTATTTGGTTAGTTGGTTGGTTTTGAAACCCTTTGCTGCTTTATTAGCCTTTGTTGGCCTTTTTTGTTGGTCTGAATTTGCAAAGCCCATGTTACTTAATTTACTTTGGGCATTTACTTATTAAAGTTTAACACGGATATCCAGCATTCTCTGCAATGGAAAACGAGCATAAATCCATAGAAGACAAAAAGGCATTGTTCTGACGTGTCATTAAATCCCAGCAGGCACCTTTCAGAAAAATCCTGCCACCGAAACCTGATCTTTCCATGGTAATTTCAAATGCGCAGGAAGAACACTGGGTTTAAACTGGGCAGCTTTCTGGTTATGGAAAGCTGAGTTTAGAGGAGTACATTGGTATCATTAAACTCTTTCTAAAAAACAGATTGAAAGAAGCAGAGTCTGAAGTTTAGAAGTTTTTTCCAGCCCAGTCGTTTTCCGGTTAAGAAAAACACAGCTTGGTAATGCTGACAAAATGTTTTTAGATTAGCTGCAGGTTCTTAACACTTCTTAACACTCACCCTGGGTGAGGACTTTAAAAATAAATCCTAATGCTGCTGTAGAACTCTTTTTATTACATCTGTATTACAGGAATATTAGTGCAATAGGTATCAGTGCAATAAGATAAAGAAACTTTTTAAAAATCCACTGAATAAAACATTGAATGGGGTTGGATTTCAAGCTGTGGTTAAATAATTGTTTCATCTGTTTTAAATTGCCTGATACACTTTTATTAAAGAGCTGGCGGATATTTGAACAGAAGCAGTAGGCTTGTGCACAGGCAAGGCTATACTAATCTTAGGGAATACTTGTTAGGAAGAGCAATTCCAAGTAAAATAGAAGGGTTTTTTAATCTAAATAAAATAGAGATTTTATTCTCAATGACATAGCTAATATGAGAGAGAGCACAACAGAATGCCAGGGCAAATAGGCATTTTGATTTACCCTTCTTCATGTCATGTTCTGAGGTTTTTAGTGTCAAAGCAAAATGGTGCTGATTTTTGGTAACCATGGAATCTTGATCCCTGTAGATCCAGTGGCAAAGCTGGAATTGTTGATGTTGCCCTTCCGGTGCAGTGTTGGTCATGAGCAAAAGCTCAGAACGGGTGGGATCCTGCTGCTCTGCAGCCAGGCTTGTGGGCCTGGCTGTTATAGTGCTGATGAAAGGGCGAAAATGTACACTTAACTCCCAGGAGAGCAGTGACAGATATGCTTTAATTTCTTCTAAAATATGACAGGGTTGTTCAGTGGGTTTTTTTTTCAAAACTGTCTGTGAAAATTGTGTATTCCTAGTTCATCTAAGACATGGCTTTTAAGTACCAGTTTTTGTGGTCCTGCAAGAGTTTTGATCTGCTTGGAATATATCTAAGATAGTTAAAATGGACTTGTCATAGTCTTGTTCAGAGATAATACTGCCACATCATGGTTTTATTCTGGGAGAAAAAAGGGTAATGAAAAAAGCAACATTAGGCACTAATTTTAGTTACAGGAGAGCATTCTCAGGCATCTTATTTGTCTGTGCTGTAGATGCTTTTTATAATAAGAGATGATGTTGTTAAAAATGCCAGTATTCTCCTTTAATATCACTTGGAGTTTTGCTTTTTTATTGCTTAAAAATATAGCATGATCATACTTTGTCACAGAATCACTTATAATTTTCCATTATAAAGTGCCATATGCTCATACATTTTGATTTCTTTCCAGAAGCGTCACGTAAGCGCTGCTTTTGTAATCCCTCAGGTTTTCAGTTTGGAGTGGCTTTTCTCGCTGCCGTTGTACTGGGGCTTTTACATCAGCAGATCTTTCATTTTCTCTCCACAGCTTCTGCAGAAAAAGACACAATCAAGAATACGTACTCCAAGGTCATGGATGCGTATGGGCTCTTGGGTGTGTTAAGATTAAACCTTGGTGAGTCAAATATGTAAAACTTGAATTTTTCATTTGGGGCAGAATACTGTGCTGCTCCTGTAGGACTGGATATTTGCAACAGGAACAGGGCTTATTTTTTTTCTATTTGTTTGTTTGGTTTGGTTTTTTCTTTGCGGAGTAACTTACAAGTTTGGAGCATTGCCAGAAATGAGGGAGTGGACAAAAATAACTTCTGTTTTTGCAATCCCTGTTTTTTGCAGAGTAGTTTCTCCCTTTCTTTTGTAGTGTTCTACAGGAACATGTGTTCTTGGAATGTGTTCTTGGTGTTGGTTCTTTTTGTATGTTTTTCAGGCAAACTGGGGTGGGCTTGTGTGCCTTTAGCACATAAATGAATCAACATCTGCTCTGCTAAGATCCCTTCTCTTACCTGTGCCCTTTCTTGTTTTTCAGGAGACACACTGTTACATTATCTGGTTCTAGTAACAGGATGCATGTCTGTGGGAAAGATTCAGGACTCTGAAGTTTTCCGAGTTACTTCCACCGAGTTTGTGTCATTGCGAGTTGACCCAACAGACGAGGATCGTATTTCTGAAGTGCGCAAAGTGTTGAACTCTGGAAACTTTTATTTTGCATGGTCTGCAACTGGTGTCAGCTTAGACCTGAGTCTCAGTGCTCACCGCAGCATGCAGGAGCACACCACTGACAACAGGTTCTTCTGGTGAGTTCAGAATCGATTCAGCAGGCGTTACATAGAGTAGTGAATTCTTCTATAAACTAATGCCTGGCAAGTTTTTATCCTTGTCTTTCCCAGCTCTTACATGGACACCTTTCTCCCACAGATCTTGAGGCGATAGAATAGCATTACTTGAACTCTAAGGGCAGAAGTATATTACTAATGACAGGATATTTTTGTGACTACTTGGGAGTTTCTTAATTGGAAGACACAGATTTTTTCACTGCTTATATTGTGTTTTCATCTGAACATCTCCTGTGATGTTGTGTTTCAGTTTTGGTGCCTCTTAATTGTTCATCAGTTGTGTTAGTTTTTTAAATGGGTGTGGTTATGAATCTTCAAAGAAAAAAAATTACTATTTTTTAGAGCATTCTGGATTCTAAAATGGTGTAGATAGATTCCAAGGGGGTTTCCAACATATGGAAGCACTTCAAAGGTTTTGTTACTCAGAAAATTATGATATTGCTGGTTTTGTTGAGACAGCAGGTAGGCTCTGCTACAAAGTGCACTTTGCTTGGCTGCTGCACTCGCTATCCTTTCACTGGATGTCTTTGAATAAAGTATAGGTTTTCACACACAGAATTTTTGGTGAGAGGAATACTGCTGTTTCTGTCGATGAGCAGCTTAAATAATGCCGGTAATGCACACTGACATGTCAAAAATTCTGTTCCCTTCAACCTTTGTTAAAAATGCTCTGTGTGTCCAGGAATCTTGGAAGAGTGCTGGAGACTTGTCTTTACACTGTTAGAATAGGTGAAAAGCTACATCCATCCCCCTCTTCTGGCCAAAATATACCAAACCAGCTCTGGCGTATGAGCCAATGCTTCTCTAGTCTTAGCTGCTATTTCGGTCAGGTAGAGGAATCTGATCAGAGCGAAATATAAGGAAAAAATTATTAAGGTAGGAAATAAGCTCAGGTCTTCAGAAACATTATTTCCTTGATGTAGGTTTACAGGGGCTGTAGAAGCCTTGCTGTTTGTCTGTGCATCTGGGAAAAGACTTGGCTCTCCATTGATCAGTCAGTACTTTCAAGACTTGGGAAATGGTACCTGTTGACCCTGTCCAAATAAGCTGGGCTGATTCTGACCCCTGTTGTAAAACTTTTGAAGTTACCCAGTTCTGGTTTTTTTCAGTAAGGACCAAATCCTCACAGGAGGTAGGTGGAATGTCCAGATTCCAAGATACAGAAATGTAACTGCTAAAAGTCAGGAACAGGAAGTATTCTGCATATGCACTTCAGTGAGCTTCTTGGGGATTCTTCTGTGCCAAATATCCAGGCTCAGCGTGCCCAGGGAAAGAATATTGTTTGCTTTCAGTGTCCTATTATAATGCACCTATATACTTAGGTTTAGGATAAAAAGACTAAAATTCAAGAGCTTCCACCGTTATAATGAACATGCTGTTTGCAATTCCAGTAGAATTTTCTGGGCAGAGACGCAACCAGACATCTTCCTGGAGTTAGCTTTTCTTTGCTATGCCGAAAACTTTGTTCCCTTTTTATACAAGTGAATGTTTCTGAAGAAGATCAAAAGCCAAGCCTCACTAGGGTGAGGCAAACAAAAAATTTCACAAAACCCAAACTTCAGTCTTACTTACTTAATATAGCATTGATTAGTACTGCTAAATGCACAGGTACATTCAGACTGTGGATCTTCCTCTCATGTGAACAGTAATTGCTATTAGAGAATGATATATGCACTATATAAAGTACTAGCACTTAACCCCGAAATTGGTGTTTAAAGAAATTTGAGAACCAGTTGGCTGGGA
Source organism: Promerops cafer (assembly GCA_013398275.1). Lineage (NCBI taxonomy): Eukaryota > Metazoa > Chordata > Aves > Passeriformes > Nectariniidae > Promerops > Promerops cafer. The sequence goes on along the minus strand of VZSE01014266.1, from coordinate 129,714 downwards.
ATATATTCCTGGAAGCCTGTCTGGTGAGCGGCATAGGGTTAGGGTTAGGTGGCATATAATGGCGGCATACAATGAGAGTATTCAGTGTATATTGATAAGAATTTCTTTTCCAGCTTTATTTTGTGGTAGTGTGAGATTGAATGGTGCTTTACACACTACCAAAAAAGTAACCCTGTCATTGGAATTCTGTCTTGCTTTCCTAGAGTCTGTAATCTCTGGCTTCTCAAAACAAGGCTGAGCACAGAAGTATAAACAAGCTTAGAGTGGTTTTTCTTTGGTGGGTGGCAAGCAAGGGCTATAAGGGTTATTATTTTAAGGTCATTGAAATTCATAGCTTCACTCCATCTTCTTATTGTGCTATTTGCTATTACAGGAACATTTAAATGAGAGTTACGTCACATAACTATAGAATGCCTATTTTCCTGGTCTTATTTGTATTAGTAGGTGTAAAATGTAAGGAGTTAGTAGTTGGCTTAGGAGTTCGAGCTGAATTTTAATTCCTTCCAGTTATTTGATGGTTGTTTTCTCCCTGATAGGAACCAGTCACTGCATTTACATCTGAAGCACTATGGTGTGAACTGTGATGACTGGTTGTTACGCCTCATGTGTGGAGGAGTGGAGATCAGGACAATTTATGCAGCTCACAAGCAGGCGAAGGCTTGTCTCATTTCACGACTAAGCTGTGAACGGGCTGGCACCCGATTTAACGTCCGGGGAACAAATGATGATGGTCACGTTGCCAATTTTGTTGAAACAGAGCAGGTATGTTATGCTCCAGTGCCCATAGCTTGGCTGACAAGCCAATGTAAGCCCCCGTGTGGTTAGATTTTTGCTCTAAATCAACTAATCACCGGTGAAGTCTGCCACCAGCAGGTATTGGAATAGTTTCTTTGATGCTAAATTAGCAAGCTAAGTAGGTTATGTAATTTGATGATCTTGGTTTTTAGTGTGGCTTATGGTTAGAGCATGCCTGGGTCTGAGTTGCAGTAGCTTAAGAAGGTGCTGAACTCCTGTGGGTGGCTGTGTTTCCCCTGAGCCCCTTGAGCTGCATGGCAGCATGTGCCACTTCTGGCCTGAGCTAATCTAAAGTAAAAGAAAGGCAAGAGGGATTTTTGGCAAATACCAAAACACTGGTACCTTGTGGCTCAGGAAAGATAAAAGCGTTCCACTTAGCACACCCCCTCTGAAAGGCAGCTTGTAAAGCCACTATCATTCTGCTGCCTTGGATTTCATAGCTCTGCCCTCGTTACACAGAAATGTGAGAACCTGCTAAATCTTTCTTTGCTGGCTTTCCTTGGCTCACTTTCCACGGTAGCCTATTCCCGAGGGGTTGTTCCTGCAGCTGTGTTCGTGCTCCTGAGTCTCTTTGGCTGACTCACTGACTCCTTCCAGAACTCAGGTGACTGAAGGAGGACTTTGTGCAGGAAGGGCTCTGCTTGTACACTTGCAGTTTCAGGAGTTTAGTCAGAACACTCTTGTTACACTTTCTCTGCCCAAGTTTCCTAGAGTGCTAATGTCACTGAATGGCTGTGGTGTGTTATTCGACTTTAGTTTTCCTTTCCTGGATACTTCATGGACTGTGATATGTCGGTTTCTGATGCAGAAAATCAGTTCAAGTGTTCTGAGCAGGCTGCATGGTGATTTTCTGTGCACTGGTGTTCATTTTAATTGTTCCTGCAGGCAAGTCTTACCAAGTTGTTTAAAACATCTTACTCCTAGTACAGAAGTTACTCAAGCCCAAATAATAAAAGCTGTAATTCCTTACACGTTGTGAATTGTGATTCTGCAAGGGAGCATGAGAGAGACAGAACTTTTTGAAGGAATTTTCCAGAGTCTCGGAAACAATATTTTAGCTTGTAGCGTGGAGAATGTAATATGTAAATTTTTTTTTTTTTTTTGCTCCATGCAAAGGAGCTCCATGTTAAGCCTAAGAATTCTAAAATCTTACATTGTGATAATTATTAATACTATGCTTTACTTTCCTTAACAGGTGATATATTTGGATGACTCTGTGTCATCTTTCATACAGATTCGAGGATCTGTTCCATTATTTTGGGAACAGCCAGGACTGCAGGTAAGCAGGAGATAGATTTAATTTTACAGGTAATTCTTATTGATGTCATTTTAAACATCATCTACTAGCCTTTGGGCTTTTCTTCACAGTTGCCTGTGAGGATGAGGTGATCCTTTGGGAGCGTGTTGGTGCTATTGTGACACACCAAGTCTGCTCCTCTCAAGTCTAAAGGTTGCTTTGCACACGACTTGAATGTCCATTCTTTTTTCCATATCTTCTCTTTGAAGTTCTTTTTCCTTTTTTAAATGGGTTATCTAAGGGCATCCAAAGAGTCTGTTTTCTTCTGAATTGTTCTTGAGGAGAAGTCTTTTCAAGAAGTCAATAAAGATCACGAGTTACTGTAATAGAGTTTCTCGAGAGAGGGACTGATTCAGCTACTACTGCTGCGACACATTTTTCACAGAAAAGGTTAAAAAATGTTGTGCCTTACAGGGACTGTAGGTTCTTCAGACATGCCAGCATTTTGCAGTAGAACTGCTGAAATATTCACGTGCCTTTTACTCAAAACACGACAATTTAATGTAATCTTGGTGTTGTAGGTGGGATCCCATCGTGTCAGGATGTCAAGGGGTTTCGAGGCGAATGCACCAGCTTTTGACAGGTAAAAAACATGTAAAGTTTTTGCTAATGCACTACAAACCTCTCATAAGTTCTGCTGCATCACAGAGATGGGATATGTTGTTCCAAATGGGAGGTTTTGTCTGTACTAATGTGGAATTCAGCAAAGCTGGGAACTTCCCGGGGATTGCTTATGCCTTTCAATGCTTTGTTGAAAAGTGTGAGTAAAATTTATATTGAGTACTTTGCAACTTCTCAGTGTTGCAGGTGTTGCTGTTAATTTTCTGTGTGCCAGAAGATGACTGTGGAATTTTTCTTCTGTTAACAGGCATTTCCAAACTCTCAAAAATTTATATGGCAAGCAAATTATTGTAAATTTGCTTGGGGCAAAAGAAGGGGAGCACATGCTCAGCAAAGCTTTCCAGGTGAGTATGACAGTTCTTTCACTGTACATATCATTGGAATTTGCTTGTTTGCAATGAAGCTTTTACATAGCTTTTGGAAACCAAACCCCCACGTATGCTGTGCTCTGGGGGCTAAAATTGGATTTATCATAACAGCACTGCTTAAGATGCATGATGTGAAATGGATTGTTAAAAGCTCTCTATGGAATTCCTGTTTGATTCTGTTCAGATTGGTTACTGTACTGGAAAGTTATAACAGCAATGTAGACAGTGTTGAGAGATTTAAAGTTCCTTTCATATTTCACACTTGCTAGTGTCTTATTGAGAACGTAAGTCTTTTTTACACTATAAAATTGATTAATAAATACATTATGCTTTATGATATTTAATGCTGTGATGTTTCTTTTAAGGATATTTCTTTTGAAATTAATGGATATATCCCTTAATATTTTTTTTTAAATACAGTTTATCAATTTAAATATGGAGCTGCTTCATGATTAGCAGGAAATATTTGTTCAGAAGATGTTAACTATAAGTGGCTGCTCTCATTAATTCCCACTGATTAGTTTAAAAGACAACCTCATGTTGCAGTTCATAAACACCAACCATTTGAGTAATTCTGTCTGAAGCCAGAGAACATGTCAGTAGCCATCTGTTATTTCCCTCTCTCTTTTCCCTCTGTATTGTAGTGATTGAATAGCTTGGGGCATTCACTGGGATATTTGCTGTATCCGGCTCTCGTGGTAGGAGCATTCCCAGATGTACATTGATACCCAGGGCTTTGCCAACAGACATTGTATGGGCACTTAAGGGTTTTTCAGGGAATATTAGGGAAAGTTTTGCTCAAGCCACTCTCCGCAGCAACCTAAATAACTTGGGTGGGTTTTTTGTCGGTGGTAGCTGATGAAGTGTTTACTCGATCCCCATTGCTGACCGGCATGTCAGTGACCGTTGGTGAAAAGGGGTTTCACTGAAACAACCTTTTCCAAATGAAAGCATTTGAACAGCAGAAGAGGCCGTGGCCTGCCTTGGTGACCCCTGGGGTAGTAAGGAAAAAACCTGACTTGGTGACAAGGAAAACAAAAATATGCATGAAATATTAATCAGTTCTGAGTGATCTGTTTCAATGGTGATAAAAATGGTTTCATTTTACCTAAAAGAAAGCTAATAAAACAACTTTTAAAATATTTGTAATCTCTTGTTTAACTCCTACTTCTGTATGTTCAGGTACTGGTATATTTATACTTTTTTTTTTTTTTCTGTTTGCAATGCCAGAGCCATTTGAAAGCATCTGAACATTCAGCTGATATCAAAATGGTGAACTTCGACTATCATCAGATGGTTAAAGGTGGAAAGGCAGAAAAACTACACAGTGTGCTTAAACCTCAAGTCCAGAAATTCTTAGAGTGTGGTTTTTTTTATTTTGATGGAAAGGAAGTGAAAAGGTTTGTGTGTATAACTTTTCTCAGATTAAATTGTGGTGCTGGGATGTGTTTCACCCCTCAGCAAGAAGATAAGAGAAAGAATGTTGCCTCTGTTACTGTGGTTTTAGTGTATCCTGGGTGATCCTTAACAGCTGAAATATGAGTCACCTATTTTACTCTGGTAAGATCTTGTCTCATTCTATGTATGCTCTAAAAATCTCTAAAGAAGATCTCTGTGAGACATTCAAGGGGCAAGAATTAATTTCAGACCTTTGATCTCACGATTTAGTGAAAATGGTCAATAGTCATTTTTCTAGCGGGCAGCCACATGGAATTAATGTCTGTTTTTCTATCTTCCTCTATAACATGCTGAGTACTTCCCTCAGTGATGGACATCTTCTGTGTGTTGTAAATGTTCGTGTTCAGGACAGTGTTTTTGACTGTGCCTGGATCCCCCACTTGAGAGATTCCTTTCTCTCAAAGCAGGACTGAGATGCATGTTTCCTACTCGGCTCTGTACTTATTCCTGATTCCTGGAGCGAAGGCTGTGCTTATCTCAGCAGGAAAAGAGAAGCAGAGATAGAAGTAGGCAACATCCCTTCTCTTCTCCTTTCCACATCCTTCCTCCTTTTAACTAATGCAGAGCAAAGTGCTGAGTGAGGTTCTCCCTGAGAAAGAGTTGCTGAATGGTGAGGGGATGAGCTCCAAAAAGCTTTAAAAGCGGCATTTTTTTTAAATTGAGGGATTCAAATAATGCCATCACAAATCAAAATTCAACAGATGGAAAGCAAAAAGAAGTTTTGGCTTGTGACAGCTCAAAGACTTGTGTTAATAAAAGATGCAGTTATAATGCTTGGACTTCATGTTATAACTTCATGGACCATTCTTCTTTGGGAAACATCAGGCTTTTTTGCTTTGTATTTCAAATCAAATGCAGAGATAGTAACGCCAAAAAAAAAAAAAAAATCCTAAAGTTCTTCAGAACTTGCTGCAGAGTGTGGTTAGGTCTCTAAGTAAAGGTGCTGAAACCATACTGACTTGGGTGGACGAAGCGTGTAGTGGGAATGACAAAAGTAAGGGATAAGTGTGGGTCCTTGGGAGAGTCGTTAGAATTTTGTACTCCTAGCTGAGCAAGCAGCACATGGATGTGGCTTAACATGATCCTTTTGAGAGCTTTCTAGCAGGAATTACTGTGCTTCTCCCAAAGGAAGTGGAGCAGTTCTGAGTGCTTGAGGGCCTCAAACATGCCTTGAGCTAAAGGGGAGAGGCTTGTTTTTCATTTTTATGAGCAAGTAATGAGGCATTAGAATTGGCTTTAGTTATATCGCAAATTCTTGCTACTTTTAGTTAAAAAAAATTCATTAACTGTCTCAGTGCTTATTTTTTTTTTTTTTTCATTTTTGTTGTAACTACCAGTTATTTCTCTCTGAGGTATTTTGGAAGTGTGTTGGTTGAATTGTTTGAAAAGAAGCCTTAATCTTGCATAACGTTAACCAAGCAAGCAAGGAGGATTGGGAGAAACCGAAGCAAAAAGAGTAATGTTATTTGCACAAAATGCCTGAGCTGTGCTCAGTGAGCCCTTGCAGCTCATTCTCGGTTGCTGAAAAATGTATAAATGTCCTTGTGGGGCAGGCACGTCGCACTGACAATGCCCTGATATACTGCTCTGGTTCAGATCTCCCTGTCCCTGCCTCTGTTGAGGAGATGTGTGTTAAATGAGTTACTTCAGTTGTTTTCCCTCTCCTGTTGTCCTTGGCACAGATCCCAGAGCGGCACTGTCAGGACCAACTGCTTGGACTGTCTGGATAGAACAAACAGTGTGCAGGCCTTCTTTGGCTTGGAGGTAGGAAACCCACATCCAGCTGCTGCTCCTGGGGCACTTGGGCTGTAAAAGTAGTGTCACCTTCCCTAGGAAGGGTGAATGAACTTTTCGTAGGTGGATTTCTAGCGTGAGCTGTTTCTTGTTCTGACTTCCAGAGAGAAGACCTTCAGCATGTTTGAAAATGAAAAAATATGGGTGCTGTGAGGTCAAACCTAGGAAAATCATTATCCTTCTGTTTTTCTGAATTTTATTGAGTTAAAAGTCTCCTCTTAAGAGGAATTTCTGTGACAACTTACAAGGCATTGGTTGTAAAACAGACATATCTGATTCTGGAAGGTGTAGTGCTTGGCTGCTGTGCTAACACAAGTTTTCTATGGCATGAGAATCTCTTTCTACACTCTTGATGTGTAAAGTACTTACATGTCAAACTTAGCTGTCTAGCTTTGTTTTCGCTTTTCATATCCTTTTAAGAACTGCATAAATACCACTTTTTTTTTAAACCAGGTGTGCCAGATTTTTCAGCAATGAGAATCAGATTATGATTTCAGCTAAAGTATGAGAGCTAAAAGCATAAAAGTAATTATTAAGAAGGGAAATGGTTAATCCTGAAGAACTGCTTACTTAATTTTAAAATTCTATTAAATGAGATATATGAATTCTTACTTTATTTAACACAGTAGATACTTAAAATAACAGGTACTGAACCTCTAGATGACCCCCTGAAATTAGAAGAGCAAGCACCCAATTTCTAAAACTTCTTGTATATTTCTTCTTAATTTTGTTTTACAAGTTTCCTTTTGTATCTTTTATTGATTCCTGTCCAACCTTCAGAATTTTGCCTTTGGCATTCTGTGTCCATTATTGGAGGCTCCTCCTTCTTGCTGTCAGACACCCTAAGGTTTTAAAGATTTTTAAAAGCTCTTGAAAATAGTTCTTGTGTTTAGTTTGGTGAACTTCAAGATGAAAACATTTACAAATCAGCTACATATCTTTTTTCCTGTATTACTACCTATCTTCAAAGGAAAATGAAGTGTTGGTGCTAAATTACATTTATGATGCAGTCTTTCAAGCATGATATGCTGACAGTTTGCTGAGAATGATACATATAAACCCAAGATTTGCGGGGTTTTATGCATATGTGCTGAAAGATAGGATGTGCCTTTTAAGAAATATATTTAAAAGTGGGGTTTTTTTGTTTGGTTTGTTGGGGTTTTTTTTGCTAATGTTGTCTTCACCTGTTACAGATGTTAACAAAACAGCTGGAGGTATTAGGATTAGCTGAGAAGCCTCAGTTAGTTACTCGCTTTCAGGAAGTTTTCCGATCCATGTGGTCTGTGAATGGTGATTCTGTCAGTAAAATTTATGCTGGAACTGGAGCCCTTGAAGGAAAAGCAAAGGTAAAGTACATCTTCTCAAGTGCTTTAGCAGTGTTCAGTATGGATTTTAATAAATTCTGCCATTAATATAGCAGTGATGATATTTTCTCTTTAAAAAATGTTCTCTTTGTAATCCTAAAACAATCCCAAACAAAACCCACCCAACCAAAAAAATTAACTTAAAATGTCGTGCTCCTGCCTCCCACATAACACTATTCTGTATGAAAGGCTAAGGCTGAAATCTTCAATTTCTTTAGAACATGGTTCAGACAAATGTGTGTTCAAATCAGCTTTAGTTTCTTTGAATGCTTTTCTCTCTGTACCTCTCCTGCTATTATTTCAGTTCCATTCACTGTATCTCATTTTCAGGTGTGTTTGATGGGACATTGTTCATGGTTTTAGTGTTTAGTAGTGTTAATACTTATATTTTTAATGCTGTGAGAACAGTTCCATGCTCCATGACAGTGTAACGTTTCTCTTCAACTTGTTTTGTCTGGGTTGATGCCTGAGTTGTTCCCATTTTCTAATGCTGTCTTTTGTTTTTTTTCTCACAATGTTGCTTTTTTGTTTCCCTAATCCTGTCCCTTGCCAGGTGATACCTACCAAGACAAATGTTGACCCGTAGCAATTTTTGCCCTTAGTTCCTTCAAGAATGTCTTTTCACACTATTCTTTCTGCTAAAGAATGTGCTGCTTCTCATTCCACGTTATAGCCTATGTACCCATAGCCAACTGTTTTGGATTTTCCATCATTTCGTTCATTCACACTGTGCCAGGGTCCTTCTCTGCTCATGTAGGAGGTGTCACAGCTAAATACATAAAAACAAAAGAATCAAATAAACTTGTTGCTTGTTCTGCCCCTTGACTGGTACGTACAAGACTTCTTCATTTGGGAATCGCTTGTATTTTACTATAGAATGGAATTTGGTTCAAGATGTTTAGTTTTATTTTCATACAAAAATGTCACCTAGACTGCCAGGAAAACTGCAGTAAGTATTTTATGGAGTGTCTCCCCTTGTCTTGACTTCCCCATTCAACCTTCTTCGTTCTTTTTCCTAAATCGATAAATATCTATTTCATCTAGTTCATTTGGCTATTTATTTTTTTTACTTTTAGAAATGCATTTAATGTATACATTTCCATTTTTAATGTTTAAAACACAGAGTAGATGTTCTGGTTTCAGTTTAAACCACAACAGTACATGTACTCTGCTGTCTTTGGAATAATTCTGGATCCCTGCCCTGGGACAACTCTAATTAGTACCACATCTCATAAATCAAATCAAACATCTCTGACACAAGTCCGATCTAATCAAAGAGGATCTATAATGCTTGCAAAGCCATACAATACTTGGTCTTGTTTCAATTAAGCCTGACTCAGTATGTTTTTGAGTACTCTGAATATATATTTTAAAATGTAGTTTTTAAGTTGCATTCTCATTTCGCAAATGAAAAGTTTGATGCCTGAAACTGTTCCATTTCCTACTTGTCAGTTTGATTCTTCAAAGCCCAAGAATACCTAGAAGTAAAAATATAGACATTTCATGTAGGAGAAAATTATTTTAAGTGTGTTAATATACCTTTCTATATTGAAAACCAGTTCTTTTTCAAGTATTATAATACTCGTTACATCTAACTCCTTACCTGCTCTTTCTTTTGCTTTCTTGGGGTTCCTTTCAATTAATTGCCTGATATGTGAATGGTGAGTGTGGTTTTTTGGATCATTAATTGTACGTTGTCTGCCAGGAAGGGAATGCATCCTATAAAAATCCTATTGCAATAGAGCGCTTCCTGCAGCTCATCCCCATTGTCTGCCAAAGTCACTTAGCCTTGCCAAAAGAGTAGTTTCTGTCTTGCTGTCTAGTATAATTCACAGAACTAAATCCTAGGGTAGTTTTGTTAAGCTTTTGCCTTCTTTCCACGTGCATTTAAGAGGCTTTCATGGACAATGCAAGCTGTAAACTTGGGAGTATTTTTTTATAGTAACACAATCCCTTGCAGCATCCCTGATGGATCACAGTCTGTATTTTGTGTACGTGCAGCAGTGTGTGTTCACAGGCAAAGCACATGCAACAACATATGTAATCAGAAAGGTGTTTTTGTGTGCCCAAATCAACACTGCCAGGTTTGGAATCGAGTACAAGACTGCATTATGTGTTAGTTGCATTATCCTTTAGGTGTGTGTGTGACCCTCAGGTACCTCTGCATCAGCAGCACATTATTCTGGAGACTCTTGTTTAGCCCAGGTGGTTGGACACTGTTCCTCTGGACTGCAGTTCAGTCAGGCCAGAGTGTGCAGAGACAGTGTCTGGGTGTGTCTAAAGCTATGGATTAGTGTCTGTGTTCCTTCTGGGATGCTGCATGAGACTTTGCATGTTATTTCAGCAAGTTAAGGGTGGTCTTAAGTTGAAGCTCTCTCTGTTTTTAACATGGATATTCTAGAGTGTGAATTCTGAACTCCTAAGGGCATAAACGTACACATTCATGTGTCATGGCATTTGGACTCGAGTGCTTGCTCATCTCTCACTATGTGGGGGAAAGCCCAAAATCACTGTAATGGTCTAAACATGGCATTATATCAAATTAATTTTTCAAGACCTAGGGTTTAGGGAAAAAAAATATTCTTCTCCCTGCAGTATTTCATTTTATTTAGTTTAATTTAAACCTGCTTGTTAGATACTCCTTGTAGGTATTACTGTGTCTTATAGCACTTGGGGGTGGGGGGAAAGCACATGTAGCACAGTAGGCTCAGACGACTTGATTTAACACTTAAAGAAGAAAATTGCCTTAGCCCTTAAAATCATTAACACAGTTTACGTGTATCTACTGAATATTGCCAATGTATTGTGAGCAGTGTCCGACATAAAATATTTTATACATGTTCCTCCCTAACAGGCTGGAAAGCTGAAGGATGGTGCTCGTTCTGTGACCAGAACGATCCAAAATAACTTTTTTGATAGCTCCAAGCAGGAGGCCATTGATGTTTTGTTATTGGGAAATACCCTAAATAGTGATTTAGCAGATAAAGCACGGGCTCTCTTAACCACCAGCAGTTTACGCGGTATGTGTCTTTCAGGATTTTAATCTCTGATAACTATTTGGTGTAAGAAAGCTGTATTGAGTTTGTTTTCAAAGCACTGTTAGAAAGTATAAATGCTGTTTTATGTTCTCTTGGCTTATTAAAAAATGAAAGTTACTTCTGCTTTACTAATAGTGCCAAACTAACATGCTGCAGAAATTGCTTTATCTGTTTATGATTTGTGGGTGAAGTTCTGCATCAAAACCAGAGAGATTTCAATAAGAAACTCTGCTTGTGCAGAGCAGCCACGTGAGTCTTGGGAGTTTGGTACCAGGACGGTGGTTCCCCTCATGAGAACAGGGTGCTGAACCAGCATCCTGCATCCCCAAAGAGGTGTAGCCTCTGTGGTCCCCAGAACTGCAGTCAATCCCATCTTCTGCAAGTCTGGTGGACAAGAAAACAGTGGGTCAGTCATAGGGCTGTGTTCAGTCCTCTCCTGGGACATCAAAAATACAGGAGCTCATATTTGGGCAAAGAAGGAACTTAAATTTGAGTCTTCTTTCCAAGATCCCAGGTAATAATGTTCTGGATTACTGCAATTTTTAGGGAAGCATTCTTAAATCTTCCTTTTCATTTTTTTTTCTTTCTCCCAGACACGTCTTAACCTAGAAGGAGGGAAAAATATGTCAAAGCTCCAGTGCAAATCTCTAGCTCAAGAAGAAAATCGTTGCCTAGTTGTAGTCTTCATGTCGAGGGTTCACATCTTCATCCGATGTGGAGGCCGAGGGAGTGTTTTTGTCCCATTTGTTTAGCACAAAGTTTCACGTTATTGTGATTTTTCTTATATCTGAAACCTGCTAAATCGGCCTCACCTCAATATTAGTTAAAATTTGTTTTCATTTCTTCTCACTTTTTCTGGAAATGCAAGCTGTCCTTTCCGTATTTGCAGCTCCTGACAGCTGAGGAGCATTAATCCCTTTTCCCTGAAATCTCTCTGCATTCTCTGCTAGATGGCAAGTTAACCAGTGGGGTACTTCAACATGTGTGAATCCATTATTAATTAAGGAGGAAAAGAGAATTTGCTAATCCTGTTGTGAAACTCGGTAGATTTTGCAGCAGAAAACGTATGCTTTAACTGATGCAAATGGTTATGTGTAATAAATTGTGTATTAAAACCATGTTTTCTCACACATTGCTGGAAAATCCTAAAAAGCAATAACTTATTTGACTAATCTTTTCTTGTTTCCCTCTTACTGCATCCGTAGTTTCAGAGCAATCATTACAATCAGGTATAGTATAGTACAGTAAAATAAACTGTCAATTCCTGACCAGCTGTTGTTGTCCTCTGGCTTTTCTTGTGTCTGTTGTTGTAATACTTGGCTATGGGCTCACATTTTCCTGCTGGTGTTTGGATCTGGCATTCCTGTGCCCTAACATCCTTTAATCCAATATAAGTGAGAATATAAGAGGTGAAAAATGTTTCATTTGAGCTTGGGTGCAAGTTAGGAAATGAGGTGATCAATTCGCAGGGGTTTGTTTTTGCACATGCTCCACTGCGTGTGCAATTCCAGAAAAGAATTTTCCTTTTTATCTGATTTGGAGGCTTCTGTATTTTTGCTTTGTTTAGGATAAGAGGTGAAAATCTTCAGCACAATTTGTAATTTCATCTTATTTGCTGCTAGAAGGCTCCACACGGTTGTGTTCACGCAGGAAACCTGTCAACTGTGCAGCACTTCATGTTCTTGTTCCCAGAAGCCATTATTTAAAATAAAATATTCCTAATGCTCTTCTATTCAGATTTTACTGTGTGTTGAGCAAATGTAAATGGCCTTTACATTTGCCAATTTTGCTTTTCCTATATGTGTTTTACTCTACCCTACTTAACTCTTAGTGAGTATCTAAAGAATGAAATCTGAGTCACAAGTAATGTATGTCTGAAATTAAGTGATTGACTGGCATTTTGTCAGTGTAACCAAGTGCTTATTGGAATGACCGGTCACACCCTCACTGATGGTATTACCTTCTAACTCTGGAAGAAGAGCCAACTATTTTTTATATATTTATAAGCTATTGTTGGTATTATTATTTATGTCTAATTTTTGTTATTTTTTAGAATGCCAATCTTTGGGAGAGTTAGAAATCAACTCTTTTTTAGCATTTCAGGGTTTCACCTGCGTATGAATTGCATATATTGAAATATTCCTACAGGAATTTGGATGTTGCAGTAAAACAGTTCCATCAAGTTCCAACAGTTCCACTCAGTTGTACAGAATATCCCAAACAGAATTGTAAATTAACACTCCCTTTGTAGAACTGATTTCCAAATTTCTGCTTGCCCAGTAAGAGCAGCAGTCAAAGTATTTTTGCTGCAAATAACAGAGAATGTAACTGATTGGATTTCCAGTGTTGTAGAGTGAGGCACAATTTTGCTGAAAAGATAAATAACTAGAAATATGTAGGAAAAACATAGTCTCAGGTGCTCTGAAAAGCACTTGGTTCACTCAGTACTTTGAAAAGCAGTAGATATTTTTATTTTTAATTACTCAAGTTTATAAAAAGAGTCATCCTACAATTTAGGAAGACTGCTAGTTTAAAGATATAAATTTTTTGTTTGTAAAAAGCTTGTTGTCAGTTCACTTCTAAAGTTAGTCTAACCTGGTAAGGCTTTTCACATTAGGGTCTCATAACAACATCAGGAGTTAAATAGGCAATAATGAAATTTTGCAGCTTTTCTTAAAAGCTGCTCAGTAGCAACTGAATGATTTGGAGTAACAGAAATGAAGCTGAAATCCCAGTAAAATTTCAAAAGAAAAAGATGGAACCCAAGGCGAGAAATGTCCAAACTCTGCTCTTAAATTTGCTCAGAGTGCTGCAGAGGCTCATCTCTGCAGGCCTGCACAGCTGCCTGTGATGCTGGTTTGGGTTACTGGGGTTCAGCCAGCCCTTGGGATGATTTCGGTTTCTGGATGTGTTGTGACTGCAGCATTCGTGGAATTGTTTCCCTTCAGTGGCCAGGTGCTGAGGTAGTTCCTGTCCTCCACCCTCTGTGGCCTTTTGGGCACGTGCGGGACTTCCTGGCTGGAGTCACCTGGGGTGTGGGTCAAAAGCTCACCCAGTATTTGGCTCTCACCTGGAGGGCTCAAGTATCCTGTTGGCTCCTTGCTGTTTTCTAGACTTCATTTCCCTGGATTTTGATGAAGAAAGCATGATCCCAAGCATGGTCTGCTTGGAGCACGCCAAGGAGACACCAGCCAGTTCATTGTCTTTTCTGTGTGGTTGGCCCATTTATGTATGTATGATTTGTTCAGCAGGGAAAGCATTCACAGCCAACAAACACAATATATCATCTTCTCTTGCTTCCACTTTTTTTCAAAACCAATAGGAATAGAGAATACCTGATTTTTGTTTTAACCAGGTAGCCAAAATTACAAACTTAAAAAGAATAACTGAAAAGACAGTAGCAGCTCACTAATCATCTTATTTGGGGAATTTAAATGAAAATACTGTTCCCAGTAACTGACTACTTTTCAAGACAGCAACAAGTGAAGGGAAGAATTCCATCTAATACTGTTTATATTGTTCTTTTGGAGTCTGATAACCATGAGAACATTCAAAATAGGTAAATTAATGTAACTTAGGTAAAGTACCTGAGCACTGAATTAGCTTTTTTCTTTCTGTGTTTCCCACAATGTCCTTTACATATGGGTCATTCCTCTCTCTTCATCTGGCAGATAAAAACAAGGCACAGGGAAAGGCTGATGGGACAGAGAAATGAGTTTAATTATTTCGAATCCCAGCCTACTGTCCGCACTAAAGCAGCTCTTTAGGAATTCAAATGACCTAAAAATAATTCAGATTTATGGCTTAAATAGACATGCTGTGAAATGATGAAATAATGTTCCTTCTCTATTTTAGTACTTGTAGTGTATCAGCAACTTTTACACTTCCAGAAATTAATATATCTGCACATTGGTTCTGTAATAGAGATTGGATTTCATGAATTTAATCTGTGAAAATGAGGTAGATATCCTTGGTGATATGCACAAAAAATGATGGTTTCCTTAGAAAGTCACGGCTGAGATGAAAGAACAACAGACATTTATAACAAATGGAAACTGTTTCCTTCATGTATTATTTCTCCGTATATAATTTTGAACAAATTGCTGCTATTTTTCAGTCAGTGTCTTACCCACACAAGTAGTGTGTCTCTAAGAGTACTTTCTCCTGGGAAATCTTCATTCCTTGTGCTTTCACAGTTTAACTTTGTCTGTGCATGTACATTGGAAAGATCTCACTGCCAAGTTTTCTGAAGCATTCGCTATAAAAGTAATGTATTTTCAAATGTTGTTGCAGCATCTGTAAAAGTACTGAAGAGCATGTGTGAG
The DNA here is from genome assembly GCA_013398275.1 of Promerops cafer. NCBI lineage: Eukaryota > Metazoa > Chordata > Aves > Passeriformes > Nectariniidae > Promerops > Promerops cafer. Next base: position 114,654 of record VZSE01014266.1, on the reverse strand, counting down.
AACTTCTATAAGTATGCAAAACCGAAAAAGATCCGAGTCTGTGTTGGGACGTGGAATGTCAATGGCGGAAAGCAGTTTCGAAGTATTGCCTTCAGAAATCAAACCCTCACTGACTGGCTTCTGGATGCACCAAAGTTAGCTGGGATCCATGAATTCCAAGGTAGGATTTGTGTTCTGTCTTTTTCATGAAAACTCTGATTTTTTCTAAGTAGATCACAAACATTGGAACAGGTATCACAGAAGGGTAGAACTGTGTAGGAAGGGACTGTAAAGATCCAGTTCCAACCCCTGCCACAGGCAGGGACACCTTCCGCTGTCCCAGGCTGCTCCAAGCCCTGTCCAACCTGGCCTTGGACACTTCCAGGGATAGGGCAGCCACAGCTGCTCTGGGCACCCTGTGCCAGGGCCTCACCACCCTCCCAGGGAGGAATTTCTCTCCAAGTAAGGAATTCTTTTTTCTGAAAATGAATATATATATATATGTGTATGTATATATATATATATATCTATCTATGAGGTCTTGATTCTTAAGTTAATTAGAAACAAGAAATAACTTTTTTCCTATTTACCTCAAGATCGCAAAAACAAACCTGTGGACATATTTGCCATTGGATTTGAAGAAATGGTGGAGTTAAATGCAGGAAACATTGTGAATGCCAGGTAGGTGATCCAATCCACATAGTACTTGTTTGGCTGATAATCACCTTTTTCAAGTCATGTTTTATGTAAAATTTTGGTTTCTCCATTGCTTGCAGTGTTCTTAAATTCCTGTGTCTTGTATTGCTGGGATCAGCAAATCCTGTGTAAATCTTTCCAAAAGCGTGTGTTGTTAGTATGCTGTTATGTATCAGGTTGTGATCTGTATAAAGGAAGGCTTCCTTCAGTACTGTTAGTTTTCACTGCCATTCCATGTATTGCATGGATATGTTACTGTGGAGTTGGGATTGTTCACTCATAGCGGACTGGGTTGTGGAAATACATTTTTCCCAGTGGTGGGTGATACCAGTGATAAATGTGTCCTAGGACCGTATTCCCTTTGTCCATTATTTTCTCCGCCTGCTTTGCATGTTTACTGGTGTTAGGGAAGGTTTAACTCATTGGGAAGAGTACCTAAGGCCTATAATGCTGTAGCCTCTGTGCAGATTTTTGTCTATTGGGTACCAAGTGTCAGCTTGTCATCCCCTAATTTCACCCTTTGTGTAGTTAATGCTGTTTTCAGGCCTGATATTTTTTATTCCCATCAGGTGCTGGCTCTGAAAACCATGGTCTCTTAGGTCTCTAAGGATGTTTCTTCTTGATCTAAGACTATGGACACCTGTTTTCCAATACTGACTGAGCTCTAGGCTAGGAAGTAACTGTCTAAAACAATTCTTAGGTTTTCCTCCTCTATAGACTAGCTCATAAATACAGCAAAGATAGCCGTGGCTTCTAAAGTTGTCTGTGGTGTTGGGAAAAGTGAGGCAGCATTTGTAGAGGCTGATTTTGAAGCAATGATGTCATGACAGTCTAGAGCCTGTGTTTCTGCTGGGAGGTATTTGAGCACCATTCCCAACTTGGCTTTGGTTTACTGCCTCAAAGTTTACTTGAGGTTCTTGGATGTAGCTTAGTCAGCTCGATCACCAGCTAGAAACCTGCTCAGTTTGGTTTATATCCAACCTGGTGTTTTTTTCTCACTGCCAGCACCACGAATCAGAAGCTCTGGGCTGCTGAGCTGCAGAAGACCATCTCCAGAGATTACAAGTACGTGCTGCTGGCTTCAGAGCAGCTGGTGGGTGTCTGCCTCTTTGTGTTCATCAGGCCTCAGCACGCTCCCTTTATCAGGTCAGTGAGTACAGCTTGGGTCGCCTTTACCTTGCCTTGGGTTCGAAGATAACACTCAAACATCCTCAGAGCCATGTGGGGCTCTGAAAGAGCTGTTCCACCTTCTGGTGAAGTAGTTAAGTTCTTTTATCTTAGGTTTTAAATGCTTCATTGGTCACCCAGAAGGCCTGAAAAGCTGAGGTCTTATCTTGTTACTGCTCAGTGACTGTCGGAACTTTTTTAGAACTAGCCCTGTGGCTGGGACAACAATGTGTCCCTCTTAGCCCAGTGTCACACGCAGAGCCATCTGTGCCAGGTTCCTGGAAGGTTTAATAGTTGTTTCACTATTTCAGGGATGTCGCTGTGGATACCGTCAAGACTGGCATGGGAGGAGCCACTGGGAACAAAGGGGCGGTGGCCATTCGGATGCTGTTCCATACCTCCAGCCTTTGCTTTGTGTGCAGTCATTTTGCCGCAGGGCAATCCCAAGTCAAGGAGAGAAATGAAGACTTTGTAGAAATTTCTCGCAAGCTTGGCTTTCCGATGGTAAGGACGGTGTTCAAATTCCATAACAAATGAAAAGTGAAACCCTTGGAGCTCCAGCAGTGTCGTCCCAAAGCTCCGTTTGCGTTTTCCCCTTCCCCAGTTTCCTGTGGAAATCAGATTTCCTTGGGTCAGAGATAATTGAGTTCCCACAATGTTTGTTAAAATAGAGGACTGCAGAAAGAGTAGACCTTGCCAGTGCAATGACGGAGATGATGAGACATGAGTTCACTTGCATTCAGAATCAAAGACTTACCGTAGGAAAGAGACCTTCTAGATCCCTGACATGCAGTAGAACTTTTGTAGGCATGGGAGACAATCACCTGTGAGAAAAAAAAACACTGGGAAACAGCACTGTTCTCAGTAGAGAGGAATGATTCTTCTGCCGTCTTCTCATAAACAAGCACCACGCTCTCATTATCAAAACACCAAGTTGAAAATGTTATCAGTGCAACAAAATGCTTCCTTGAGACTTAAAGCTGTTTTAAATTTTGCCATCAAACTGTAATTTGTTAATTTCCGTGGCACTGTGCAGGAGTCTTATATATTATTTTACAGGGTTTTTTTATTTTCTAAGTTTGTTCCCACTCTCATGTTTCAGTTTTCCTAGCAAGTGCTGTATCCAACAGTTTCCTAAATGCTGCTATTTCAATCTGCCAGTGTATCTGTTTGGTTTTACTTACGGGCAGTGGAAAAATCAAAACAAAGGGGCAAGTAAAATTTCTCACTCTAAAACCTGGGCTTTGTTTAAATTAATAAAGTCCTTATGTCTCTCTCTAGTGATGAAAATCAGATGTAACTGAAAAGTCTTCCATTAAATCTGAATGATAAAGCTCTGGATTTGCAGTTTGTCTGTGCCACAAAGTCCCAGGGGGATATTTTGTTCTCCTCTGTCACAGGCAGCAGCCATCGCCTTTGAGCAGACTTCTAAAACAGGAGTAGGAAGATGAAGAATTTTAGAATCCAATTCAGTTGATTAGTGTTTCTTTAGAAATGGAAACTCCATAGGAAATGTTACTTCGCTTGTGCTCCGTATGTCAACACCACACTGTTGATCGTGTTGTTCTAATCATATGGACACTAAATACTAGGATGTATTTCAGTTGTCTTCATCACCCAGATATTAAACACACTTCACAGCTAAAAACTGAATTTCTGAACCTAGAAGTAGTGAATTTGTCACTCAGTTGCTTTTAACTCCAGTGTGTGCTACTGTTTTACAGGGAAGGATGCTCTTTTCCCATGACTATATTTTTTGGTGTGGGGACTTCAATTATCGAATAGATTTGCCCAATGAGGAGGTGAAGGACCTGATACGACAACAGAACTGGGAACCCCTCATAGCAGGAGACCAGCTTATCAATCAAAAAAACACTGGACAGGTGTGTTCAAACGTCACCATACTTGAGAATACTTCATTTTTTTTTACTGGTTTTAGCGATTTTATGATTCTTCTGTAAATCTAATTTTCTAATTTTCTAAATATAATATTTTTCTTTTTTGTCAGATGTAACTATTTAAAAAGAATATTTATAATGTTTGGTAATGTTACTCTTTCATTAAATTGTAATAGGTCGAATGCTGTTAACTGCTGGGAAAAGGAGTAGTCCAAATGGTAGCTTTTTTATTTGCAAAGAAAACATGGAATAACAAAGTCTGAAGAAAGCTACATTTTTTAGATTTGTAGGGTTTCTTGTTCTCTCTTTACAGCTCTGCATGGGAAGGCTGGATATGGTAAAAAGAGAGACAATCCTCTATTGTTGGTTCTGTCTGCTCGCCAGCAAGCACCCTGATCACAAGCAGTGCTTTTGCTGATTTAGAGTTCCCTTCCATTTGTGCTGCTATCTTGTGCACCAGAACAGGAGGCAAAACACTGGATATTTTTACTCTCTTTATTTTTTTGTTAACAGCTGTTTGCTAGAGAAAGCAAGAAGTACGTTCACATGGGCAGAGAGCATTGTCTGTTTGTCAGATTGTCTGTTAAGTGAATCAAAACATGATATGTAGAGGTTTTGGAGACATGTCCAGCAGTTATAAAGCTGGAGAAACCTATGGAAACTGCCAGAATATGAAAAGGACTCCTGGCTGGGGAGCAGGAGTAGCGTTGCACTGTTGGGGTGATATTCCATGATTTAGAAGCTGCTGGCTGGGTACCAGCCATGTCCCTGGGGGAGCTCTATGGCTGTGGCAGGTTCACATCCATACTTGTTGCTCAGGAAAGGTGTTTACATAGCAACTTGCTCCATAAAAGTAGGTTAGACCATAATTACTGAAGAAAAACAAATTGTCTCAAACTGTGGAACTTCCAGTATTCTGACATTGACTTTTAAATTGACTCGATTTCAAATTGTATTTCCAGCAAGAAAAGCAGGTTAGCCTGTCACTTGATGCAGATTTGACTAGATAGATTAGTCTTAAGGTTAGATTTCTATTTTACAGATTTCTGAAGTGAAGGAAAGATGCCCATAGAAAGTTGAACGTTGAACTCAAGAATGGAGCTGACTGAGTTAGCTAAAGGGTTTTATCTTGTGTCTAATTTAAACAGTTAATGAGTGAGAAGCTCACTTTGAATACATTGAATGTATTAAGGACTCTTTTTAAAAACAAAAAACACCAACCAAACTATTTATTTGAGGGGGCATCTTGTGTCAACTTTTTCCTGAAAGTGTTGAAGACCAGGTTGGATGGCACCCTGAGCAACCTGGTCTATTGAACAGCATCCTTGCCCCTGGCACGGGGTTGGAGCTGGATGATCTTTAGGGTCCCTTCCAACCCAAACCAGTGTGTGAGTCTGTGAATTTGTGAGAAAATTTGGCATGTTCAGATGGATAAAATGTAAGCCTTAATTCCCGGCTTTTGCTGACAACTAAGGAACAACTAAGCACCAGATTAAAATGCTGTGTTACAGCATCAGTGTTCTGGGTGACCTGCAGTTGGTAATGACATTGAAGGAACAGCAGCTTGTTCGAAAGCCTGGGCTTAAAGATACAACTGCTGGCATACTTCTGTTCATTGATGATTGTCCAGGTCACTATTTAATCATAGTGTCAAATGCTTTCAGCAGACAAAATGTGGAGAGGAATCCATTTTAACAAATAGCAGGTTTTTTTATTTTATTTTGAGGTGTTTATACAGGTTGTCAGTGTTAGAATAGAGAATTCTGATTAGTTTCAAGTTGTTTCCCATCTGTTTCTGTCTTCTGTTTTTACAGATTTTTAGGGGATTTCTGGAAGGGAAAATCAATTTTGCCCCTACATACAAATATGACCTGTTCTCTGATGACTATGACACCAGTGAAAAGTGTCGCACACCAGCATGGACAGATCGGATCCTTTGGAGGAGAAGAAAATGGCCGTTTGACCGATCAGGTTTGAGGGTTCCCTTCAATTGCTTAAAATGTTCTTTAAGTGACTTAGAGGATCTGTTTAGTGGTGTTCACAAGGCCAGTGATGCTGAGCTTCTGTCCCTGGCTTGGTAGGATACAGAATACTTGTAACAGACCTTCAATAAACACACTGAGGCTGAAGAAAGGGCCACAAATCAGATCCCACTTACTGACATTTGAGGAGTGGAAAAGGAACTTTACGGGGCGGGGGTGTTTCTGTAAGCCGCTTGATTTGGATTTACTTTCTATGTCTTTTCTTTTTACAAATAGCACATCCTTGCAAGCACTGTGTTTTTCCTCTTTTGTTTTCATTGCTGATTGTAGCTGAAGACCTGGATCTCCTGAATGCAAGTTTTCACAGTGACAGTAATGTCCCTTATACATGGAATCCTGGCACTTTGTTGCATTACGGAAGAGCAGAGCTGAAAACATCTGATCACAGGTTCCAGTTTAATTTTATACATTACTTCCTAAGATTTAATACTCATGCTGTGTATTTTGTTGCTCAGATACTCTGCTGACAGGATTTTCTTGTCTACTTTTTCCAAGGCCTGTGGTTGCACTGATTGACATTGACATATTTGAAATTGAAGCAGAAGAGAGACAAAAAGTGTATAAGGAGGTGATTGCAATGCAAGGACCACCTGATGGTACTGTGATGATCTCCCTCAGAAGTTCTTCAGCAGAAGAAAACTACTTTGATGATAACTTGATTGATGATCTCCTTCAAAAATTTGCAAGCTATGGCGAAGTTATACTTATAAGGTTAAAAAAAAACTTCTTACTTTAAATCTCTGCTTATAGAATCATGGAATTGTTTGGGTTGAAAGGGATCATCCAATCCCACTTGCTGCATGGGGACACCTTCCACTAGACCATGTTGGTCCAGCCTGGCCTTGGACACTTCCAGGGATCCAGGGGCAGCCACAGTTTCTCTGGGCAACCTGTGCCAGGGCCTCCACACCCTCACAGGAAAGAATTTCTCCCCAGTATCCCTTCTTAGCTTCTGGCAGTGGGAAGTCATTCCTCCCTTGTCCTATCTGGACTTGGACCTGCTGGAGCAAGTCCAAAATTCATCTTCATTCTTCCCACCAATTTCCTGAATAAAGTTATTTCCTTACTAGCTTTCAGTTATTATCTGTTTCATTTTTAACATTTGAATTTCAACTTAAATGTCCTTAGAATTCGTTTTACGTACCTGTATGTCTCTCAGTTTTCAGACATACTCTGTATTTCCAGATACTCTTATTTTTGAGAATTTTATACAAATTTTATATTCTAGAATTCGGTTAGTAGTTTTAAATGAACTGAAGACGAGGATGTTGCATTTTCACTAGGCTGGAAATTGTACTATTAAGTGTAGTGGTATTTTGCTGGTTATTGTTTCCAATGAACTTTGCAGGTTTGTGGAAGACAAGATGTGGGTAACATTTTTGGAAGGAAGCTCTGCTCTGAATGTTATGAATTTGAATGGTATTGAGGTAATGTAAAAATGAGTGAACCTTCGTATAGCAAGAGAAAATCCAGACTTTTTTTTAAGTCTTCTTGAGTGGGTTGGATTTTTTTGTTTGTCTTTGATTCTTAGAAGTTTTTTCTGTTCCGTACTAGACAGTTGCATCTTCTTTTTTTTTTTTCCTTTTGATAGCCACGTACCGTATGTTGAGTTTCAAAACCCATATAAAAGAAGTATTAAACTTAATTTATTTTTAGGAGGAGTATTTTTAGAGAAATGAAGATCTCCTACTGAGAGGCATCTTCATCGAATGAGGGGTTTGGAGGTTTTTGTGATTTAAAAATCAGAGTTTAGTTTCTTGAATTAACCAGTTTAAAATCTTCATAGCCTGCAGTTATTAAAAATTTAGCACTTCTGTACTACAAACTCTGAAAAATGTCAGCATTTCAGCTTACATTGACTTCTATGGGGTCAGTATTTAAGCTTTGTGAAAATTTAACTTCTGACATTCAAATTTTACTAGTCTGTGGCTGTTAAGGCTTAGAATGTGTGATGTTTGCAGATGGATCCTTGGATCTGCTGAGATGTCACTGGCAGGTCAGACAGGAAAGGGGCTCTGCGTAGAATGTCAGTTTACAGAATGGAGACCTGCTCTGTGCCAGCCTCTAAAAATGACCTTATTCATGTAGTTTAGAAGCAAGTCTGTTTTTCTTTATAAATAATAGTGTTTCTGTCATAGTAAAGAAACCGGAAGCTTCCTGATTAACTGAAAAGGAGAACCGTAGGAGATGGGTTGCTAGTTTTTCTACAAAGAAAATTTAAATGGTTGTAATGAACAGCTTAAATTTCATAAATGTAGTTACTTACCAAAATGAAGTGAAAATCAGAATTATTTTTGTTTAGTCACAGAAATTCCTATAACCTTATCTGTGATATTTTCATGAATTATTTTCTTCTTTTTAAATCTAAAACGCTGAGCTTTATTATTCCTACTCTTAACAGCTTCTGTTTTGTGCATACCTTTTTCTTGGCAATTCAGCTACAAGGAAGGATTATAAACATCAACTTGAAAAATCCAGATTGGATCAGAAGTTTGGAAGATGAAATGAATCTAGAGAAGATTAATATTGGGCTGCCTTCATCAACAAGCTCCACTTTGCTTTGTGAAGATGCTGAGGTTACTGCAGACTATGATATGGAAGGTTTGTTGAGATAAAGCATTCCTTACTTTGAAATGCTTGCAGTCCTAAATAATGTGGTTAATTTATTGCATACATAAATATGTTTACGCCCTTCTAAAACAGATTAGAAATCACATTATTTCCAACAGTATCTTGACAATCTGCTTCGCTCTCGCCTACATTTAAATATATTCTAAATTGACAGTTTACTCTTCAAAAGCACATCCATGTTGAGCCTTGTTTTTGAACACCATTCCACCTTTTGCAAGCAAAAGTTACTACAAATAACAGAGACCTCGAAATTCCCTCCCCAGCCTTCTGAAGAGCAGGTGAAGCTTGCCATATTGCAAACCAAGGAAATAACCTGTAAAGCTAATTGTTTCTTAGATTAATCAACTTCAGAGTTGCCGCACTGTTACAATTACCTTTAATATATATCTATAATATATATTGCACGATTGAAGTATTTTCAACCGGTTTGAATACATATGTATTCTTCATGTGTAATTTTGGGATGCAAGAATCATACTTTGGTTGCTGAGCTAATTCCTTGGAACTTTGGGGCTCTCTTGCATAGGCTCTCATGCCCAGAGTCAGCTTTTATGTGCTTTTCTTCTCTGGGGCTTGTTCTTTAGGAGACATCGATGACTACAGTGCTGAAGTAGAAGAAATCCTTCCTCAGCACCTACAGCCAACATCAAGTTCAGGGCTCGGAACCTCCCCGAGCTCTTCCCCGCGGTCCAGCCCCTGCCAGTCCCCGACGCTGTCGGACGGACCCACGCTCCCGGTGAGACCCAGCCGAGCCCCAGGAAAAGCTCCTGGACCACCCGTTTCCACTCACGGTGCGTATTGCGCGGCTCCACTGCCTCCAGAGCTGCCACACACAAGTTCTGTTCCAATGTGTCTGTAGAATCCTGGTTCACCCCAGTCATACTCTCAGATTACAGCCCCTGGCAATCCCTACTCCTGTCAGCTCCAAGATATAGATTGTAATCAGCACATTTGTAAACTGGGAGCACAATATGAAAACTTCTGTTTAAACACAGCCTTTTTTTAAATTACGAAGTGAATATGTGAACACAGTGATGGTGTTTGGAATGGCTTCTTACTGAGTTTATTTTAACTGCTCAAATGCCTTGAGAATCCCCTTTGTAGCATTTGTTCCAGAGAACTTAGTTCACAGGTAAGGGTCAAAATCAAAATTAGGAATGCTGCAATGGGTAAGAATGTTCAGGATTTAATGAAAAACATACATTTATTAAAACACATGAGGCTAGGGTTTTGGTTTAAGAAATCTGCTTCTTTTCATCATTGGTTCATTCCTCGTCTTCCCTCTCTCAGAAACTTCTGGATCGTTATTTCCAAGGCTGGGGTCTGACTGTCCTCTCTGTGAGAAAAGCTTGCTATTAGAAAAGCTCTGCTGGGATAGAATGTCCAAGATGCTAATTTTTGCATTGTTTTCTGTCATATACTTCAGCTGAATTCCAGACTAGTGCCCAGCAGAAGGAGCCTCCCCAGAGTCTGGAGCCAAAGCGTCCTCCACCCCCTCGCCCCGTTGCTCCTCCTGCACGTCCTGCTCCTCCACAGCGGCCACCTCCACCCTCAGGTAATGTGGGGACCTTTTCAGGTGCTCAGGAATAATTGTTTTCAAGTCTGTGAGGTGGACTTGAAAGTGCAGACCTAAACTGCATATTACACTTGGGGCTCACTGGTTTTTAACTGAAATGTTTAATTGGTACATTTGAAAGCAATAACAGCATGGGAAATAACAGCATTTTTACCATTTAAATATTATTAGTGAATAAGTTTATAAAAACTTACTTTCACAGTTTTAAAAATGTGAAATTTTACAGCAATGTTCACTCAACATTTTCATTTTTTATAGCATCTATTTTAAAATAAAGTACAAATAAACTTGTGTATTCATTGATTCATTGCTATTCCTTTAATTTTGACATCAGTATATATGCATCTTATCGTGTCCAAGTGTTTAACATAGACTTCATTTGGATCATCTGACAATGTGAACAATTGAGCACTAAGAGAAACTGGACGTTCAGACGCATTTGGGCAACATAGTTAATAACAAACTGACCCTTGTGATTTTTAACTTTCTCATTCTTTTTCTTCCCTCCTACTATACTGATATTTTTCATTATCGCTGCATTCATTTCTTAAATACTGTCAGGCGGTAGGAGTCCTGCACCTGCTAGAAAAGAATTTGGAGGTAATGATTTTAATTGTTTTTGAATATGACTGCATAGCAAAACTGCCATGGGGATCTGTTGTGACAATATTTATCATGATGATTTCCGAAGGTATAAAAATGGGTAGTTCTCAAAGTTGTAGAACTGGATAATTCATGAATGTCACTGTCATTTCTCTCTTCCCTCTCTGAACTACATTTGGCTTCTTGGTGAAATAGTATCTCTCCAGAAGTCGGTATTTTCAAGTCAGAGGTGAAGGTTGTTCCAGGTTTTTATTACTTTGTCCTGGGTGAATACATCCAGCTAACTTTTCTGTGAAGTGCTTCTTCAAAGTAGTCTTTGTCCTTCTCTGTCACACATTTTGCTGTCCTGCTTGGACTTAAATCAGCTCATCAATACATGAGAGGGGGTGAGAATTGTTAGTGGCACTTCCGGGCACTGCCCCTCAGTTGGTAGGAAAGAGGGGTTTTTGACAAAATGCTTCGAAAGTTTTGAGTAATCTCAGAAAATACATAAACTATTTTACATAGTCTGTAACTATCAGCTAACTTTGGTGTCAGGCAAAAATATACTTGGCTCTTAGACACTGGTGAGACAAGGAAATTTTTATGTCCAACTTGTAATATTTCAGGTGAGTTAAAATGCGGAAGCTTTAGGAAGCAGTTGATAGACCACATTCAACATAGGGGAGATTTAATTCATTGTTCTTCAGTCCTGTGTAGTTTTCTGTGCACTGACACAATCCTGTTTGCCTAGTTTGTCTCCGTTGTGCAAACTCTAGTCAGTTGTCCTCTTTTATCGTCTTTCCCAACATAGCTTTCCACAGAGTTGTAACTTGCACAAAACTTGCTTTTTATGCAATCATTTGAGACTGTAGTATATTTTTTCACATATTATTCCAACCTAAAGCTCTTCACTTTTTTCTGCTCTCCATTTTCCACTCATGGTATACATGTATAAGCATAAAGACTTTGATTTTCATGGGTATCTGAGCTCAGGTCCAAGCAAGTTAGTACAGGGCTGGAATCAAAATAAGTGTCCTTATGGGTTACTTTAGTGGGGAAGGGGCACCTGTTTCTCTTCCCTAAGAGGAAGGCTCCTAAAGCTCTGTGGAGATATCCCTGTATAGTGTGTAAGTCGATCAAACTTTGTGTTTAGACTTCCATAGCACATGCAAAGGAGTATTGATCATGTCTTTAAGGTGTTGTGCCTTTTAAATGTTACTTTTTTTCCTCACATGTTTTGGCTTTTTTTCCCCAAGTGCTTCGGTCCCTTCAATGCCCATGGCACTTTTTCTAATGGCTCAGTATGCTTTGAAGATGAGAGGAGGATTTGGGCATCTAAGTGTTTTAGTTTGGTCATATTTTACATGAGAAGTAACTCAGAATTCAGGTGAACAAGGCTCTGCACTCATTGCAGGGCTTTACAAAGTGTAGACCTTTTGTATGCTAATAGAAAAAAGAATTCACTGAGGATTCTATAAGCTCCAGTTGTTTATAGTTAAAAATTAAAATACTGCACTCTGTTTACCCAATATTTTTTTAATACGTTACAGATTAAATTGTCAGAGAACATTAAAAACTGCAAAGGCTTCTAATTGTCAATTGAAGTTAATAAATAACATTTCTGGGTTTTTTTCCTTTAGTACTACTAGTCAAGAGTTTTCCTGATTGTTGCGGCCAAGGCTTTTATCATTTGTTTTAAACTGGTTTTCATTGTCTGTAAGATTAAAATATTCCTATGCTGCCCTTTGTGACAGCATTATCACAGCACGATAATTTTGCTTTCTCACTATTGAACAGTATTAGGAGTAAGTGAAGTCTCAGGTATTTACCCTCTGTGCCGTTTCTCTCCCATGTAGTGAATATTTTTAACTTGCCAAATCCTTATGCACAGAGATCTTGCTCTCTCTGTCCGGTGCACCGACGTAGGAACGTGTGCCTGTGTCTCCCTTCTGCTGAAAGGAGCTGGCTTTAGTTGTCTTCCTGCATAAATCGAGAGCAGTGGAATGTTGTCGGGCAGTGCCCTACTCCTGTGCAGCTTCACTGCTGCTCCTCTTACGGAGTCATTCACAGTCAGAAACTTGTGATGGGAATTGGCAGAGCCTGGGTCTCAGCCGGAACAGATAACACATGCTAGGAGTTAGCATCTTTGAAACAGATGTTCAGTCGAAGCAGAGATCTGACATCTCTGGAGACAGTCCCATTTCAGCCTCATGTGCAGCCTTCACTCTGCCCACTCTGTGACAGAACTCACAGATCATGGAGAACTCCTGGGCAGATCTCACACGTGGGCACATGGTGAGAAAGCAGGAGGCCATGTCATAGCTAAGGGATGCCTTCAGTATTTCCACCATGTCTATGTGCTACCATGTTTTTGCCATACAGTTTTAGGAACCCAATATGTGCTTGATGATATTGCAGAAATAAAGTAATTCAGCATGGTTATGCATGATTGAAAATCTTCTTTCTCTCAATCTGGACTGTTAAACCAATTGGTACAGCTGTCCCAAGTGCACAGTTCTGTGTGGAGGCAACTTAGTAATACACTTCTTCAGGATACAATACATTATATGAAGTGGGAAGTATTGCTTTCATCAAATTTCTTATTCAGATGTACCGTGGCAGAAACAGACTATTCAGAGTTCTGAATGACAGGGATCAGGCTTAACATTGCAGGGTGTAAGTGCTGTGCTCATTTATTCCCCAGTGTTTGAGTACAGGTCTGTGCTCTGCTTCATGAGAGGTTCAAGACCGGCATGTCAGATCATACTGAATAGCCAAAAGTTTGTGGAGAGTGAACATTTTGAAGGAATGAAATTTGCTTTCAACTGTAATGTAAAATTAAAATAATAGATGTTATTAAACGTGATTGTACTTGATGATTTGTAATTCACACCAGTCTGGCTCACCATGCTGCTACAAACAGTTATTTCCTACAGGTGACTGTAATCTATCCAGAACAGAGTTAAATTGTGTAAAGCTGTCTTGTGGCAGTGTTCTTTCTGGTTTTTCTTTCTCAGTCTACTGCTTTTCTTATGCTATGTACAGCTTCTCTTCTTTCTCTGAAAAGGTCTTGGAGCTCCTCCCAGTCCTGGGGTAGCTAGGAGAGAAGTAGAAGGTAACATAACAATTTTTGTAATCTAGAAATGGATTTCTAATTTATCTGAGCAATATTATTGCCCTTGTGATACTAAAGGTGGTTTCATTAATGTATTTACCATGTAGTATCTTTCTTCTTTTATTTAGCATAGCTTTCACCCAGCCAGGTTGCTTCCTGGTTTTCAGTGGTGGTGGGAATTGTTACAGAAGGCATTTATGAAAATCTAAGCGAAAACTTAGAGAGCTCTAATCAAGAATGCTTTTAAGGCTGACCCTCAGAGGAAGCTGTAGCTGACCGGTCATCAGAGTGACCATTATACCTGTGACTAAATCAGGAATCTAGGGAGCCTGGCTTTTCATAAAGAACTACATACGTTCATATATTCTGGGGAGAGAAACTTCCTTTTAAACAATTTGGTCTATAATTTAATATTTTGCCTCTTTCTAAAGAGAACAATGTAGGTATTTTGATTCTGATAGTCAGCTGTGTGTAACACACAGTTATGAGGAGCATGTCTCTTGCACCATTCTGGTTGGAGTACGTGGAACTACTGCTGGATGGGTCCTGCTTTAGCCATGGACCAGAGAGCAGCAGAGTCATGGGCTTGGGTTTCTTCCTTGTCCCTCAGGAATGTGTCCTTCACAGCAAACAGCAATACAAGTCCTAATAGAGTCACTGGCAGGGTTTCCTCCTGTATGCTGCAATTAATTTTGGCTGCATTGCTGGTTCATTTTTCTAAATTGGCAAAATCACTCTATGCATAGAATATTTCAGGTTGGAAGGCACCTTTGGTGGTTATCCACTCCAGCTTCCTGCTCCAAGGAGGGTAAATTGGCACCAGGTTGCTCAGGGTGGGAGCTGCTTCACTGAGAACAGTACCCAGAAACCCATTCTGACTGGTTCCAGGGTAGTCTGATAGCTGGAAGCTGATTTCATAAGCTGTGTGATGCACCTCAGAGTTCTTCCACTTACTGTCACTAACATGGTGACTTTGCCTTCCTGGGAAATAAGCAGCAGAAACTCAAGCCAGAACCCTAAACCTCCCTGCCTGTTAGAAATTGTGGGCTTGTTGGAACGAAAGGTAATTTTTTCATCTCTTGCACTACCTAGTTTGAATCTAAAGGTTGTCATCAGCGTGGCCATGGTGAAGCTGGTGCTCTAACGCGTTTATCCCATAAACGCAGAGAGTGGGGTCGGGAACTGTTACATCAGTTCTCCTTGTTTTAACCACTGCTGGTGGAACATCTACAGAATATACCGCAAAACAAAACAGCTTCCAACACGACTGAGAACACAGGGTACCTGTACAAGTGGGTGTCTTTAGCTTGCAACAAATAGGATGTGATGTAAATAATTTGTAGTAAAAAGGGTCAAATTACTTCATGTGTGCCATGGGATAGGAGTGTGTTAGTGACAGCTGGTGGATATGTAATAAATTTTGAAAAAATCACTGGTATCTCCTTGCTTCCATTCTCAGTAGTAGCAATGTAAGATCGCCATCTAATACCCATTTGTGGCTTATCTAACACAGATAATCTATCTTTTTTCCATGCTTCAAAGCACAAAAAAGCCCTGGAACACAAAGAAAAGATAACTTAGGTAATAGATACATGCTTTGAACTAATTATAAATTAAAAGTTGATTTGGAAATAAGTGCTAAGTCAGTAATCTCTAATATCTGTTACAGTTCGTAATCAGCCTCCACATTCAGCGGGTACAACCAGACCGGTAGGTATTGTTTTAAGATCATTTTCCTGCTAAGTGTCTGCTCTTTATTACATCAAGCTTTCTGTTAGTCATAACAGATGTAAGAAATCTACATAGTTGACTGGTCAGTTTACAGTTTCTATGAGTTAATGATCTCAACAATTTTTGTATATTGACTAAAAATACTGGGGGGGGAGAAACCACTCTGTATATACACACCGTATGTGACTTGATTGTTTTGCACTCTGCAATCACATAATAGGCTCCCAAATACACATTTTACATCTCCTTTCAAATAACTGTAAAGTTACTCTTTGTGTTATATGTCCTTACTGATTTGGTGTGTTAAAATGCATTATCTTCTGTACTGGAACGTAAGTCATGACGGCAGTTAATTGCTTACAGGCCATTAATGGATTACATAAGCAGTTGACATCTTATGATTACTTGATGTGTTACGGAGTTTTGTACCTTGTTTTAAAGACTAATTATCATATGGGTCTTCATGTAAAAATGAAACATTCACCTGTTTCAGCAAATATTAGTACTGTGTTTCATTCCTTTATTTGTGGAACTGAACTGAAGGAAGGGAATGAAGGCATTGGGCATTCAAATGCTTCACTCCACGCAGGAAATCAAGAGATAAAATATATCTGACTAGTTTTTCTAAACAGTAGCAAGTGGGAGCCTTATGTGAGGGAAGAAGAAAGTGTTTTAATAGCTAAAGGTCTTCTTAAAGAATTACTGAGTAATGGGATTGTCTGTTGATAATTCTTTGACTCTGCAGCATATTCCAGTATTGGAACTGCTGAAAACTGCTGTTGAAAGTCTCCATTTTCTCGAAGAGATTGGTTCTCACAGTGAACAATTCATGACTGTGGCTCTTTTTTTTACTTTCCTGGAAATGTGAAATGCCCTCTTCTAAAATTTGGATAAAGAAAAACTGGTATATGTAGGAAAGAATGTTATTTGTTTTTCACTGTGTGCTTCCCTTTTTTTTTTTTTTTTCTCCTCATAATCTGGAGCTAGCACAGGATTTGCCAATTCTAAATCAGAAGAAAACCTGATGTACAGAAGAGACTTCACCAGTGTCTTGGAATTGGCATAAGAGCAACATTTTTGTCTGTATTATCAAAACAGAAAAATCAAAACAAACCAAAAAGCCTCCAAAACCCAAAAAACCCCAAACATAGTAGAAGGCCTGAAAAAAACATCTCCTAAGATGCCTTAGCTCAACCCTTGTTTGGATTTCCTAAGTGAAAAAATTACATTTTTTCTGACATTCCAGGACTTGAAGGGAGCTACAAGAAAGATGGAGAAAGAGGGGCTGTTTCCAAGGGTGTGAAGTGCCTGGCCAAGGGGGGATGTCTTCAAACTGCCAGAGGGCAGGGTTAGATGGGATACCAGGAATAAATCCTTCCCTGTGAGGGTGGGGAGGCCCTGGCACAGGCTGCCCAGGGCAGCTGTGCCTGCCCCATCTCTGGAAATGTCCAAAGCCAGGTTGGACAGGGCTTGGAGCAGCCTGGCGTAGTGGAAGGTGGCCCTGCCCATGTATGGAACTGGATGGGTTTTAAAGTCCCTCCCAACTCAAACCACTCTGTGATTCTAGGGATGTTTCTTGCCCTTGTCTCAGGTGATTTTTGGATTTAATTTCAAGGATTTCAGGACCAGAGACAGTAGCTACGGTGGGTGCTGCTTCCCACTGAGGGATCCTGAGGGCTGGTTTACACTTTCTTTCTCTTCCTTTTCTGTTCCTTTTTGATATATTTTTATTTTATTCAATACATTTTGGTGTATAATCCAATCATCCTCCTGCCTACTATCAGAATATTCAAAGAAATAACAAAATGCATCTTGGCAGTCTCAGATCAGACAGGAATTTATGAGGTCAGGTGGCTGAAAGAGTTCAGAACGTTGATAAATGGACTCAGCCAAGCGTAAGGAATCACGTGATATACAAAGTCAGGGACATATCTAGTAAAACTAAGATCAAGAATGATACTATTTTTTAGAGTGGTGAAGTTTTTTTGCTTGTTTCTAATTAATTTTTGTGTACAGTTGTGCAGTGGAGTTTGCTCTGAAAACCATTTCTAGAATGTCCTCTGGTACACAACATTTTACAGGAAACCAATCTTACAAACTATCTTGTCTCACAGTCCTTTTTCCCTTGATCTCTGGCATTTTTATCCCAGGGCCTTTTATTCAACTTTCAGTGTGTTGTTTGTAATTTACTCTACTTCAATTGTAATCTGGAATAGCTTCCTATGTTTCTTTAAATACTGATGTAGACTTTTAAGTTTACATTCCCATCATATTAACTTCTGTTCCATCAACCTCAGGAAGACTTCAGCCTTCAGATGAGGCAGAATGTGTTTAATTAATACTTTGTTGAGAAACAGGAGACCTCCAGATAAAGTAGTTGCTCTTGTTGGTTTTGTTGCTTACAATTCACAGACTTAGGTAAATTATCTTATTAATACTAGCAAAATAGTAACTGTTTCTAACGTTGTTGCACAGGTAAATATTTATATAAAGTTGAAAACCATTCTAAAAATCAGTTGAGCAGCTGTTATCAAATAATTTATTTTTCACAGAATCCTGATTATCCTGAATCATTTAGCAGTAGATGACTGCAGTTCCAAAGTGGAACTAAAATACTTTGTTTTTACCAACTTTCCTGTCAGACTGTTCCTCCTCGAGCTGGAGTTATCAGTGCCCCACAAAGCCATGTCCGTCCCTCAGGGACAAGACCAGCACCTGAAACTCAGACCAAACCAGCTGAACCACCAAGGGGTAAGTTTCCTTTAGAAGTTAAATACAAATGTCACTGTTCCGTGGTGACTGTTCTGTGGTCTGAATGCTTTGTTTTCAACAGATGTCTCCACTTTTCACTAGAAGTTAAGATTCTTGGATGTAATAGCATTTGGCAGTTTGTGTTAAGCATCCACAAATATTGCATTTCTAGATGCTAATATCAAGATCACGTGAGATCTTGACCCATAGATTTCATGGTATCAGAGAAACTGTGCAAAGATTGCAGTGTTTGGTCTGAGCACGCCGGTGTGTCCCATTCTGGCTATCGATGACCAGACACTCTATGCATTGGTAGTTCTGTAATCATAAGATTTGGAATAGCATTTATGTCTGACTCTGAAAGCAACTTCCTAAACTTGCAGTTTAAAAAAACCCCTTTATCTTTGTACGTATGAAAATATATGTTTTATAGTAGTGACTTCCAAAATGCTTTTCAATACAACTGAAGTACATTTTGGAGTGACATGGCTTCTGGTTCTGTGGTTTGTGTAAAATCACAGCATGGTTTGTGTTGGAAGGGACCTTGAAGATCATTGAAGTCCAAGCCCCTGCCTGTGTGGGCAGTGTCACCTTCCACCAAGCCCCATCCAACCTGGCCTTGGGCACTTCCAGGGATCCAGGGGCAGCCACAGCTTCTCTGGGCATCATGTGCCAGGGCCTCCCCACCCTCACATGAAAGAATTTCTTCCTGATATCCCATCTAACCCTGTCCTCTGTCAGCTTAAACTTAAGTAACAATTTTTAACAGAGATCTTCTGACTTCTTGATGATTTCCGGTCCCGTTGCCATGAACACCTGCTGTTCTTACAGCCCCTTCTCTGCAGTTCTCTCTGGTGCTTCCCCATCCTGCCATCCTTAGGATCCATTACAATGCCTTATCGTGAAAATCACTGCAAATGTACTTCCAGGCTCACCATTGCTTCCTGAACCACTAAAGCCTCAGGCTGCTGGACCTGCTCAGCCCAGCACTCCTGTGCTAAGGATGCAGGAGCCCCTGATCCCTGTGGCACCGCATCCATCTCAGGCAAGTGCCCCGCAAAGTCTGGAACCCCCCCAGCCGCCACCTCGTAGCCGCTCATCTCACAGTTTGCCTTCTGAACCTGCTCCCTCCCAGCAGCAAGTAAGTAAAAAAACCCCTTGTAGGTACCTTCTTTCACTGTGTAAATTAACACAGCTTGTACTGGATGCTGCAGACTTGTGAGGAACCCTTAAAGCAAGCACAGAAACAAAAATGAGGGTCCAGAGATTGGATTCAATGATCATGGGGCTCTAGGAGAGTACTAATTGCTTATGTATTGTCCATGAATAGCTAACATCTTAAATACTAAACACTGAATTTAGGATTTCTTATGATGGCTTTGCAATTTATGGACAGCTCATTCTTAAAATTATGTTGTCATTTGGCAACTTCATATGGAAAAACAATCTAAGAAATTTAATTTGATAATGATATGTGCATGACAAGCTGTAGAGTAAGTAGCTAGCACAGGTTTTAAATAGTTATTGCATGATGTAGTGCTTTATGTTGGTGATCATTCATTGAAGGGAGATGATATTGATAAATAAGTTAATAAATTAAATCAGTATATTAATAAATACTTAAGAGAAATACAGTTCTCCCCATTCCCCAGTGTCAGTTAAAATACAGAAACCTATCCACATACTGTGAAAATTTCATACAGTAACATTAACATTCTGTTCTCTGGGATCATTTAGACTGTTACAATAAAAAACCACCAGCTTTTTCTAGGAGAAGCCATAGTTTCTTACTACTGCTTAAAAATGCAGAAGCGGGTTTTCAGTGCTGCTCAGGTTTTTTTTCTTATGCCTGTATCTGAAGCCCTTTTTTGCTACAATAGTTAATGCCTATTTTGTACCCAAGCAAAGTAGCCAAATTCAGTCCTCAGTGAGCTGATTTTTTAATTCAGACTGAAAAAATCTTCACATGCTTTTCCTTTCTTTCTCCTGAACCTCTTGTTTTGCCTGTGAACTGCTTTTTATTTTGGAAACTTAGACCAAAAAATACAGTTTTCTGAGGAAAGGTCTTTAAAGAAATACAAGGTCTTTTGAGAGGTAGTGAATTCCAAGCCCATCCTTCTATGCAAATCTTGATCATGATATTGAAGAAACTAAATCTGTCCTTCTAAAAATAATCACTTGTACAGTGTGAATATTCAGGACTTTATACAATCCATACATTGAAAAAGAGGATTAGTTATTGTAAATAGATCTTCTTTATTGTAAAGAAAGGAGATTCTAGAGGTCCATAGAATGGGAGGCATTATGATGTTTTCAGCTTGAAAAACTATTACTACAGATGAGGGATAATACCAACATAGTTCCCAGAATGAGAGCTATGGGGCTTTTCATGTTAATAGATGACTAGAATTAGACCATCCCTGTTCAGATTCTTATAAATCGTCTCCAAAAAGTAGCACCATCAGCTGCACAATGAGTGTCTGTATGGAAATATCATTAGAATGGACTTGAGTTGGTTTTTTTATGGCTCTTAATGGTTGAGCTTACAGTAGAAGACAACAGAAATTGAAAATATAGTGTAGTGTGTAGTAAATACTTGTAGTTTGTATTCATAGCTCAAAAAATGGTTTTGTGAAAATTTCTGAAAGTATTTTTGACGTGAGGTTGCTTTGTTACTTGGATTTTCTTCCTAATTTTCTTTCCTCTGATGTCTGTTTCTCTTTCACAAGCAGGAGCAACCGTCAGGGTAACAGGTATCTATTTACCAATCTTGTATGTGGTCTCCATGTATTCGAGCAGAAAAGATGTATGAATGTTGTTTTCATACATCCGCCATCCCCGTTACAAACCACCTGTCTGCATTCATGGATTGACTGTCATACCACAGTTTGCTTTTGCCTTTCATAATGCATTTAAAAATGAGACTGCATTTATTAGGGCCAGAGCAACTATTTTGCGTCATCATCTTTTGTGAACCAAGTGGACCCTCACCTATGTCGCTTAGTCACTGCTGAGCCTCCTGATATCGGTCTGTTCAGGGAAAAAAGATCAGTGTTGGCAATAGATGTTCTCTTTAATGTAAATAAACATTGATGCTATTGCACTGCCAATTTTTTTTTTTTTTTTTTCAAAACAAACCCCATATATCACATTTCTCAAGGAACAGAGAACTTACTATGACCCAAAGTAAAACAAACTGTTACAATTTTTAAAATATTTGGCTCCAGAATTATTCAAAGCAAGTTTTTACTTAGAATAAGGAGCAATTTGGATTCATAGTTTCCTTGGGATCTTGTACTTTCAAATGACCACAGGACTTAACTAGCTGGTGCCAGGCTGCATTTGATTTCTCTTCCTTCTACAGTTCAGTTTTTCACATTTTTCCCTAAGTTACTCAATGCCTTTATTTTAATATTATTCTGCAAAAAAACTTCAACTATAGACAATTAATTCAACTGTTTTGATATATTAAATTTATCTGTTAAAATCATGAAATCTTTTTGTGACATTTGAATTCTTAGGAGCTGTTTTAACTTAAGCTTAATTCATTTGATAAGAGGAAGCTCCAAACTCTCTTCTGTCAGTGTGCATACTGAGCAAAGTAGATACTCCACCTTTTTTGACAGTTTGTACAAGGTAAAAAATACCTTTCATTGTTGTTTGAAGCAGTGTATAAAAACAGGAATATTTTGGTTTTAAAAGCTGAGAAATTTTGTGGAAAAAGACTGTCTTCTCCCAGGATAACTTGTTATTTTAATTATGAAACCAGTGATTGTCCCTTTCCATGCCAAGAAGTACTGGAGGTGCTTACAGATGCCTGTCTACATAGAAATGTCTGACTGCATATGCTAATAACACTAATGTTTCCTTTCATTGCGGTGCTTTAATGCTGCTTGTAACATCAGTAGGTAAACTCTGAAACAATATAGCCTGGAGCTTTTCATTTCATAGTTCTGCCGGGCTATCCCTTGCTTAGAATACAGTAGCATTTCCCGAACATTTTCTTATCCAAAGTTCACTTAGTGTTTTTTGCTGGGATTGGGACCTGCGGGAAGTAGGTTCCAGCTGCATTAACCACCGAGGAGGGGCGCGTGGTGTTTTAACAATTTGCAGGCTTTTTGTTGGACAGGGAGTTCAGGCTGTTGTTTCCGTTCTAGTTAAAAAAAAACTGTGTTGAAGTTTCAGCTGAGGAGCGAGAAGGGGGGCAGTAGGAATAACTTGGAACCAGCTGCATGATTCCTGAGCACGTTGTTTCCTTTGCAGCTGAATCCCAATGGGACATACAGCACTAACCCTGAACGCCAGCTCAGCAGTGACCCTTTTGAAGACCTGTCATTTCAGCTGCTTGTGTCCAAGATGCAGACGTCTGTCCGAACATCACCTGCTCCAACCTTAAACCAAAAGGAGTTGATACGGTTGCCTTCAGCAAGGCAAAGAAATGCGGATAATTCGAATACTATAAATTGCATGCCAGCAATGCCTCCTGTTCCAACCTTTCACTCATCCCAGGAACATCAGCACAGGTCCCCAAATCCATTTATTACTGAGCTGAACTGCTCAAATCCATTCACTGAAAGAACTCCTAATGCTGGGAATCCATTTAGGATGGAAACGCGGGAGTCCAGGATAACCTCACAGGTACTGGTAGGACCTGCTGCTTCTCACCCGTTCCCTCCTCTGCCCGCCCCCAGCTGTAACACAAGCAAGCCTGTATTTCCTGTGGATGCAGCTGAAAATACGTTTTGCTTGCGAAGTAAATCTCTCAAGGTAGAAAACATACAGCCCAAAGGGTGGGTGACGTTTGATGAGGACGAGAACTTTAACACGAAGCTAAAGCCATCTGCGAGTGTTCCGGATTTTAAGCGACTCGGCTGCGGGAAATCATCTGGATGCCCAGGTTCGCTGGGATCTGAACCAAAGACTTTCCTTGGTTCAGACTTTAACTTTGATGGTGACTGGAATAAAAGTTCTACTGATTGCTTCTGTACAATGCCAGCAAGAAAACCACCTGCACCCCCTGTGCCATCCAGAGCAACCAGCAACAGGTCCCCTGCAGATCCCTTCCCCTCCCCAGCACCCAAGGTGTCACCAACTCGTGATTTTACAGAAAGATAGATGGTCAGAGATACAAAAGGTTATATTTGTTGCTACATTTATCCACTAGAATAATTGGGCATTTGAGATTATTCTGTGTGCAATAATTAATTGTTAAATGCACTGAAACGTAACTCTGCTCATAAACAGCCACTTCTGCTTGTGTATAAATTTTGAGTGTATATATATATGGTAAAGCACAAAAATGGTCTGAAGTTTATTAAAATCTCGATGTAATAGTATTCGAATAGTCAAAAACAGAAGAAGGGTGAGCTACTGTCTCACTAAAAGCTATCAATCCTGGACACAGATTTTGCTTAGGGAGCTCTTTCATTTCTGTTCTCCTTTGTGGAATTTCACCAGAAGAGGCTCCCTGCTGGTAGCCTCCTCTCTCCCTTTTGACTGTTTTGTTAGCTGATATTTATAAGTGTTTACCAAAGAGCTGCCAAAGTTTGTTGAGATTTGAATGTTGACAAGTATTGTTTAGAAGCTGTTTAATTTATAACAGAGGTTATGGATATTTGTAAGGCTTATATTTGAATTTGAGGCACAACAAAAATAGTTTACTTTCAAAATAGAAACAAAACTTTGCCTATTAATATATTCAATTAATCTCCTGTGTCAGTACATTTCAGTTACTAAATCCCATTGTGACGTACACTCACTAGCACTAATTCAGAATAATTGTTCCATGTCATCCATTTATTCATTACTATTTTAACTATACTTCTTTTTTTTTCCACAAATTGGAAACAGCTGATACAGCAAGCTTTTCCTCAACCTCTGGAAGAAAGTCCCCTTGGCTTTTGAGATAGAAAACAGTATTTACCAGTTGTGGACTATGTAATCTGCCAGCCAGGGGGCGAAACAACATGCTTGGATTTTATTTAGAGTAGTGAAATACCCCAGGGCAGCACGCTTTTTAAATCCTCAGATGCTCTCTCAACATGGTCCATGAAATAATCCACTATTCCTTCGGACAGCCCCTGGTTAGCCACAAGCTGCAGCCGCCTAGAGGAGCGATAGTGAGTTTTCTATTGCGCTTTTTTCCGTTCAGGTCATTCAAGTTGTACATTTGGAACAGCAGTGGTACTACTTGTGCTTCGGTGTGTGAGTTACCTTGTTTTACGCTGTTGCTGCAAACATCTGTGTGGTTGATGTTTTGGTATATTCTAACATTAGCATACCAAATTCAGGGGGGAACTTTTGCTAGTTGGAGTCACGTGATAAATATGTTGTCGAATATTTAATTGCAGTGATTAAAAACTATCTGTCTGAACTGTACCACTGTGTGCACTTCACAGGACTGTGGGGACCACAGGGGATGCTCAAAAATTCCAGTGTGTGTATATATATATATATGTGTGTGTATATATATGTGTGTGTATATATATATATATATATGAGCTGTAGTAAGGCCCTGCCATGTGTTGATGGGAACAATGAGCAGCAGTAGACGCTCTGAAAACACGGAGGATGGAGCTGAGACCCACTCCCCACATGTCCATGGACTCTCGGTGTTCCCAGTCCCGGTGTTCCCGCTCACCTGTCCATGGCTGTATCCCCGGGGGCACCCAGGTATGTGTAAAATATTCCCACCCTTATGGTCTGGGTGGTCATTCTCTCTCTGTGCCCCCGTGTTACCAAATCCTCCTAAATCATCAGGATAAATAAAACTCTCTACAACTGTCTTTTTAGTGTCAGTAAGTCAGGCATTCCTTTATTCTTGGCCGGGGCTGTGTGGCTGACAAAACTCCAGCCTCCACACAGACACTGAT
Organism: Promerops cafer; assembly: GCA_013398275.1. Classification (NCBI taxonomy): domain Eukaryota; kingdom Metazoa; phylum Chordata; class Aves; order Passeriformes; family Nectariniidae; genus Promerops; species Promerops cafer. Next base: position 89,611 of record VZSE01014266.1, on the reverse strand, counting down.
ACAGAACTTTTTCACTTATTTATACATTTTTAGTAAACAAAGACATTAACGTTCACTGGTTCTAAATTACATCATTATCTTTAATTAATTAGTATTCTGTCATTTATTGGTTATTGATTTCTCACTTCGTATGCTAATTAGTCCATAGTTTTAGTCTTTATATCTTTCCCTTTAGTAGGGAATTTCCGGTATGTATACTGAGTTTTTATCTGGTAGTTTCTGCATAGTGTCCTTGTGATCCATTAATTCTGCATTCTAGATGTCCAACCTCACCAATCCCTTTTCTTCTCCCGGGCTTTGTTCATTAGACATATCAGAGTTAGTTTATCAAAACTGAATGTTTCAGGACTTTTCCCAAGCTGTCCCCACAAAAGTAGCTTGTAACAACTTTGCTAAATACTGGCTGAGAGTAATTTAAGAATAGTCCACTATTTATAATTTATATACACATAGGTGATGATTAATTAAAACAATTAATTTAAAAGATAATTAACCTCCTTAACTGCAATTGGTAAGACGTTCTATCGTTTCCAATACCGGGCAGGGCGCGCGGGCCCTTTAAGCGGCTCCCGTTCCCTGACGGGGCGGCCGGAAGTGGAAGCGGTCGCGGGACCGGCGGAGGCGCCGTTGCGGTAGCTCCGGAGCGTTCCGGGGGATCTCGAAGGATCCTGGTGCTACCGGCGGGGGCGGCATCAGTCCCCCCGCGCTCTCAGGGCCTCCCGAAGCGGCGGGCGCGGCCGGTCCCCCCGCTCCCTGCGCTGCCTCCCCGCCGCCGGTATCCAGGGACTCGGCTCCGTTGCTGAGGGGCTGCCCCGGCCCGGCCATGGTGCGGCTGCACGTCAAGCGCGGCGGCGAGAGCCAGTTTCTGCTGGAAGCGCCGGGCAGCGCCCGCCTGGCTGAGCTGGCGCCGCTCGCCGCCCGCATCCACAACGGGCGGCTGAAGGTTCAGCGCCTGTGCTCAGGTACCGCTTGGGGCCGCGGGCGGCGGGAACGGCTCCCGGGAGCCGTCCGGGCAGCGGGAACGCGCCGCCTCCGCTCTTGACGGAGTCGTGATCGCACAGCGCAACCGCGTGTGAATTCCCGCCTTTGGTGTTTTAGTGAGGGCACTGCAAAGCGCTGAAAGCTCTCCCCCTGCTTGTACCGGCAGTGGCTGCTTAAATCAGGCAATCGCGGAATGGTTTGGTTTGGGAGGGACCTTAAAGCTCTCGTAGTTCCACCCCCTGCCGTGGGAGGGACACCTTCCACTAGCCCAGGTCGCTCCACGCCCCGTCCAACCTGGCCTTGGGCGCTTCCAGGGTTCTAGAAGCCACAGCTTCTCTAGGCAACCTGTACCAGGGCCTCAGCCCCCTCACAGGGAAGCATTTCTCCTCAGTATCCTATCTAACCCTGCCCCCTGGCAGTTTGAAGACATTCCCCCTTGTCCTGTTACTCTCGGCCCTTGTCCAAAGTCCTCCTTCAGGGCACTGTGAAGTGCTCCCTCCTGACCAGCAGTGCCCCAACGTGTGTGTGAGGTTATACTGGCCACCACCAGTATCCCCTGCCATGCAGTGGCGTCAGTGACATGTCTGAATCAGTGCTGAGTTCACTTCTGAGGCAGCTTGAAGAAACATTTCCCACCCCACTGTGGGGCTGTCAGAGCAGAGATTCCTGTCAGGTAGGCCTGACCTGGGGGTGCAGCCCACCCACACCTGCTGTGCAACAGCCACGGCGTTTGTGGGGTGTCTGAGGCCATACTGACACTGCTCTGAAGTTTAAAAAAATATGACCAGGGAAATACCAAAAAGAAAAGTTTTATGGCCACTAAGAACCATGAGGGTTTGCATCCCTGCATACGTAATTTGTTGTTTTATGGGTATGTAAAATGTATAAATTGTAACGTAATTACATCCGTATCTATATATGTGTGTTTATATTCTTTATTCCTTTCACTTACCTATTTAGAAACTAAAAGCTAGGGGCAAGTTTTACCTGCATGTACATCATGTGAAAGGCTTTTGTGAATGGACTGTAGTAACAGAGACTTGTAATCTTGTTCTCTAAACACTCTAAAGAGATGGAGGAGCTGGCAGAGCATGGTATTTCCTTACCTTACAATATGCAAGGACTGACAGATGAGCAGATCAAAGAGCTGAAGTTAAAGGATGAGTGGGCAGAGAAGTGTGTCCCAAGCGGTGGAAGCATCTTCAGGAAGGATGAAATGGGGCGAAGAAATGGATTTGGTAAGTCAAATGTCAGTGCTTGTTTCTTTTCCTTCAGACAGACAATGCATAATATAGCAGGGAACAACAAATCCCTAATTCTCTCTTGGGTTAGAATCTGGGGTAATGCTGATTAACAAGCCTAAAGAGCAGTATCTCTCTTCAGCACATAAACAATCACCAGGAGCGAGTTTGACTGTTCCAGTTTAGTTTACTCTCCCCATTTGTAAATGTACACTTGAGAACTGGTTTTCCCCGGGGACTCCGAGATACGTTAACAGGTTGTTTTTCTAATATTTCTCCTTTTTTCTCATTGACTGGGACTCAGATTCACTGAGAGTGTGTTTGTAAGTGAGAGGACAGCTTTGTGATATTGACAAAGATAGAATATTGAACAGTGTGTGTATTGAACAGCCAAACCAAGTGCCATCAAATGATACTCTCAAGTGAGACATAAGCTGGGAATGAGTATGCTTTAGCTGGATTTTTGTTTTTGAGGACAGGCTTTTTTTAGCAATTAAAATAGATAACTGTGATACGAAATGTACAGTGTATTTGCAAAACTGTCTTCACTGTTAGATTGAGGCTTTAATTAGAAAAGTCAGAAAACTGCGGGCTGTTATGCCCAGTTAAAGCATGTCTGCCAGTACAGCCCACAATAGTCTAGCAGGGAAGGAGCCTTGGTTTGTTGGGGAGGGTATGGGATCATGGTTGTTGCTTTCTGCTGAGGATCTTTGTCCCAAATGAAGTTCCAGATCATAGAATCATGGAACCACAGAATAGTTTGGGTCAGAAAGGACCTTTAAGGTCATCCACTTCCACTCCCCTGCCATGGGCAAGGACACCTTCCACTAGACCACGTTGCTCCAAGCCCCGTCCAACCTGGCCTGGAACACTTCCAGGGATGGGGCAAATACCAGTCCCATGTCTTTGGGAAAAGTAAGTTTGTTTGTCTCATGAAAAATACTGCTTATTTCTTAAGTTAGTAAGAAATACAGGAATGAACTATCTAACTCCTGCTTTATGATTTAATACTGTTTCATTTGCTCACAGTGGAGTCTGGACAGGATATGTGCTTGGTTTCTTTACAGTAAGCTTAGACTATAAAATATGTCTCTTACTTTTAGCTCCAAATGAAAAAATGCAGCAAGTTATAAAGAAGACAATAGAAGAAGCCAAGGCATTAATCTCTAAGGTAAGTTTCTTCAAGTGGTGTGTGGGGCTTTCCTAATAAGTGCTGTGGAGTCGGGCATCGTAAATAAAATCAGACTTTTTTCAGTGCAAGGGCTGACAGTTGTTGAGAAATGCTATGAAGTGATGTGAATAGTCTAATAAAACTTGACATTTTGGTTAATTATTTTCTTTAAGGCTTTTGGCAAGTGGTTCAACAGGTTAAGGAATCAGATACTAAACTCCAAGGGAATGCTGGCGGCTGAGCCCATGTGGAACGATTAAATCACATTCAATTTTATCCTTGCAATTTGCTATTGATGTGTTCTTTGGGTGAATGCTTTCTGGTGAAAAATTAACTGCAATCTGTGCTGTTCTTGGAGTTAATGAGGTCTTTTGACTTTTATGTGTAATTAATTGAAAAATGTGTTCTAATCTCTTAGATTATCACAGATGGTCTGGTTTGGAAGGGACCTTAAAGCTCATCCAGTCCCTCCCCACTGCCATGGGAAGGGATACCTTCCGCTAGACCAGGTTGCTCAGAGCTCAATCCAGCCTGGCCTTGAACACTTTCCGGGATGGGGCAGGAGTTAGGCCTTGGTTTGACAAGCACTTGGACTCATGCTCAGTCCTTCTGAGTGTGTGTGTTCAAAGACACGCACAAGGTTTGCCCTGATGGGACGGTGCTCTCAGGCATTCAAATTCACATTGCCAGATCTGTAGGTGCTCTGTGTTGTGTTTCAGCTTTTGTATGACTTTGAAACACAAATTTAGTAATGTTTATGAATGGATTTAAGGATAGTTTGGGAAGTGGTTTGTTTGGTTTGCCACTTCATAATGACAAAAAAGAAGAAACGTGCCTGTGTATTTGAGGTTGTCCTGGCCAGTTAACCAGATCAAGAACATCCACAAGGAGGCAACATTCCCTTACATTAGTACTTAAGAAACTGTTAAATCTGCAGGGAAGACCTTTATTTCTTTTCTGCCAGATGTGTCATGTTTCTCCTTTATCCTTGCAGTAGGGTTTGGAATGATCTCAAGTGCTTGGTCTTAGAGTTCTCTGCACGAGCTGTGCAGTTTGCTAAGCTTTACACTTCTGCTCACATGTGCTCTATTTTTTTTCTCAACTTTTAAGCCCCTTCTCCATCCCTCACTTGAATTCTACTGGCTTGAATCATGTTCATGAATCACAAGTGCTTTGAGCCAAAACGTCCCTGTCTGGTATATGTGGTCATATGTGTCCTGGTTTGACTCCTGTGTTCCACAGGCAGTTGTCTCCTGCACAGTTTAGTGAAGATTTCCCTTTTTTGTTTCCTCCCCTACCCCACGTAAGCAGGCTAAACAGAGGGGCCAAAGGTGAGAGGTGTACTCCCAAGTCAGTATTCCAATGAGGAAATTTGCACTCCTAGTGTCTTTGTGCAGCCTGTTAGCTCTGCTCAGATATCCCATCACTTAACCTTTGAACTGGCCACAATGCAAAGTCTTCCTGCAGGTTTGCTTGTATTGCCAATGATCCCTGTCTGTATTTCAGAAACAAGTTCAGGCCAATGTGTGTGTTAATATGGAGACGGTGAAAGATGCATTGGAGCAGCTCCGAGGGGCTGTGATGATTGTGTATCCAATGGGATTGCCTCCACATGATCCAATTAGGATGGAGTTGGAAGATAAAGAAGACTTGTCAGGAACTCATGTATGCAGTAATGTATTCCCATTATATGTAGTCCTGGGTTAAACATGGGCTATGCTGTTCTTCGTCTTATGAGTGAAAGTTGTTTTTGCCTCCAGTATGGAGAATTTGTTCGCCAAAGTGTTTATATTAGATCAAGATTGAATGGAATATAAATAAAAATGCCATAGATGAATATGAGGAGAAAGATGTAGAAGTGGAGTGTAAAATTACACTTCATGTTAGGAATTCCAGCATTTTTTTCCCGGGAAAAAAATCTGGTTTTGGAAAAAAAGCAAGAAACAACACCCCCCAACTCTTCACCTTGTTTGTTTTGTCACAGGCCGGTATTGAAGTTATAAAAGAATCGGAAGCACAGTTATGGTGGGCAGGAAAGCAGTTGGAAGAAACAAAGTTGCTCTCTGACTATGTAGGCAAAAATGAGAAAACAACCATCATTGTCAAGATCCAGAAAGTGAGTATTGCTGGGAGATTGCTCTACAAGTTCCTCACCCTTGGTTGTCTGTTCTTTGTGGAAGAGAACTATCCATAGGAGTATAAAATGGATTAGATTAGTTCCAGCTTGAGCATCTTAAAACTGTACATCTATTTTAAGGTTTGAATGGATTATACTCTTGAGTTTTTCTTTAGTAATTCCTTAGCCTGTCAGTTGCATACTGTAGTTGCTATTTCTTGCTCAATAGTACTTTTGGGAAGTACAACAAAGAGGTATATAAAGAATAGATGAAATACAAACTGAAAAGTTTTATGGCAAATCTTGCCACCTGCAGTGGGTTCTGCAGTGCATCCCTGAGCGATTAAGTCAGGTGATTTATGTGTTTGTCACTTAGAAGACCAGATTTGCTTTCTCTTTCCTCTCAGGGTCACTGGGAAATGGTGTGGCATCTCAATAGCCACTGAAGTGTAGGCTCCCATGAATGTTGTCTGTTTAATTAGTTGAAGGGCTTGCTCCAAGAGCAAGAGCAGTACAGGGGTTCCTCTCTGCCTAAACTGCCTCAGACCCTGTTTGTTCTCGAGAGCATCCACCATCTCCATGCAAGATGCTGTGTTTGCAGTTGCTGACAGCACATGTTTTCTGCTTTGTCCATCATTTCTTCCAGAGCACAGTCGCCTGCATAAGCAATTTCCTTTTATTTGTAGTGGTTTGTAACTCCCTGCTTTACTGAATCCTATGCCATCCTGTGTCTGTTTTAGTAGGGGAGCTAAAGATATGGGCCCATCTGGAGATATCTAGAGTGACCTTAGAACAGTTTTATTATGTCTTTTAGAGTGGAAATTTATGTAAAATAGACTCAATCCTGTTTCCATCCTCCATTGATGTCCACAGAATTGACAGCATGATTCAGATACAGAGATGAAAAAATAAACCTCACTTGAAAAAATAACTCTCAATTCCCTGTGAGGGTGGTGAGGTGCTGGCACAGGTTGCCCAGAGAAGCTGTGGCTGCCCCATCCCTGGAGGTGTCCAAGGCCAGGTTGGACAGGGCTTGGAGCAACCTGGTCTAGTGGAAAGTGTCCCTGCCCGTGGCAGGGGGATGGAATTAAATGATCTTCAAGGTCCCTTCCAACCCAAACTATTCTGTGATTCTATGAATGCAGCCGCAGTTTCTCAGCATTTATTTTCCTGTCCTGAGGGACCTTTTTAGATTTGAGCAATCCAGTTGTCTAATGAAAGGTTTTTGATGTCTTTGTGTAGCAGCTTCTCATTTGTATCACAAATGCGATCAGCAACATTTACCATTTCCCTTCCAGAAAGGACAAGGAGCTCCGGGGCGGGAGCCTGTGATCAGTCATGAAGAGCAAAAAGAGATGATGCTGTACTACTACAGGAAGCAGGAGGAGCTAAAGGTAAGTGTTCCTTTGGTGCCCGAGAGCTGGGCTGCTCCAAAAGAAATCAGGCTGTGTCCCTCACTGCCTCCCTCCCCTCTCTGCCACAGAAACTGGAGGAGGAGGACGACGACTCGTTTCTAAATGCTGAGTGGGCAGACAACCATGCTCTGAAAAGGCAATTTCACGGTGTAAAAGACATCAAATGGGGTCCAAGATGAAGCTCTGCAAACCCCTTCTTAAGCTGCTTGGTTGATGCTCTTGTTTGCAGCAAGGAATTGTGTTGTGTGTGGTAGATTCTTCTGACAGCAGCTGAAATTGTCACTTCTGTGGCCTTAGATGTTCAATAAATGGTCGTATTTCTCTGTGACTGCAGCAGCACTTTTCTCTGCAAAGAAATGAACAAATTCTCTTGACATTTGTTATTTTATTAGAAACTTGTAATTTGGATATGGAAATGTCAATCTGTTTCATAGATAAGAGATGTAGTAAATATGCGCTGGAATGTTTGGTGTTGTTCAGAGTGGTCTTTATACTCTCTTCTCATTCTTACGTTACTATTAGATGGTGTGCTCTGGAGAAGGTAATTTATTTCATAGGAAATCAGCTTCCCCCGACTAATCCAGGGAGAATTAAGGTTTTTTTATGTGCTTGTTTGCATTTCAACATAGCTATTTCCAAACTGTCATTTTGAAATGAGTTAACCTCTTAATAATTATTTAAAGGAAGTGTTTTTATATAAACACTAGTAACATCCTCGCGGAATGCTTCATTTTTATTCTTCGGGTTTAGTTTTTCTTGCTGATACATAGAGGTTGACAGTAATTTGTATACAAAAATAAGCATCATTTGCAGGTAGATTGGATAAACCCAAGCTTAACAGGACCAGATCTCTTAGGATGGAAGTAAAAAAATCATTATAATTTTCTGTATTAGTGTGGTTGAAGAAACACCGATCAAGGTAAAAGTCAAGTGTTTGCTGAACTTGCAGCTCGAAGATTAGATGCAGGAAAGATAATTAATGCCAGTCAGTGAACTATTAATGGTGCTTTTACTTCAATCACTGATTTTTTTACTTTTAGGGAAGTTTGGTGTCTGGTAGTTTTTCTTGAATCTCAACTTTACAATAACATGGCTTTTTACAAAAAGAAAAACCAGCATTTCTGAGTTGAAAAACTTCAAATATTTTTTATTTAAAATTTATTCTGAATTATTTCACGTGGCAAAAAAGGTTTTTGAAAAAACATTTTGTTCTACCACTTCCTAAGACGAAAATCAGTGTCCTGGAGCTTACAATATTCTCATTTCCTCTCTGAAAGCAAGGGAAAAGCAGGCATAGGAAGTATTTAACAAAGATTCTGCACTCCTTTGGCTGCTGTTCTCTGCTGTAATTGGTGCTGGTTTTTTCTTTAGCTGAGCAAACTTGCCATAGCATCGCATAACTCCCTTTTGGAGTTCTCACAACAGTGTTTGTGGATCTGCTGGATTCCTTTATTGTGGCTGAAATTGAACGAACTCACTGGAAAATGATTAAAGAGTACCGGAACCCAGGAAAGCCTGTGGGTATTTAATTATCCAAGGAGATAATGAGACAGAAACACCACACGTAGATTTGCAACTTTGCAAAAGCGTTTTGTCTTTCTTTTAAAACCACTTATTTTTGGAAGTTTGAGAGTAGCCATGCCCTTCCAAGGAGAAAGTCCATTCTCTCTCAAAGGAGACACAAAGCAGAACATGGCTAAAATTTTTGTTTTGTGGCTGTATCACCATCCTGATGAATGGAAATGGTTTCCACACCTGGTTTCATTTCTTTTCTCCTTGTTACAGTTTTGCTTTCCCACATTGCTCCATTCTCTGGATTTGGAAGGATTTATTTATTGCTTCCTGCAACCTCACCCGACATTCCTGGCAACAAACTTGAGGCTAACTTCAAGGCAGGAGCGGGGAGTTTAAACAGCCACGCCAGCACTGCATGTTGCCATCCAGCAAATTCAGATGTTGATGCTGGGTCATATAATTTCCAGATGTGTGTCATGCCCACAGCTGTGTGTGGGGCATGAACCAAATAGTCCAAACGACTTGCAAGCTCTCCTTTGCAGTACTTTCTCCTTAAGCTGCTCTTCTGGGAAATTGCAGGGATATTCCTGCTGAAACTCCATCCCACAGCCAGCCCTGAGTGTCCTTCCCATAGTGTTGCTGCTGCTGCCTCATGGCACCCTCCCTGTGGATACCTCAGCCTTCAGCCTGGAGAGATTCCAGCTATGGCACTTCAGCTGCTGGTTTTTTCGGGGCTTGGGACAGATAAGTGCATACCCCATTAATTTTCTGTTTTGTCTGCTGGATACTTTGGGTGTTGTTTCAGAAAGATCCAAATAATTCAGTGTCTGTTTATCAGTTTTTCCATGTTTATCTTCATTCTGACTCTCAGACTGCTGTGAACAGCGAATACTTGCAAATGAGGTGAACCACTAATTGACAGCTTTCCCTAATTAGACTTGGAAAGTTTATGCAAAAAGAATAAAATAGCAACTCAAATGCAGACTATAAATAGTTCAGTCAAAGGAACAGATCCTGCGTGAAGCTTGACTTCTGACCCTGGAGCAAGAGCTGCTTCCCCTGCCCTGCTGAGTTGCTCAGGGTGCTGGGGTTTTGGACAGGGTTTGTCAGTATGTTTGAGGATCCATTTAAGCAGGCATGCATTATTAAGCACTGCACTTTTTTTCCTCAAAACACATTCCCAGTGTCTGTGAAATGCTCCATCTTGGGAAGCAGCTGCTTCTCTGGCACCTGCAGGAATTTTTTACTGTCGGCCCGCCAGTGTGTGGTGGCAGGCAGGGAGGAAAGTCAGGAGGGGATCAGGTCATCAGTGAAATCACTATTTCAATATAAAAGGCCTTTTTCCTCCAAGGTTGTAAAAGGACGGAGAGGACTGGGAGTTGGGAAAAGCGAAATGTTTTGCCCCAAGGACGGGACTAACTTCTAAGCTGCAAACTGGTTTCTGCTGATCTGCTGCCACTGCAGTTGTTATGCCACCAGGCATGAAGACCCCGGTTTCAGCTGGGAATCCCAACGAGAGGTATCAGATGGACGGATGTGTGGATGAAGTGAACAAAGTGGTGAAGGGACCTGTGTGCCCAGTGGCAGGAGCAAAGGCAATGGACACAAAGTGGAACGCAAGCAGGTCCCTCTGAACATCAGGGAACACTTTGTCACTGTGGAGGTGGCCGAGCAGTGGCACACGTTGCCCAGAAAGGTTGTGGAGTCCCATCTTTGGCTGGACCAGATGTTGTCCAGGTGGCCATCCCTAGTGCATGCTAAGTTTGCCTAGTCTTGAGCAAAGTGAAGTCTGAAGGAAAGATAACTTCCAGCTTTTGTTAGGATGTCAGCTTATGGGCTGAAACCCCACTGAGGCTTCCCAATAAAAAATGAGGGAAGACAATGCACAAATTTTAGTGACCATAAACATTAGCTGCCAGACAGATAACTTCCAAAAAATATCAGCTGGAGATGAGCTGTCCTGTGGGCCCCAGGCTCTCCAGAAGGGAGTTTGACCAGGACTCAGAACTTTGGGGAGCCTACAAGAGCAGGGGCCCCTGGAGCCCCTGCCCTCAGCCCTGCAGGCCAGAGCCCAGTCTGCTCCAGTAGAGGGAAGAGGATCAGGTTTTTTTCACTAGCATGGTCTGTCAGCAGGAGGAATTGTTGGGATATAAATAAGTCTCTTTGTATCTGACCAGGAAATGGGTGGCACCTGCCGCATGAGTCAGGAGGAAGGAGCCAGATCTGGCCCAGAGCCCTCCCCAAAGGCAAACTTGCCTTCTTCCACCCTCAGGACCAAGGCATGGGTTTCTCCAGACCTAAACCTATTAATCAATGTCATGCATAGCACAGGCTATGATGACTTCCTGCTGAAAAGGGGAGAGCAGTGGACCGGCGGGATTGCAGCCAGGCTCTTGGGCTGTGCCCGGCCTCTCCTGCAGTTTCCCAGAGCTCTGGATGACCTCAACTCTCCGTCCATCTCCTTAGCCTCTCTTCCTTCCTTCCGCTGATAGGATGCTAATTGCTGGTGAGATTTTTCCAGTTGAGTACAGGACTGTGCCTTAGTCATCTGAGCAAGCTCCCTTCCTCCCTTTAAAGTTTTTCCAGTGTTAATTTGACTTTGTATCAGCAGGAAATGACAAGTCATGTCACTGTTTTCTTTCCAAGTGTTTCATACTACACTCTACCTGGACACACAGCATCTAAGTGGGGAAACACAGTGAGTCCATGAAGTATTACCAATAGGAAGTGACATTTTTCCTCCTTTTGTTCAGTAAATTCCCTATGGGCTGCAGCTAAAATATTGGAGACATTTTTAAGACAGGAAGGCTGTTGTGGTTTCAGCTTAGATACATTACTGATTTAATTTTCTCTCCAACTGAAACCAGATCTGACTAGTCTAACAATTTTCAAGTGAAGATTGTGAACTGATAAAAAATCCTGAGAATATGACCTGCGTTCAAGTGCTGGCTCTAACCCTGCTTTAGGATTTGCCAGCACAGGTGTAGCAGCAGGAGTACATCTTGGTCAGGTCTGTTCTGATGGTTGAATACACCTGCTTAAATATTTTCCACGCTTTTTAATATTCCTAAACATGCATTTGGCAGTTGATCCCAAATTACAGTGAAAAGTAATCTGTACCGTGAGTTAAAACTGTGGAGTGTTTTTCACAGAAGGATTTATAGACAGTTGAGGGTATGAAACCCTCCTTTTATTGCATATATTTATTTTTATTTTACAAATAATTATATTCACTGATATAAATGTTCCTTCACAGAAGGTACATTTTTTTTTAAAAAGGGATAGAGTGTCATCCAAAATAAGCCATTTATTGTTCATTAATATAAAATGTATTCATATTTCTAGGGGGTGTCATATCCAAACCACTGTTCATCCAAATTTCCTGTATGATCTGCTCCCTGCGCTCAATCCTTTCAGCCAGTTCTGCTGCCTCTGCTGAGTTATAACCTGAGTAAGAAGGTCTGTAAAGTCTGTCCATCTCATCCTGGGTGTTTGAAAGGGAGGAATCCTCCCCCTCCTCTTCTTCCTCCTCCTCCTGTTCACTGCTCTTGTAGGCTCTGGCACTCTCTGGCACCAGCTGATCCCTCTTCCTGTGCAGTTTCTGGATGTCACTAGGACACAACACGCAGATCACTAAGGCACACAGTGTGAAGATTAGTCCCACACATACGCTGGACACAAACAGGAGAGCGGCTCTTTCAGGGTGATCTGCAGGCAAGAAAGCCAGGGCTTAATCACTTTACAAACTGCCGAGGCTGGTTACAAACCCTCAGCTGCCATTCCCGCAGTGTTCCATAGCTATAGGTCACCCAAACCTCCCGACACGCACAGCCCAACCCTGCCAGCTCTGCCTCTCCGACCTGCTGGGCAAAAATCCAGTCTGGTTATAACATTGTAAAATATCAACATGACCCCAACCCTTTAAGAGCAGCTCAGTGCTGTTGTCAACCAGCTACCAGAACTCTGCACGCCTTGTTTGGTCCTTCCAGCCATCCTGCCCAAACAGGCCTTGCCCTCACAAACAGGAGCCATGAGAAGAGTGACTCTGGGCTCTGCAGGGCCTTGGCAGCGTCTCCAGGCCAGGCTGAGTAGGGAGCACTTTTCTTCCATCGCACTTAGTGCTGTTAAGTCACAAAACCTGCTTCGTCTCGCAGCAGAGACGGCTCGGTTTGGGATGGCTTTTTGCTTTTTTTTTTTATTACTCCTTGATGATCCATGTATGTATGCAAGCCAACATTTCCAAAGATGGATGTCTCCAGGGCTCTCACAGGTCAGGGCCAGGTTTTCAAAACTACTGAACAACCAACAGTCCCCATCGAAAATTTTAAAATATCTTGGCTGCAGTTGCTAAGAGAGTTTGAATCCTTCAAGGCAAGGAATATTCCCTAAGTATCAATCATGCTGGGATTGTCTCATCCTCAAGATTGTGATTATATTTCCATATAATCATAATCCGTAATAAACATGGGATTACTAGTTGTAGCCTTTGGAGTTGATCCTCCCTTTTCACACAATGCCATGAGCTAGTGAGACAAACAATCTCGGCCTCATTTTCCTACCTCTAATGTATGCAAATGTAGCCAAGTAGTTAGAGCTAACAATAGTTCCATCTTTCTTTGGAAGTCTCGATTCCCTTGGATCAAGGTCGACACCTGTGACACGAGGAGTTAAAGCAAATTCAATGAAGCTACGAAACTGATATTCACCCAGTAACTTTCCAGCTAACAAGTCCACCCAAAACACAGGCAGGCTAGTGCTGTACTGAAGGAGCTGCAGAACCAAACAATGGTTGATAAGTTAAATAAAGTATAATGAACAAATTATTGAATATATCAAACATCTAGAAAATGGCAAATTCATTTAGAAGAGTCTATTGCCAAGTGAAACCCTTTGTGCCTATTCCCATTGGGGTTTCTGAAATAATTTCACTTCATGAAGCTTTACAGTTCTCCAGTGGCCTTCCCAGCCCAACCACACCATGTGCTCCTGTTACTGGAGACACGCATCAGCCTCGTCCTTAACTTTGTGGCCTTCGAGAAGAGCTGGTGTTGGCCTAACTTGTAAAAGATTCTTCACCCTGAAACAACTACAGTTTCACTTTTACACTTCCCAGCATGCTGGCTCTGGGGAGGCTGGGCAGGTCACTCTTGCCGCAGCGTTGCTGTGACTGCAGGACTGTGCTCACATCCTACTCCCAGCCTGTCCTCTGCTCTCCAATGGGAAGAGTAACTCTTCCAGCAGGGTTTCCACTACTTCATCCCAAACCCTGTGTCAGTGGTGGTACGTACCATCATTCTGTCTGACAGAAGACTTGTTATCAGGGACCAGGGGGTTGACAGCCGTGAGGATAAATTTAGGAACTGCAAAGACAAAAGATAAATTGTGTTCTGTTAGTTTTAAGAACCCTCTCCCCAGTTAATTACGAATCCCGCTGCTAACCCTGGGTTTGTTAACTGCGTTTCTGACAGTGGTATTGAAGGTTGGACTCGATTTTGGAGGTCTTTTCCAACGTTAATGATTGAGTGGTTCATGCGAAGTCAGGGCAGCTCTGGGCCTGTGACTGGATTCACACACCAGCCCGCTCCAGGAACATCAGTGTATCTCCATATAGCCTGGCAACCTGCCCCTTGTTTTCAGCTCCTCAAGGGTGTGCCAGCCAGTGGATGGAGACAAAATTGGCCTCTAAATTTAGCATAAACTGGGCTACAGCCAGATGCTAAGTTGCATCTAGATACTGGGTTTGGGTGAAGATAATTCACTGTAATTCTAAGGTAAGTGTTGAAGTCTTATGTCATTTGCGAAGCTTCTGAGACAGACAGTTGCTGAGGGAGGTGGGGAGGATGGGAATAAGTGAGCAGCATCTTTCTCATTTCATTAATTTATTCCCTTGATAAGTGTTCACAGTCTTCTTCAAATAATTAAAAGACCTACAAGCAGATGCATTGTACAGACATTGAGAGTTCACATATTCTGTAACGGATTAATGGGCCCTTCAGCCACCCAGATCTAGGCACCTGTTCCTGTACTATGTGAAGGCAGATTGATTGATTTTCAGACTGATGGGGGGGTAAAAAAGGAAGAAATTTCAAGTATGACACTCACCTTTATCCCACATAGAAACATTTGCCAAGAAATAGTGTTGTGAGGAGTAAATGGAACAGAGGGGACTGAGGTTTGCAGCTTAGCATAGTTTTTGCTTGAAAAACAACTAAAAATAGCACTTCTTTCTGAGCAGAACTTTTCTTTCTGTGTGGGCTCAAAGTCAGAGCTGTTTGCTTTCATGATGAAGGAATCCTTTTGGGAATCTTCACTCCTGTTTGCAGTGGAAGGCCAACAAAGGGGTAAATAAGCTCATTTCTATTTTGTCTTGTACCTCGTGGTAGTTTGTAGCTGTTTTCCAGCGGCGGAATACTTTCCTTGGTGTGTGGGGCAGACAGGGAGCAGGATTGTTTCCAGCCTGCAGTCTGCATTTGGAGGCCTGGCTGTTCTGAGCAACATGCCTGTGTTGTGAACAACGTCCTGGGAGGATGCGCCGCCCCTGCGGGACCTGAAGCTCCTCTGATTTTCCTCCTGCTCCCCTCCTAGGGGGAGCTCCCCAGAGCTTTGCTTGCTCTTTTCCCCTATGCCATTCAAATATTTATTGCAGGGGAATGTTTAATTCAAAATGGCATGGACAGAAAGAGCCCTTGACTGCTTGCATTGCTTGTTTTCCTTATGGTGCATTTCAGATGCAAGGATTTTAACTGGTATAGGCTACATCAGGTTGCTGAACAGAACAGCTGCTACCAGCATAGGAATTTTTATTAAGATAATCACATCTGTATCACAACTTGTGCCAGCACTACTTTGGCAAGTAGGAGTCAGTCACCTCCTGCAGGCTGCCAAAGGCAGCCCACAAAGGGACTCTGGCATCCAGGGAGTGCGGATACACCACGGGGCTGCAGGAGCCATGTTTCCTGAGAGAGGCTGCCCTGATCCTGAAGTGCAGGCTCAGCAAGAGCCAGGAGGTCCCACCTTGCCCAGACAGGAGATGATGCTGAGCAGATGACTGGGGGCACTGAGACTTCAAGAAACCAGCACCTCCCAGCTCCTGTCATGTTTTTACTGTCAGGAATGAACGGCAAATGTAAAAATGCAGCCAGACACACTACCCCTAAAGAGCTGCTGACCACTGGGTGGGGTGTATGAGGTTTTTTCACATTCCTGACCTTGATAGAAATACTTTGAAGCGTGGCGCAGCCCTGAGAACAAAACTGCTCTGCTCTGCTGAGTTCCTGTCACTACAGGGGGAGATCTATTTGCATTATATTGGGAAGCATCAGATTAGCAGGCATCCTCTAGTGAGGAGAATGAATGTAAAATGTCATTCTGGAATATGCCAAATTCTTCCCATATTCATTAGATGATTTGTAAAATAATCAGATCTGCAAATCATTGGCTAATGCTTCAGATTGCACAGCCCAGTAAGATTTGGCAGAAGAAAAGCTCTTCTAAATGTGCCAGCAACACAAAAGAACACTATTTGTTACCCACGTGTTTTTGCAAAACTACATCCCTAAGTAACAGAATGCGTAACTCCAGTGCAAACTCACTCTGTGTTTCTGGTACACAGACGTGCAAAGAGGAACGACTTGTTGTAATTATGCTCATGCTAATTAGAGAGAATTACATTAACTCGTCCATAAAGGCAGCTGCACAATAATATAATGTATTGGTCCAATGGCAGATTCCCAGGTCTCTCAAGTAATAGGAAGCGGAATTACTGCACCACCTTTTACCGCTGACAGCCAGTTCCTGGGGAGACTGAAAATCTCTCGGGGCTCATTTTCCTCTGACCTTCAGGTAGAGGTGATCTGGCCATCAGGCCTACACTGCTGTTCTTAAAAGCATGTCTCGGTAACCTGTGCCCTTTGACCACTACTCACTAGGGATGCAGCCAGAGGACTCTGCCGTATGTACCTGTGGAGCTGCTCCTATTGAAGTATTTTAGGGTATTCTGCTTGCCTCTTATGAAATTATATTAATCTATAGCAAACCATATGGAAAACTGTTCCCTCCTGTCTGAGGAATGAGCTGAAGTACATTTCAATCCTGCAAGGGATGTATAATCTCAAGCCTTTACTTTTCATAAACCTTCACTTCCCTTTCCATGAGAAAGGAAGCCCCTCGGTGAGGGAGAAGCTGTAGATGTACTCACATGAATCAGGTTTCAGGACTGGGCTTGTACACAGTGCTTCAATTATGCTGGACTGTTTTACCTGCAGTGATGCCAGGCAATGCCAGTTTATTTTTCCTAGCTCTGCTGCAGGTGAACTCTGTGGAACAAATTCTTATCTTGATAGTATTTCTCAAAAATATTGAACTACATAGTTGATATTTTATTGTCGGTTGCATTTTTTATAGCAAAAAACCCCTTGATGCTGGAGTCTTTGTTAGGTGCCGCTGTGCCCAGGGGGTTGTTCACATATTTTCTATGGCTGTGTCACAAACTTCCTGTGTTAAAGGCAAATGGATATTTAGGAAGGTTCAGTGCCCATATGTGGACATGCGTATGTCTTTGCAAGCAGAAATGAGGGCTTGAAAATGATTGTGCATTTGCTCTTACCACATGCATAGCTGACATTTAGGTATTTTGTCACTCCAGGTAGGCATGGACTTCCAAAATCCCGGCTAGTGACAATGATTTTGCATCTCTGTTTCCCATAACACCTTTTTGATAACACTTCCAGTGCTGTGTAAGACAAACAGTCTGAAAGAAAAAATGCATACAATAAATATACAACACCCTGCTGTTATCTGAAATGAGAGCTGCTGGATGCATGACTACAGATAAGAATCTGCACCTGATCTCAGGTGTAACTTCACCTTAGCAGGATTTCAGAGTTAAATATTAAGAGTTGTCAATGCAAGGAAGTCAGCTGCAATAAAAATATGAACTTGCAGCGAGGTAACTCTGCTATGTTGCCTTACAGGTGCATACTAAGGGTGCAGGAAGAGTCTCATCAAGCTCCAAACAGGTGCCCAATATAAGGTCTCGATGTTCCACTCAGGATGTGTTGGAAAAAATAAGCGCATCCAAACAGCTCTCCATCTATGCCATCTCAAATCAAGAGCGATGAAATGCTGTTTCCAAGTCTCCTTCTCGGCCCTGGGTTACCGACATGAGTCGACTGGATACCCAAGTTCAGTTCAAGTCGGGTGAGATCGATTTTTATGTGTTGCAACAGCTCAGGCTAAGGGAAGTTCAGGGTATTAAAAAGTAGCTTTTGGTTTACTATGAAGAGGTCAAAATGGGCTCAATATTTAACCAGCAAAACATGTGGCTTCCAATAATGGATTTTGCACTGGAGCTGAAATTATTTGAGTGGGAAAGCGTGTGAGTCACACTCTGCTTTAAAAAAAAAGAACGTCTCTAAATGTGATTAAGTTCTCTGTATCCACATGTGCTAAACTCCAAGCCACAAAGCCAAAAACACCCCGTAGTTTTGGTTTCTAAACAGAAGGGATGCAGAAAGGACAAGTTTGGAGAAAGTAATACTTCTCTGAATCTTTTTGCATCACCCCACACACTGCAGCTTTCTGTGTATGACAGATATGTCTCACTCCAGGCTTCTGAGGCAAGGGTGCTCTAAAGGTCTGAAACGTCATTCTCTGGGGATTAAAATAGTCCCTCTTCCTACAATAAAGGATGGCCTCCAGTCACCTGCCAAATGCAGGAGCTCATTTGCGCCTCTTTAGAGGAAGGACAAAGACTGTTTGCAAAGATACTCCAAAGGTTCCCCAAATCTGTTTGAAAAGAAGAGAAGGTTTGAGACTGAGTTCTTGACATTTAATGTTTGAAAATGGGGCAGATTTGTGGTTTTTAGACTTAACTCCCTGACACCAGCACTAAATAAGTCATATACCAGGGCAGAGGCATCAGGAGATACTGGGCTGATCTGTCTGGCAAAGGGCTCGTGGGTTGCTTTTGGACATGGATTTTAGGACAGAGCTCTTTGACTTTTCAGAGACCTAAAATCCCAGTACCTGTGTGTCCCAAGAGACTGCTGGGAAGGGCTGACCTAAAGCATTGGGTAGTTCTGTTTAAGTTACTCAGCAGTTTTCGTTTTCCTCCCTGGCCAATTCCAAACGAGTAAAGGTATTTTTGGATGGACGTTTTAGGCAGCCAGTAGCTTACTTTGGCAAGTACAAAACCAGCTGGAGAATATCAGGAGGAATTGTCAAGTGATTCATAAATGAATAGTTTGGGAGCACAAAAGCAAACTGGAAAACTGAATTATGTTTTCTATAGAATTTCCTGCCCTGGGAGCTACTCTTGGTGCCTTATAAAACCAGGAGGATGCTGTGCTGATGGTTTTCTACATATTCAGTGATATGGCAAGTGTGTGTTTCATTTTGCCTTTGCTCATGTTTCTGTGGGACTTAATAGCTTCTTATCATCTCTATCCATGTTGGATTTGGCTCCTCTACCTGAGGAGCCAGTCATTATATGCCTGCAGGCTCTTGGCAGGCCAGTTTTTGGAGAACCTCCCAAGGCTTCCCTGGTGTTGCAGGTGAGTAAATGCAAACCGTGGCCTGTTTCTTCTGCAGGACAGGACAGATGTTACCTGGAAAATGTTATAACATAAAAAAAAAACTTACTTAAAACTTCCTGCATTCTGAAAGGAGTTTGGGTTTTAGTGATTTAATAAAAAATCCTGTCTGGTTTATATGTGGCCTTGCTACCTTCCCACTAGTTCTCCCAGCAGCTATGATGGGATTAACTTGAATAACTTACCCTCGTCCTGGTCAGACACCTTATTCCAGTGACTGAATGAGGAGAGGTCAGCGCTGTGTTTTGAGTAAAGGAATCCCATGGAATGGCCCCAAAGAAATGATGAATTGGGAGATGAACATAAATATGCAACGTGGCCTCTTTCTGACTAAGTGCTTTTTGATCTACATAGATATCCCTGGGGCTTGTTAGACTGGTACCGTACATTTTCAATAACCTGCCTCTGGAAAGGCAGATTCCCAGAGTGTTGAAAGGCTGGTGGCATCCAGTGGTGGCAGACAAGGCAGCAGTATGTGGCTGGGAAAACACTCCATTCTCCACGCCTTTCTCCCAAAGTTGCTTGTTACACACCAAGACTGTCGGTGGATCTTTTGTACCAGACACTGCTATGGATGGCACAGGGACACGGGTGTCAAGACGAGGTTCTTAATGCAGTAATAAACTATCCAATCTGACTGCAGCTATTTAATAGTTGGAGTAAAAAGCCTCGTTTCTGGAGGAAAGGCTCTTTCAGCTCCCTAATTAGCTTTGTTTGGGAAAGTTTTGGCATGCAAATGACATGCCATAAATCATGCAGGCTTTAATGAGAAGTAATTTGTCTTCTGGTTTCTTAAAGCTGCTCTGAATTCAGACAGGAGGAGCTTTCCCTCCCTTTCTTTCCACCCTGCCACACAAAACCTGCAGGTGATGGAGCATCTTGTGCCAGGCTCTGGCGACAGCGTTGTGTCTCACCCTCTCCAAATACTTCCAGCTGCTTTCATCCCCAACTGCTCCTTACACCACTTTGTGTGTTCTGGGCTGTGTCCACCCACAGAAGAATGAGGAGCTTGCTTTTAAAATCAACTGAGAGCAAAGATTTCACACCTCCAAATCAGGATGGCTTGTGCTTTGTGGAGCCCAGATATCAGCTGTGGGGACAAGAACTGACAAGGGGAAACTGTGGAGTTTGGAGCAAGCTAAGGCTGCAGACTCCTAAAGAAAGATGCTGAAATAATATGGTAATTTATGCAAGAGCATGGCGCACAGGGTCCTGCCTATGCATCAGAAAAGGGCCACTTGAACTGCTGATTCCAGCAGAAACCCACAATATGATCAGCAGCACTTTTGTACAAAAAAAAAAAAAACCCAAACTTGGTCTCTCTCTCCTCCTTGCACATGCATGTGCAGAGGGAGGGAGCCATCCCACTAAACACCAAGGGCAAGAGACAAGTGTGGCTCTCCATTTCCTGGCAGCAGGAACCAGACTCCCTGCTCCTGGATGTGCACAGGCAGGAGTTCCTTGGCTCCTTTCAGACGTGAGGGCCAAGTGTACTTTTCCAAACCACATGGAAAACTCACAAATGTGAGCCATGAAAAAAATAGACTCAAGAAAGCCCTGACCTGCTGGTAAAGAAAACATTACTGGTTGAAGTGATGTGTGTCTCAGCGTGCTCCAAGCAACTTCCACTGGCCAAATCTGATCTTCCCTGTTCATCTCAGAAGAAAGTTATTTGGACTCTAAAAATGGTGGCTGGTCTCTTCCTTCCTTCAAACAATCACTCTTTATCCTGCCACTGCACTGAAAACCTCTTCCTTTAAGGGAGTTTTGTCTTGACAACATTCAAGGGGTGGTCTTGACAGCATTCACTGGGGCAAAGGGGTGCAATGGCTCCTACTGGCACCTCTTGGGGCCCAAAGCAGCTACTTAGCTTCCCAGTTTGCTCGGGCTGACACAGGCAAGGACCTTTTCATATCTGATGTCTGCACATAGAGAGAGCTGACTTAAGGGGTTTTGTGGTGAAAGAAAAATTGAACTATTTTATCCTTACTTTTGCATCCACAAAATTCATTTGACTGCTCTCTCCCATGCCCAAAGTGCCAAGGCAGTGTGGAAACATTTCCAGATCTGCCTAAAGCTGCTTGTACCTTCGCTGCTGTTACTTCTGCTCTCAAGAAACCTTCCCAGGAGATGGGCTCACACCAGGCAAAGAGTGCATCTTTTAGTAAGAGACAGAACCAAAAGCTTTTCAATCAGTCAGTGAATAGGAGATACAATTTAATATACCAATTGCCTTTGAATTGGCTACAATATCCAAGCAAACAAACAAACAAAAAGAATCACAGCATCATAGAATCTTGTTACATTAAAAAAATCATGACACCTAGTTGGACTGGAAGGCACCTACAGGATTTTGAAAATCCCCCTTGCCTGACTTTCTCACTCCTGCCTCTTACCTGAATTCTACTGGGAAGAAAGAGGAGACTAGGACAAAGCCCAACCCCAGGGTATGTCATGGCACAGTGCAAGCTGTGATGAGAGTTTGTGAATTCTCCACCTCCTCTCTCAACCCTCCAAAAGTGGGACCAGGTAAAAGAGAGGGCTGTACTGGAAAGAACCCCACCTTCCAGCAATGAGAACCGTGATAGGGGTGTAATTCAGGGCTCTGCCGGTCACTGGTGCTTGAGGGAATGCACATCTGACCAGCCAGTGTGCATCCAGAGGAATTTCTGGGAAGGATATTGCAGTGTTGTAGCTTGCAAGTTGAACTTGGAGACGACCCACTACCAAGCCTTCTTTCAAGTATTTTCATGTATTAACAAGAGTAATTTATTATATGAGAAGTGTTTGTTGACCTGAATTTTCCTGGTGCTCTCTATGGTAACCTGTTCTGGCACAATTCTTTAACTTTTTCTGACCAATAAATTTTCTGTTTCCTCATGCACATGTTAGTACAAATATAAAAGAGATAATGGGTCAGAAAAGGCAGCAATTCACACAGGAACAAACTGCCATGGTTTCCTGCTTTGGTGCTGGGCACAATGGGTTCCTCTAGGCAGAACCATCAGCTACAGAACCACACCCAGAATTTTCTTGTGAAGTTTTTGATAGTCTTAGTAAAACGGGGAAGTTGCTTGCTGGAAATTCTGCACAGGCTTAACAGTGCCAGGCATTTGGACAGCTGCAGAAGCTGGCTTTTACCATTAAACTGGCTCAGAAAACCAGTTGCATGAGTAAATATTCATGCTAAATATGGAGGTGAAGCTCAGGATCCTACAAGTGCTCAAGGCCACACAGATATCTCCCACAGCAGAGATGGATTTATATAATTTATTTCCTATATGGAGAAGAGCTTTTATGCCAAAGAAATGTTGTTTTTCTTGGTTCCCTTTGAAGCAAAGCTCTGAAAATGTCAGCTGATTTGACAGGTGGTTCACAGAAAAGCGATGCTTGAGAACACATCTGTCCCAACCCAAAGCTGCTGTTTGTCACTGCTATCACACATATCAGCAGGTAGCCAAGACCTCGAGGAGTATCCAGTTCAATATACCCACTACACCTGGCAGGACCATATCAAGTATGGAGAGATGCAAAACTTTTGGGCACACCAGAGACTTTCTGGGCCTGTCATTAGGACCTATGGGTGACTTCTCTTCTGAATAGTGCCAAAAAAATCACCTCACAGTTTCTCTGTGATGCAGTGAAAGAACTGGAATGGCTTGAGCGCTGCCCTTAGGCTGAGTTGCACCAATGTGAGCAGAAACAATAAGGGATGTGTGTTGGAACCAATTCAGCTTTTGGTGCAAACATAAATGGGTACATGGGCTCTGATTCAGGAAGGAAGAGCTGTCTCAAGTCATTACATTCAAATCACCATTGTTTCCCCTGAGAGAAAGGTGTGCAGTCATTGCAGAAATCTAATCATGCACCCACTTACATCTGTAGGTGCTTAAATAACCACATAAATAAGATTCAGGCTTAAGACAGATAGATCTTGAGTCAATTGGGTCTGGCTCCTAAGTGACAAGTCTTTTGTGATAACTGGATGTGAACTCCCACGCCACACACGCTTTTGGAAATTCCAATGCCTGCAGAAAGTCACTGGTACTACGCAGGAAGAGGCCAAGCACTTCCATTAAGTAGTAGGAAGTCCATACAAGGATCTACCTTCTGTAGATCTACTTTGTGTTTGTCTCAGGATTTATGCTCTCTCCTATTGCTTTGTGTCTTAGGCTGCTTTACAGAACAAAAAACCAGTGCCAGACAGGGTGTTGCTGCACAGGTGCTTGTACACAGGGGCCACAGCAGAGCTTGTTGCTGTTGCAAATTCTTTCTCTTTATCCTGGGAAACTTTATCCATTAGGAAAGGTTTGCAGAATTCTGATTTGTGAACTGTGAGTGCTGACATTAGAGGCAAGGGAGTGATTTTGAGAGGTCAGTGAAGTGCAAGACATAAGTGTGGTTGCAGCATCTCTTGATCAGCCAAGACATCTCTACCCTGCCTTGTGTCACCTGTTAATGCCACTGTCATAAGAGGTGTGGGGGCCTGTCGGAGACCTTCTAAAATGCTTTCTCCACAGAACAGACAGGCACAGCTAAGTCTGTGTGAAGCCCTAAGGGAGCCGGTGTGAAACACAGACCTGGTAATATTAAATAGATTCTTGTCTAAGAACAGATTGTGATTTTCAGCCAATAAATTTTTAATAGTATCTATGTAACTAAATAGAAACATTAGCTTGCTGACAAAGGGCTCTTAAGATTAATCTCTTCTTGATGTTCAGAGATGCTTCTCATAGGTGACAGGTAAAGCATTTTTCTTAGGAGCAATGTTAAGCCTTTGCACAAGGCTGGCATCAGTCATGCAAGCCCTTCTCTGTGTAATACCAAGGGGTTTGAACAGCACACGCATCTTGTGCTGGCCTTGTCATGGCATGAAAAGTTACCTTTATGCCTTTGGTGTCACCACTGAACATATTACTCAGTTTAGCACTATGTATGTAGGACATTCCTGACTTGGTGCCAGAGAGAAGTCCCAGGTACATTTAACTTTCTAGTGTGCCACCACAGCCTTGGGGTCTGGCCATACACCAGCATCTAAAGCAATGGCCCTGCCCCATGGACCCTCTCTGTACAGTCTGCAGCTAAGGCAGGGACAATCTGGCAGAAACAGGTACCAGAGAAGAAGGAGCAGTAAGACACAGTATCATGACACTCGAGTCACCTGGTTATTGTCAGAAGCTGGAGGAAGAAGAGAGGCAAACAGCTGGTACTTAGTATGTGTCACCTAAATTCAAGACAGGCAAGGGAACTAGTTTTTGATGCTAATCATACTAAGAACTGATTAACTATATGAAAGTTTATTACTTTGCTGCATTTCTTACTCTGTTTTCCTCCCTCATACTGGGCAGTTTGTTTGTGTTTCAGAAATAATCTCTCTCACATTTCCATCACTGATGCTTTCAAAACACCATTGCTCTTGCGCCTGAAGTTCCTCCCCACCTGAGTCCTCTCTTCCCTGTGCTCCTGCCTAGAAAAGGTCCCTCAGTGGTGCCCAAACGTACCGAAGGGGGGTGTGTGCTTCGCCTTTGTTGAGCAGACGCTCTCCTCGTGTGCCCATCTGCCGTAGGTGGCTGAGTAGATGATAAGGAACTTGGATTCCTGGCAGTGGAGCTTCAGTTCCTGGTTTTCACATGCTGATTTGGTTTTGTATTCAGCTAAAGTAGAAGCAAACAGCAATATGATAGCGTGAGGCAATTTAAATAGCTGGACTGTTAATAGCAAATAGCAGCAGGACAGAAACCAGCCTTCCTGCAAATGCTTTTGCAAGTGACACATGGCACCTGTACAGCTAGACACAAAGTCAAGAGCAGAGTGCTTCTTCCAAATGAATTGTGCCCAAGTGACTGTCTAGAGCCTGTGGCTCCATTTTGAATGGAACAGAAAACTCTAATTTTGCCAATCTCCTTTCCCAGTGAAACAGCCTCCTTGCTTTCCTGGCTTTCTTTCCACTCCTGCTCAGCAAGAGAAGCTTCATCCTTCCCTTTTGTCTCTCCTCAGGACACTGTTGCATTCTACGCGTGCCTCAGCTTCCTCTGCACACTCATCAGTCGTGGGCAGGGCTGGCACTGCTCAGTGACAGCACTGGGCGAGGCACGGACAGTGGGAGGACAAAAGGCCAGGATGGGGTCCCCATCCCAAGCCAGACAGTGCTCTCAGCTGTATTTGCACTGTTCCACCAAGGTCAGTGCGTTTCCCTGGGCGGCACTATCCAGCAAGGGCTCATTTGAAAGTTTGGCTGGCAAAGTGATGTGAATTAGGAGCCTGAGAAAAATCCCCCCCTCCCTTGCTCAGCTGGCACAGGCACCCTGGCAGCACCCTCAGCAGAGGTGGGGAAGGCACTGAGCTCATCTTCATGGCTTACCCCTCCTAGGGAACCCCTTTAAATCTGCCACCTGGCCAACAAGGCTCTTCCTGGCCTAAGCAGCCACTCTGTTCGTGGCATTTTACCTTCTTAAGTCTTCCTGGTTGAGCTATGGTGCCAAACCTTTTTACGGCAGATAAGGTCAGGGAGAAGAGTTTACTCTCCTCCAATTTTTTTGTCCTCAAAAATGTGAAAACAGGAAAAAGAGATTCCTGAGCTGAGCAGAAGAAAAGGGAAACCTTATTGTTAGCAAGTGGTGTCCCTGTGAGTGGGGGGGGTGGATGCTGGTTCTTCGGGAACTGGAGAGAGGGAAACCTTCCATCGACTCGTGAATGAAAGCATTATTGTTTCATCCAAAACAGAATAGATAAAGCAATGGGTTAATGTTCTTGGTAACAGTCCAGTTTTTTCCATTTGAGCTCATCAACAGCCACAAGCTTAAGTGTAAAAAGGAGTGATTTTGAAAAATATTTTGAAAACATTCTTGAAAACATTTTGAAAAATACTTGACCTACTGCAGGTTGTGACTTCTGCAGAAGCACCTGCCATGCTGTGCACACATAAATAGGCCAAAAACCTGGGATCTGTGCCCAAGGACTGACAGCCTACAGGTGGACTCTGAGTCTGCCTGGCTGTGCTGGAGAGGCTGTGGAAATACGTATAACCAACCCCAAGTGGTATCAGACAAGGAGAAGCGCCTAACATAAACCTCTGCAAGGATGCGGCAACAATAATTCTAAATAGATGAAAAACCAAGGGATTTAGGCAGCTGCTTAAGTGCCCACTTGAAGGCAAGGAGGCTGCAAAATATACTTGAAGTTATCCTGAAGTGATTTCCCCAGTAAGGATGTTTTCTACTGCCAAGACTAACAATATTGGTATCTTACCTACAAATAAAAATTTCCTGTCACTAGAAATCATGTCATTTGCACTGGAACTGGACTATTCCTCAATTCTGAAGGCAGCAGCTGCTGTTGAATACACTTTTGACCAGCTTTCTAAAAATTCAGATCACAGACAATACTATACACTCAAAGAAGCTCATCTCCCATGGGAAAAAATATTAAGCAGCTTCTGAAAGTAATAAACAGGATCCCAATTCACTTTTGATTAGGAAAAAGAGATTTCTAATGACACAGACACTGCTATGATATTCAAATCCATCCACGATTAAAAATGGACTAATTGCAATATGCAAAAAAGAATTAAACTATTGATATAATAAAACAGATAATGAAAATTTTAAATTTCAGGCATTTTTTCCCCCCAATGATTGGCCCAGTGTATCTCCCTGGGAGTTCTTGAGTCACTGCTTTACCAAAGGTAACATCTGCCTGCTCCTCTCCATCTCTCTGGTCCGACTTACACTTTTCAGTGTGAGCAGGCCCTTCAGTTTGCTTGCCACCTACTCCTGTTCTACCACTGATGTCTATCTTAGTGCTCTGATCAAGGAAAACCCCCTTAGTGCTTTCTCCTTTGCTTATCGGTTGGTATTTCTGTGTTGGCTGGTGAACCTACCCATAAATCATCACTCAGCTGTTTTCTTTGGGACCCATTTCAGCCACACTGGGAATTCACTGCCAAAAGAGCTGAGCCCCCAGGCTACTGGAGCTTGTTCTCATATACCATAGCAACAAAGAGAACGATTAAAAGCCACCAATAAAGGAAACCTCATGAGGATTGTCTTAATCGTTCTTCCCCTTTCTCATGTTTACAAAGCGGATTCTCTTTGAGGCAATATTTGTCGCTTTGCGTATCAGCATCGAATACCTGCACAGACCACAGGTGATTCTACAATAAAAGCCTCTAACCAAGTCAGCACATGTATCTTCTGGCCATTATTCCATAAACAGGAGGTATTTTTGAATCTTTGAAAGTTTTGGGCCCAGCTCCTTAAGTATTTTTGCATATTCCTTCCTAGGATACCTTCTTCATTTGGATCCTTAGCCCAAGCATCTGGTTTTGCGGTTCAGCTCTTTCTGATATGACATTATCATTGCTATCTCACTAAAAATAATTTCCATTACATTTTTCCTTTCTAGTCTGATGTCTGACATCTGCCCCTGGCAAACTACACTGGTCATTAAACTGGCAGCAAGCACCCTGAAGCTGCAAACATAATGGAGAGCTAAGGTAAAGTAGAAAAGAACAATTTGTTATCAATCCAAGAGCCCCAGAACTTCACATGGATTTATGCAAAGCCTTGTGCAGTGGCATTTGAACCAAAACAAGCAACAAAACACGCAGAAAAACACATTTGCCTGATAAAGATTACTTACTAGGTTTGCATTTAAAGGAGACAAGGAGGAATTTAGTGGTCCCTGGACACAGATCAGGCCCAAAAACCCGACTATTGACAAGGAGTTGGCAGGATCTCAGGTTTTGGCATTCATCCAGTACTTTCTAGAACAATGGGCAAAAAGGATAGTCTTGACAACAAGGTATGAAGCTATACAGCAATGAAAACACTTAGTTGTACTTTGTTCTACGCAGGAGAGAAATCACAACTTTTTTGGCTATAAACATGCAAGAAACATCTGCATCACTGGATCTAGGCCATAGCTCTACTGGACTCAGAGTCATGGCTAACTTTATGGGAACACATCCATCACAGCCATGCTCACAGCAAATTAGGATGTTACCAACTTGCTGTTGTTTGTCACTTTTCCCTCTGCCCCTGGGGAGGCTGGCCAAATTCCCAAATGCCACCACAGCCTCAATGGTGCAGAGCCCAGAGCACGTGGGAACACACTAAGCCCCCAGCTGTCTCACTGACATGCTTGAGGCAGTCGTACACTCCTGAGCACATTTATGGGAATGCAATGTCCAGGGAAAGCATGGCAACCAAAAAGGTGTCTCTTTAACCACTTTTTCTTGATCTGCTTACATGTACCTGAACATGTTCCGTAAATAATCTTCGCTTGAAAGAGTTCTGACTAATGACAAGTACAACTCCAGCTTGAAGCCATATGTAGGACCTCCTGCTTAGGGGACACTTCCTTCTCACTTGCAGTTACACACATTATGAGATATTTACTTGACTTTCCATAAGCAAATTTCAGAATTGGTTTGACTGGATAGCACAGATGTGCAAGTCTATCCTCAGCCTCCTTGTCTTGTTTTGTGGGGTGTTTTTTAATGCTGTTTTAAGGCCATATCTACTCCAAATTTATTGGCCCAGCAATATATCCTGGTTCTTACTGTGCAGCTTCCCTGGGAGTGGCAACAGAGGAAGACCATGAACAGGTCAGCAGTGTTAGACACAAAGGGTCATGTGGGCTCTCTCCCAGTCTGGCAAAAGGACTGAGTGCTCGTACTGCTCACACTGGTGCTCACACTCCAGCTGTGCTCTTGGAACTGTAGCTGCAGAAAATATGAAGACATTGCCAGGGCCCGTCTGTCCAGTGTTTAACACAGTCACAAGCCAAAGCACCTAAAAACAGCCAGTTTAAATGCAGCGGTGTATTTAGGAAATTCTTACTCACCTCCTCAGTTAAGAGGGGGCTTTTCTGACACTGCTTTTGGATAGTCTGTGTGGTTGTGCACAGGATTCATGATGTTTAAAATCACAGCAGGCTGTGACAAAGGAGGGTGTTATCTCCAGGTCACCCCACTCTTAACAGGGGTAACTGTAATAAACCATTCTGATAGTTTTAGGTAGTTGCTCAAAATCTATGGGGATTTTTGCTTTGTTTCTCCTCAGAAGAGGTCTCAGTCATACCAAGAGACCAAATCACAAATTTACCACTGTGGTGGCACAAGCTGCATTCCTGTTTCCAGGCTGAGAGAATTGGCAGTGGCTGGATCTCTGCTGTCATCACTGGAAACCTTCCCTCCCAAGCAGCAATGACACACATTGGCAGCACATTGCAGTGATCCTACAGCTCCCATTGGCAGAGGAAGAGGACATGCATCCAACACATTTTGAGCATTAAATGCACTCTAAAGAGTTTAAAAGGGAAGGAAAGCACAGCAGACTTAATTTTATCAGTCAATTTTCCTTTTACAGAGTTGCAAGTCAAAAAAATAACTCCTCCTTAATTGGGAGAGTTCTGGAAGGGACCAGTGAAATAGAGTTACATCTTTAGTAAATTGAGATAGCTGTCCCCTGCTGAGTCACCTTCTGTTTGCACCTGAGCTGAATCATCTCCTGTGCATCTGTTTGTATTTTCTCCTGCCTAATGTAAACAGCAGTCGCATTTTCTGTCATGATGCTGTGCAAAAGCACGCAGCCGCAAAAGCAAACAATGATACTCAAAATAGCACCAGGCAGTTACTGTCTCTAGCCAGATCCAGCTTTGCAGTGATCCCTCTGACAAGAGGTCTCTGTAATACTTGCCTGTGATGCTTCCTCCCAGCTACAGGGCATCATCTCACCTGCCTGTGCAGACTGCAGATCCACTTCCAAAGGGAGGGGGAGGAGGGATGAGGTCACTGGTGCTCTTTCTCTAAGAAATCAGTTTACAAGATGTGTCCCTTCCCCTTAACAGAACTGGGACTCCCTGAGATGCAGAGCATTTGTATCTGACGCAAATTCGTGGCCTTGCCAAAATGCTTTCATGCCTTTGATCAGCCACAGTGCCCAAATGATGATGGTAGTTTATATAACAGTTACCCCATGCTGTGTTTATAATATTCAAGGGAAAAAACTGGCCATGGAGACCTCACAAAGGCACTCACAAGCACAAAATAATCATTGGTGCCACTTTACTGCAGTCAGTAATATAACGTTAAGGATGCATCTGGCCTGCTGTTTTTGGTGGAGAGATGTACTTTCACATGGCCCATAGGTCATGTCTGGCATGTCCTCAAAAATTACAGTACATCATGGGTGAGCCACACTTCTAAAATTGCCCTAATACTGTTTCTAGAGAGAAGATATTACTGCCAAACCGCTTCATAATACCCTTCAACTCAGTAGTAGTGAGAGCAGACATTCCTTGATGTCAAGAAGGAACTTGTAGTCTACAGACACAGATGTTGCAAACTCCATCAAAACTTCTGTAGAGCATTTACAAGTTTAACAAACGGAACATGTTCGGATTCCACTGACTACTCATTTTTGCAATGATTAACTGAATTTGGAGCAACACAGGGTATTTTTCACTAAGATGAAACAGCAATGTAAGTCAGACCTTGTTACAAAAGTCCCCACAGCAGAAAGTAATAATTGATTAAGTATAAATCATTTAAGCTATACTGAAGCAGGCCCAGCAAACAAACCGCGGGATGTTGCTGATACAAGCCAGGTAGTCACAGAAGGGCAGGTATCTGCAGAAATTCTCAGGATTTGCTGTTTAGCTGTTGCTGTGCCTTTTCAGTGAGGGAAGACAGGCATGCAACAAGCCACATGCCAACGAGGATGTCATCTTATTCACTGGATTTGTAACCCCGCTCTGTCCAATACTTGTATCCTCCCCTGGGGTCAAGGAGGGCCTGTGTGATAGATTAAGACTGGTCAACTCAGTCATGACCAGCCCTTGAATGGAAAGGAGCAGATTATTTTAGGAAACTTTAAGAATGGGGTTTCCAAAGCAAGGTTCATCACAACAGAAGGCAATCTTCAAAGCTCTCACAATCCTATGCTAATACTCTGTTGTCCAGACAAACCCCTCCAGCTGTAACACTTTTGGTGGTAAACTGCCATAGGTAAAGTGTCGTCTCATTCAAGGTTGCGAACACTCGCACAGAAACGCCAGGGAAACCGTCAAAAACATTCTGTACCTTGAGAATCTTTACAACATGTGGTACCTGCAAAGAGGTGGGTGCCACGCAGTTCCTGGGTTCTGTCATCCTGGTTTCAGGCTCCCAAGCACCACACATGTGGGGATCCTGCCCATAAAATGCTGACTGAACACTGATGGTTGAGTGCCGAGGGCAGTGCAGGCTCAGGTGCTGCCCGTCGCAGGCATAGGCGGTGTGATTCTGCAGGAGCTTCGTTAGGTAACCTAGAAAATATTCAGCTCTGTTACAACTAGCACAGGAAATGACAAGCTCGTTAGATAATAAGAAAACCACAATCAGTCTCTGGAAAGGGCACTGTAGTCAAGGTTAGGCGTCTGGCCTGCAGCCACCCAGTTCCCTGAATGGGTCACCCCTTACGTGCTCGTAGCACTCTGGGCTGGAAAACACGAGGTCTCGTGGCAGGGAGCGCGAGCCCTCCCAGCACTCCAGCAGCAGCAGGATGTGTTGTACGGAAAATGCATGGGCTCGGGCCCTTGCCAGTCATGGCTGCTCACAATCCCAGGGCGTGTTTGCAGCAGTCAGAAGGGTATTACTGAGTTTTCTGGGCCAGGTTCTTGCATTCCAGCTGCCTAAGGTATTCCTTACACGTCTTGTTAAAGGGATGTGCTGCACTTTTGGGCTCATGGGCAGTTGAGTTTCGTACATTCTTAAGTATAATGGAGGAAAAAAAATCCTCACATTTTCTTGTGGGAACATTTTCTTGTTGTGGCTGAATCGGGGGCTTTTTTGTATCGTTAAACCAAAAATTAGTTTTCTCTAATTAGTTTTCTCTAAGAAAATACTGAAAAAGAGTTCACTCCTTTTAATTAATTAAAATTTGCCCTTTAAGTAAAGTGTGTCATTTAGTTTTCACACTTCTACCCTTCATAAACTTTTCCCAAAGACAAGCGATTTTCAAAAAGGTTTTTAAAGAGAAACTTTAGTACTTCAAGCAGAAGATAGGAAAATCATATAATCATAGAATGGCTTGGGTTGGAAAGTTCCTTAAAGATCTCCTAATTCCAACCCCCCTGCCACCTTCCACTAGAACAGGTTGCTCAGAGCTCCATCCAGTCTGGCCTTGAACACTTCCAGGGATGGGTCAAACATTTCAGTTCTCTGGCATCTTTTCCAGCTCCAGCTGTGCATCTGGCTTATGAAAATCGGCTTCCCTATCAGTTATTAAGTCTGGAGGAAGGAGAAGCCTGCTCCACTGTTATCCTTACTGTTCCCTGCCTGGAGCCCAGGGGAGGACAGGAGTCAGGCAGATGCACCTTCCAGCACAGCAGAGTTCCCCGCCTCACTGTCGTCCGTCTGAGCACTGGCACTGGAACTGGGACTGAAAAAATTTCATGCCCTGCATTTGCAGCCTGGATCTCAAGGAGACCAGTCCAGCAGCAATCCCCACAGCTTCTGTCAGGTTAAAAAGAATAACCAAGCCCACAACCAAATCCATCCCCTACATTTTCTGTGTAACTGAGATCACAAATAATTGAAGTTCCTTGCCAGAGCCCCTCCTCTGTCAGCCAGCTCCTAAGAGATGCTGGGAGCTGCCAGGAAAATGGGCTGAATGCCCAATTGCACCCAAGTGACTTCACTATGGCCAGTGCTGCAGAGGGGCCTCCTGTGGCATTTGCTGAAAGCCTTTGGCATCGCCATCGTGGCATAAAGGGCCACAGTGTCAGAGTATTCAGCCCTACATGAGTTGTGGGCACTCCACACCCTCAAAGATACAACCCAATATTTTTAATCATTTCAGTTCTTCGGGTTTTAAGTTACTTGGGGCCAAGAGTGCTGTATACAAAACAGTCCAGTATTCCCTAAAGAATATCAGCTATGCTGTGATTTGGATGAGTTCCCTGGCATCTTAACTGCTACTTTGATCCTGCAAATTCCTAATCCAGCATCTAAGCACCTTTCTCCAACGATTGCAACTATTGAATCCTTTAAGAAAATGTCTTTATGAAAAACTTGCTCTGATTCTGTAGGAGCAATATGGTTCACTTGTAAAAATGACATTAGGTGGACTGGTGAAAATAAGATATCTTGCTCTCCAGCCTTCCAAGCAGCTTAAACATGACTCTGCTGTTACTAAAATCCTTGTGTATTTGCACACAATAAAGGATAAAAATAGTAATGGAAATCGCTGAAACCTAATGTTCTCTGATAAGAGGAGTGGTGACATAATATCTAAATTGCTCATCTCACAAGGCAGACCATGTAAACCTGCATTTTTCATTACTGCACGCACAGACACACGAAGAGCAGTCAGTCCTTTGCAGCTCACAGCCCATGCTGAGGGAGGACTCCCACTCCAAAAGTCATGACTTCCTCTTACCCTTCTCTGCAAAACTCCAGGTTCTTTCCTGTCCTTATGCTGGCCCTCTCCTCATGGCAGGGCACTGGCTGCCCTGCACTCAGCAGTTTTTTCAGCAGCTGCTGCTTCTCCTCCTTTCCTGGGTAGTGTGGCTTGTAGTCACCCTGGTAGAAGCTTCACCTTCTTGAGACCATGAGTATCCCTATATTGTGTGCTGACTTCTGTTCAGAAAGACATTTTCCCAGAGGGAGCAAATTCAGCCAAACAACAATGTAAAGCTGG
This sequence comes from Promerops cafer, assembly GCA_013398275.1. NCBI lineage: Eukaryota > Metazoa > Chordata > Aves > Passeriformes > Nectariniidae > Promerops > Promerops cafer. The sequence continues at coordinate 55,896 of VZSE01014266.1, read as the reverse complement.
GGGAAAATCGGGTGTGATCTCTACCAGTAATAACAGCCCTAGTGATCAGGAGTGAGGGCATTGTGAGGGTTGAACTCTTCCTGGGGCAGCTTCCTGTCCTCTCCTTTTGTGTTTACTTCATCAATATCTGTTAGCTGTGAATTTGGGGAAAACTTTTTTTTACTATCTAATTATGGGAGCCGGAGGCTGTTCCTGAACTACAGCAGGCCTCCAAGGCCTGGTCCCCTGCATGTCAGGGAAGCCTTCACTAGCTCCTAGATGGCCAAGGAGATTCCCCTTCCCTGAAGAGCGGGGCAGAGGGAGGGCTGGAGCACAACCAGCATGGATGGAGTGAGGTCATGGCTCTGTGTGCACTTGGGCTGGGCAATCAGAAGACTTGTGAGTTTTGAGGTTTCTTACCCTGAGGAAAGAGAATCATAACCAGACCCTATTAAAAAACCTTAGATTACTTAATGTTTTAAACCTAATATTGGGGTTTTTTCCTTGCTTTCTGGGTTGGGTAATGGAGGGGGAGATAGTGTTCAGCTGCACCAGTTACTTTTCCAAGTGTCATTCTGTAATGAGGAGCACCATAAAGTTCCTCTTTTTTCAGAAATAATGTCACTCTTTAAAACAATATGAAACTATACCAGTGAAGTTAACTACCATGAGAATTGTCTAAATTAGAAAACCTTGGCAATACTGCAGTGTCCCAATAATATCTCTACACCTCTGTGTGAAAGCCCCACTAGGCGCTTTCCCATTTATTCAGGACACACTTTCATAAGCAATGTATGGAGTGCTCTGCATCTGGAATCATGTACGAGACGTTAGAGACTGGCTCAGAAGTTAAGCCTAAAGCACACAGGAACAAAAAGATCCCATTATTTGGAGGCCAGAAGGTATCATCCCATCCAACTGTCTGTCTAACCCAGACTACTCATTCATTGTAATCTTTTATTGAGACTCAAAACACCAGTACAGAATCCAAGCATAATCCTTTCTTCCAGAATTAGCCAAATTAGTCACAGCATCACTGTGTTGACAAAGAACTTCAACTAAAAAAACATAGCACCAGAGAACCACACAAAACACTGAGGCTGAGTAGCTGAACAAAGCCTTACTGATCACTTTTTACTGAAAAGGAGGACAGATAAACAATTTTAAAAATGACTGACAAAAGTAACTGGCATTGGAGAATAAACAGATACTTCTTTGTGTGAAAAAGAATTCTTAAGAGGTTATAGCTTCTCATACTTAACCACTTGCTCCTGGCATAATCCCTTTGAATAGCAACGATAAGGGTAGCAGTGGACCTGAAGGTATGGAAATCCAGATTTTGTTTTGTTTTGTTTTTTGGTTGGGTTTTTTTTTGTTTTGTTTTTGTTTGGGTTTTTTTGTTTGTTTGATTGTTTTTTTTGCTTAAAAAATCTGGGAACTTTAGAAAGTTCTGTGTATGTCCTGTTCACTCCAGCTTCTCTGCCCTGGCATGAGCTGCCCAGATGCAAGGATCAAGGAGAAGAGCATTTCAGGCTGTGAGCCCAATGCCCAGCACACACTAAAAGCAATCTCAGCATTGGCTCAGGTAATGTCTTTTGGGTAAGACAGCATCTTTGCAATGCTGTATTTTTAGAGGCTGAGGCTGAGTAGTGCACAAGCTATGAAGGTTCTCAGAACTGGGCCTTCATACACAGATTTAGTAACTCAGTTCCTGTGTATTGTTCAATTCAGTTTAATGAGCACAGAAATTCGCTAGCTCATTTTAAATACATACCGATCTGTTTCAGACCAAAATAGATAGAAATAGCACACATATTGTTGTGGGAGTCCCAGAAGGCTAATCCATCCGGTAAATCTCCATCAGCTCCCACAGTTCTGTGAATTGTGCCAACACTCATTAAAAATACACAAGCCAGATTGGTGAACTTGAAGGAAGAGATTTCATGCAGTGATAACAGAATAGTTAATAAACTCTACTACAAACACCATTAGAAGCACAACTCTGATATCGACTGGTGTTTGGGATCCAGCTGCAGTACTTCTCCAGCAAATCTTTTTTTTTTGGTTTGCGAAGGAAGCATTGAGGAGAAATTAACTCCTGAGTTTCAGCCCCAGTCTCATCTGCCATGTCCTCTGCTGTTCTCGAGGCAGCTATGCCACAGATCATGCTGTGCCAGGGTTACTCTGTCCACAGGGACGAGGATCTGCCTCTTGGCATTCCCTTTCACCTGTCTGTCTGCAAATTCTGCCTGTGGCAGCTCTTTTATAGGATTAGTAATTGAGGAGGGCAAAATGTTACCCAGGAAAGAGACTGTTTCTAAAATTTATGACACTATGTTTCTTGCTTCATCATTTTATTCTTTTTTGTCTAACTACCTTGTCAACATTCTGTTTGATTCATTCTAGCCACACTCCATGTCACAGTCTTTAATCGGTAAGAAATACACTTAGACAGAAGCATTGCTTATTCTTCTTGCTGTTCAGAAATCAGCACAACAGCTTTACTCAGCAGATGCACATAAAACCCCATTCCATTTCCAAATGCCTACTTTGGTTTCAGAGCACTCAAAGTTCTTGCTTTTCTTAGAATTGGTCCTTGAGAGTTTTCAGGTGCCCATTTCTAAAGGAGATGAAGCTTATGAGATCCTGACCTCTGTCCATCTCCCATTCCCTTACTCAACTCAACACCCTTTTAAGCTTAATGGCCAGTTTCAAACCTGAGTGGTGCAGGGCTCAAAGAAATAAAGTTCCTACAGATTTTATGGAAATTGAAGCCTGAGCTGCCACTTTCAATTCAGTCTCAATGACTAGTGCTGCAAGTGAATTGACAGCTGGAGAGACAGGGTGGTTATCCTGGAGAGTCATCAGCCGGATGCCAATGGAGCAGTTTGTTTCCACTGGCCTTACTGACAGATGAATGATTAAGTCTGCAAGAAGACAGTGCTTAAGTTAGACACTTTTGGGATAGTATGGCAATCAAAGCAATGGTCGAGATAGCAGTCAGGTTTTCCATGAACTGTTTTATCCACATGTATGCTTACCTAAGAAGGTTGTCTTTGTTTTTTCCCTCTCATGGATTATAACATAAATCATAACCGTCTTACTGAATCTAATTCCCACTGTGTGTTTAATCTGAGGGTCAAATTAAGCAAGAGCTTGATTCCACTGAAGCCAGAGAAAAGGCCAGGTAACCAGCAGATAATTCAGTGCAAAATCTCATTCACAGTCCAGTTTAAACAGGTTTTATTCAGAGAGCAGCAGCACACACAAGAAGCCGAGCTGTGAGCTCTTCCTAGACAAACAAAGCCAAGCCATCATGAATAAAGAACAGACCTGTAACTTTTTGGTCCTAGTTTCTCCAGGAACCACACAACCTCTTCCTCCCTATGCCACTCAGCTCAGACTTGCAGTTAAGTGAGTTACATTTTTGCAGAGTGGGAAAGCCCATGAATCCTGCACTTACACACCACATGCCTGTTCTGTTTCTCACATCCTCCCACAGCTGTTCTCTGTCCTTCGTATCTACACTTTCACGTTCCCAGTCTCCTAGGAGTGATGCCTAGGAGTTTATTGTATCCCAGTGACTTTCTGAGGAGATTGGAGAGATCCCTATGCACTTCTGTTTTCTCACTTGCTTTCTGATTTTATTTCCTTTTTGTGTCAGGAAGAGGCAAACTGTTCTTGATCCCCAAAATCTTGGGTCTGTAGTCAACGCCACCCAACAGTCAGTTATACTTCTCTCAGCTACTCCATGAAGCCAGAAGGGCAAATACTTGTCCTGGGACCTAATATGGAACTACTCCAGCAGAGAAGGACGATTTTCTCCATCCCATCTAAAGAAGCTGACAAGAGGCATGGGTTAAGGGAGACTTTAAAGCTCTTTTCTGCCCTTGCCAAATATCCTCCTTTTAACTGGAGACAGAGTAGCCTCTTCTAGTGCCATTAACAAGAGGTAACAAGAGAAAGGCTTTGTGGGCAGCAACTGTTTCTGGAGACAGAATGAGAGACTCCATGCCCAAAGACAAAAAACTTGTAATATTCCGAAAGACTGCAAGTAGGAGAACCTCAGGGACTGGAGGAAAATGTTTGTCTGAAAACTCAGATTTATGATCATGAACCTTCATGTCCATGTTCCCCAGGAGAGCCAGGGGGCTGTTCATTGCCAGCTCAGAAAACAAAACACAGGTTTTGTTTTGCAAACAGAACTTTGACTCAAGCTCTGCATTTTGTTCCATCCCCACTTATATTTGACATTCAGAAAAAAAAATCAGAAAACTGAAAAGATCAGAAAAAATCAGAAATCTGGCAGCTCGCAGATTTGCAGTGCTATGATGGTTTATAGTACAGTATGTCCAAGCTGGAAAAGCAAAAATATACCCCGCACTTCACTCTCAGCACCTCATGATTTTCTTTACAACAACATTTCTTTGTGCTCAACTCAGTTCTAGCCTGAAGAAATGAAAAGTCAAAAAACTGCAAAACTATTCTGAAAGAATAATTCTTGTCTTTCCATCCAAGATTAAATACAATGAAGAAAAATAAACAGATATTTGTGGGTTGAGACCCTCATCCAAAGCCCAGTGAAATCCTTGGGAATCCTTCCAGTGACCATAGGCTTTCAATTAGGTCTTACATAGTGAGTGATGTTTTAAAATTAATTCTAAATTAAGAGCCAAACCTCACTGGTATTTAATTTGTTGCCAGAAGCCACACAATAGACCTTTGAAGCAAAACTCTTAAAATGCCTAGAAATTCAGATTAAATGACTCACCAATGCTGAACAAATAAGGTGCAACCACGCCTCCTTCTGCTCTTCAGCTCCCTTAAGACACTGTTTTCTCTGTGTTGGGTAATATATCAAAATACTTCAATTTTAATTGTAGATTATGGCTGGCAGATGACAGAATTCTGCTAAGTGTTGACTGGTCAGACAGTGCCTTCTCTGTCTGGGGACACTTCCAACAAAAGCTGAGTATTTATCTGGAACAAGTCTGTAGTCCCTTTCTCTAATAAAGGTGAGACTGGAAGCTCTGCCTTACTGGGAAGGATATCAGCAGCAGATGGAACAGGAAGGCACGGGGGAGCTAATCTCTGCTATTTATTTTGAATAAAAATAGCAAATGGTGTGTCAGGTGCCAGCAATCTGCCCAGGGAGAGCAGACAGAGTTCTGCCCCAAACTGCGTGCCCCAAAGTTGTGAGAACCTGATAGACTCAAACGTGTTGGACTTTGTGTGGTGGAGCTCAGGAACTCAAGTTTTGTGTCTTGTGTCTGAATTCCCCAACATCTGTAGGGGCAAGAGCACCACACTACCCCTTAATTCATGTCAGGAGAGCTTTGGGGGCAGCATCCCTTCTTGGGGATGAAGACCTAGCATACTGTAAAGGCCTCACAAAATGTGTAAGAACTTGACAGGACCAAAGCTTTTACTTCTCTAACAAGGATAACTAAATCTCATCAGTGGATTTAACAAAAAATACTAGCACATCTAAAATGTGGTTTCATAAGTTAGACTTCCTCAGAAAGGCAAAAAGAACTGCAGGAACAAGCCTGAAACAAAACCTTGGGTCTCAGCACTGTGATCTAAACTAAAATCTCCGTTCTGACACACACCTCTTTATTCTACAAATCCCAGACCAAAGCCCACTTCACTCAGAGAAACTTTAAACCAGACTTTGAGGTTTAACTCACACATTACTGAAATGAAACACATTTCTAAAATGAAATGCTTTTCTTTAAATAAAGCAATGAACACTTGATTTTTACAAGGCAGTATTGAGAAGATGCACCATTGCATCACTCCTTCCAGCACTTCTTTAAATATCCTGGTTGAAGGACATGCTACAATTGCCATGGTGAGTCAACAGAACTGACTCAAGAAAATTTATATAGGATTTTATCTGACCAACACAAAGCCAACAAAAAGACCTCTGCATCATTGTGGTTGGTAGTGATTGATCCTGCCATGTTACTACAAACAAAGCATTTGCTCAAAGCATTTGTTTGCTTTCCTTTTACCTGGGAGAATCTGGGATGGGTGAATGCCACAGAACTTAATGGAAACTTTTAATGCGGAAAGGTCACAGGAGCAGATTATGTTTCTTGGGTGAACTGGTTTGCTTTTTCATTAGATCCACTTGTTTCTGTTGTTGGGTCAGGAGACCGAGTCTATGGAATTAAAGTGATGCTCAGTTCCGTCTGAACTATTTTGGAAGAAATGACAGAAAACTTGACACCACTGGACCGAAATTAAAAGGTTCTACCTCTAAGCAGTGGCTGCTTTCTGTTAACATCCAGAAAGTCATTCCTCACCCCAGTTATGCAATCACAATTACTTCATTTTTGATCTTCAGTTACAGCCACATTTCTTGAAAGCTGCCCAGAAAACCTGGCTGGGACTCAGGTATAGAAAGGGAGACTGACTGGTGAGCGAGCCAAGGAGGCGAGGTCAAGCCTGAGCTCAGAGCAGCAAGGAGAACAGAAAAAGAAGGAAGGAGCACAAAGAAGGGGTGAATGGATGTTCCTTAGTGTTGCCAGAGAGAAGGAGTTTGTTCCCCGTGGATGAGGGGTCATTTCACTTTGTCAGCAGGCAGGGAAAAGGTGGGAGAAGGAGTGGGGATAGGATGGAGAGCTGAGGCCTTTTCCCACTGCCATCATGGAGGGCAAGGGGATGAGAGGGGATGAGGAGCAGTGATCCCTGCTGTTGGGAAGTTACCCACAAAATGCCACCATCCCCAGCCAAGCCAGCTCTCTCTCAGCAGCTGGGCTTTCTATAGCACCAGGACACCTACAGTGTGAAATACTGGAAAGTTTGCTGGTTTTGCCAGCTCCTTGTTTTGCCTATTTTGGGAACCAGTCCTTGAACATAGAGGAGTTGTGAGGAAATGGCTGTCATGAGGCCCTGATGTCCTGAAAAATGTCTCTTCTGACAGTGTCCTGAGAGCCCAGGGTGTTCAGAGACTGGAGAACCAGCAAAACTCACAGCAGCCCCCTGGAATGGGACCTGATCCAAAATGTGAAAGCTACTAGTGATCACTGAGAAAATAAAGAAATATTTTAGTTAAAAGGTGTGTTTTGAAGAACAGGCATGAGGGGAAGAAAATTCTGTAGTTGTAGGATCACTTTCATATCCATGAAGGTCTAAGGAAAGAACTGTGGATTATATCTCTCTTCTTCCAAACCTTCAGCTTTCAGTTTAAATTTGGGCATGAATACTTGGATTCCACTTTGAAAAATTAATCACACAGAGGACTGCAGACCTCAGAGCACACCTCCACTTTCAGTAACTAATGGAACTAATAAATACAGATTGGTAGAATCATTAAGGTTGGAAAAGACCTGCAAGATCATCAGGTCCAACCTTTGAATTTCTTGTTGGTTGCTTCAAGCTGCTAGAGAAACATCGATTATGCAGATCTTTATTGTGGTCAACATTACTTCCAATCAGAGAAACTACTGAGTTATTCTCACAGGCTTGAATTTTGAACTGCTGCTGGTGTCTTATTTCAGAACATTTTTCTTCCCTAGAAAATACCAATCCACAAAATGTTATTGCACAGTGAAGAGATGCCTCTCTTAAAAAAAACCCAACAAAATAGACCTAGAAAATTTTTTCTCATAAGATGAGAGCAAGAACCTGCAGCTCCAGGTAGTAGAAAGGATATAGACCACAAATACAAGTCAAACTTATAAATAGTAATAATAACCCTTCACTATACACTGCTCCCTGCTCCCCTTTCCAGAACATCAAACAGATCCCACGAGGGAGCATCTTTGGGTTGTTACAAGCAAAGAGCGAGGTCTGGTGATGAACAAATGGGCTCTGGGCAGGGTGGAACTGCTGGCACAATTAACACTTTAATTAAGGGAACAGAGATTACACGGGCAGGTGTTGGAACCTGGCAGCAGTCTAGGAAGGAACTCTGGAAACCGGTCAGAATGGTGGCGAGAGGAGGAGAGAGGGAAAGACTTTGGGCTGTTGGGGTGTAGGCCTCATTGCATTTGGCAGCTGCAAGGCACTTTAAACGGGCCAGGTTTGTGGCCGTGCATATTCAGCAGAGTTTAGGAAAAGCGACCTGCTGTTCCTGCCGAGGGAGGGAGCAAGTAAGGGAAATCAGCAACTGCACAAACTCATCTCGAAGCTGTTGTTATGGAGCTTGTAATTCTTTAAGAGTATTAAGCAGCCTGAGGATGGCACTGCAGGGTGTCGTCTCACCTCTGCCAACTCCTGGTCACAGCATCTGCTTTTGAAGCAGCTAAAAACTTCTCCCTATGCTCTGAATACATTTTTTTAAAAGGTTACAGTAACATTTTGGTCTTTTCTGTCATTCTGGATTAGATCTCCATGTTAAAAGTAAAATGTGAGCAGAATTTGTTCAGGCCTGGGAACTTCCCAGTCTGGTAGGAATTCTGGAATCTGCTTTCCTTTTCTACATCTTATTTACTAAAACGTCTGCATGTCATGTTTTATACCGATCTCTGGAGTGAGGTGGCTTTTTCCTCTGGTCATTCTACCTATTTGGAAAGCTCAGTGCACAATGAATACTGAAGACAGCTGTACTTCTGAAATTTATCTTGGATAACCTTATCTAAATAACATAATTTGAAAAATGAACAGACTTTTGTGAGAGGAACTTTCCTACATAAAGGGATAATTTTTAACTCGGTGGCTAGTTGAAAGGGAAAATTTAAACATTTGTTTTATGTTATTGTGGAGAACCACCATGTGATTCCAAAACTAACATCCCAAACCAGCAGTTAAGCAAAAAAAAAAACGCCAAAGAATGACACAGCAAGCATTTAAAAGCCTTTTACATTTGAAAGGAATTTAATATGAGAAGTGTAGCTTATCCAAGTATGTAATTCTTGTCTTTATATTTTGTGGCTGCTTGCTTAGAAATTTTCAGGCTTGTGGAGCTGGACACAATTTAAAAAATTACAAACTGTATTTTTCTGTTGCTGAGGAAATAGTTTCTACAGAACCATGACCAGCATTTTGAACTGCATCAACACAAACTATATTAAAATGCATAACACATTTTAGCTATTAATTATATATTAACTTTGTTCCAGTGCACTCGACTGGCTTTTGGGAAGTTCTGCTCCGTTCAATACGGGTAAGGTTTGCTTTCTGCCCTAGAGGCAGTTCCTTGAGCTTCCAACTACCAGGAATATGCTGTGCTCACTGTGACACATAGAAATGAGAGAAACAACTCTTCTAAATAACTTTCTAACAGCAGTGGGATATCCGGGAGCCCTAGAAAAGTTACAAGAGTGCAGTTTTCACAAACAGAGAATAGAGATTGCTTCCTCATCTTGATGGAAACAAGGATATTTTCCCAGTTCCTCCAGCCACTTCACTTTGCAGTGATGCAGCACCTTCCCAGGGATCACGATGTCTGTGATTCCTGGGCGACAGCTGGTGCCTCTGCTCCCTGGGAAGGGACTCCCCTCATCCACTCCTCTCATGCTACGAGGCTTCCCTCCTAGCAGAGAGAAGTGCAGCACTTGTTCACTCCCTGAGGGCCCGACTCCAAGTCTCCAGGAGAAAGTGGGAACATTTCCAGGGACTTCCACGCACTTTTGGTCAGGCCCTGGCCGATCCACGCCCAGCGTTCCCACCGCGCAGCGACAGCTCAGCTCCTCGTGTCCCTTCCCACCTGGCCCCTCTGGAAGCCCTTAACCCTCTCCTCCTTCCTGCCTTCTTCACGGCACATCGGACCCGCGCTCCCCGGGGTGCAGGCCCGGGACACGGCCCCGCAGAGGGGATACGGAACACGGAGCGCTCTGGGGAATACGCGGCTGCGTGCGGCGCCCCAGCCGGGAGCCCGCGGCCCCTGCCCTGGATGTTGTGGTTGGTCCCCTCGGGGCATTGCAGGGGGCTGACAGCCCCCGCCGGACCCTGCCCGCGGCGTGTCCGTCTCCGCCCGGCCCCTCGGAGCTCCGCAGCCCCCCGGACCCGGGAGCCCGTCACTCGGTGCCCGCCCCGTACCTGAGAAGTCGGCGAGAGCCGCGACCTCCGCCCCGAACACAAGGACCACGCAGGACAGGAGGCGGAGGAGCCGCCCGGGCTCTACCTGTGCGCGGCGTGGGTGCTGCCCCGCATCCCCGTCCCTCATGGTGCGGGAGAGGGCGGATCGGGGCGGGGGGGCAGCCCCGCCGCTTCACATGGTGCAGCCGGTCCCGGCTGGCGGGGC
>VZSE01014266.1:689-45706 GCA_013398275.1 Promerops cafer | reverse complement strand
CCCCCCCCCCCCCCCCCGGGCCGCCGGGCGCCCTCGGGGCTGCCCTTGCCCCGCGCGGGAGGAAGAGGAGGAGGAGGAGGAGAAGCGGGAGAAGGAAGGCAAGGGCGGAGCAGGCCCGCCGGCGGTCGCGGCGGGAGTGGGTCCAGCCGGCGCGGGCACTCGGGACGCGGGGGCGGCGGGGAAGGGACGGGAAGGGACGCGGGCTCCCGGCGGCGCCGTGCCGGGCACTGCCCTCGGCGCACATCGTGCGTCCGGGCTGACTCAGACCCGGCTGCACCTCGCCCGCCCTCCCCGGCTCTCCCCACCCCTCTCCGAGCAGCTCGCCTTCCTGGTCAAGAGGCTCGATTTCACCGTCTCCCCCCTCATTCTTGCTTGGCAGTGGTTGGAGGACTGTCATGGACTTACACACACACCGCGACTCGTGACCACTTTTCCCCGCTTGTGTTTTTCCCGAGACAGGTGCAAGGTGCTCCCCATCACTCCCTGTCCCCCGCAGCCCATCTTCCCAGCTTTCCCTACCCCAGACGCCCTCGGGTCTCGTGCCAGACCCTGCCAAGTCTGCTGTTCCAGCCCCGCTCCTGCCCTTACGTCTCGGCTTACGGGTCTCTGAGGGAACCCAGCTGGGACCTACGCCTGGCAGGATCTCTGGATGAGGGATTTCAGTGGGCAAACAGCACTTACTCTTCCATGTTGCAAAAGGACCACCTCTGATTCCTCACACCGACGGCGCGTGACACCACCTTACCGCAGCCCCGGAACTTGACAACTCTAGTTCAGCGTTCCTTGAGTTTGAAATGTGTAGGCTTGGCATAAAGCTTTCACTGCAAAGTGAGGAAACGTCTTGAAGTTATTTTGAGAGAGTTCAAGTTGTTCCCTGCAATCTTTTGTACTACAGAAAAGTGAACCAGTGAGAAGTTCAAACAAATTGTCATTACTACCTTCCAATGTAATTTGGTGCTTCATTTAAGGTATGAGGGACTCAAAGGAATAAATCGGGACAGCTCCCAGTTCCTGTAAGAGCTGTCCTCAGGAAAGAGAGCTTAGAACCAACACTGGAAAAGGGTCATGAAAGCATCTTTTTCCTGGGGCCGCACGGGGGTATAAAGTGGGTAAACATGAATATCCAGCTGTTTACATCCTGCCATGCATGTTCACACTGATTTTTCTCCTGAAAAAAAACCCCACGAGTGAGTAGGTGAAAGATGATGCAACCAAACTAATTGTGTTAAATCTATTCCTCTCCTCCTGTTCCAACTGAAGTTGGAACGCATCCAGATTTGAATTTCCAAAGTTTGGCACCTCTTTTCAGAGGTTACACTGAACTTTGACCGACTTGGTCTTCATGTTTGAATCTGAATCCACTTTTGTTCCTCACCCTCTCCCTCTTCACACACAGAAGAACAACTGGGTAACACATATATTAGACTATGCTTCCTTAGTCTTGGGCAGATAAGAGTAAAACGGGTTTCACATGAACCTGTCTGAGGTCAGGGACATTGCATCAAGTGTTACTGCACTCAGATAAATGGGATCAAAGATGCCGAAATAACGGTATAAAATCACTCTGAAACATCTGCAACTGCAAACACAGATGGAGAGAGAGAACAGTAGCTCTGCAGGTGAAGCCCTTACTTCTGGCTGCTTCAGATAAGGACAGTGTTTGCCTCTGAACTCAGCCAGTTACCCTCTGCCTTCCACCTGGGGAACTGGAAGGAGACTTGTGGGAGTCTCCCCGTACTGCCCTCCTTTTTCCCCTTGACCTTGCCTTACCTGATCATTCAATCTGACACTTCCTGCACTTGCTGTCTCAGGTCCCACCAAAGGCAGAAATGAATGCTGGGGAACAAGCAGCACAGATTTTTACAAAGAAAGCATTTGGAGGCCATACTTGGATCCTCTAGAAAGGTGTTCAGATAATTAGGGTGAACTTACCTGTCTATCCCAACTTCCTAGCTGCCGTAGCTATGTATCTGCCATAACTTCAGGTGAGTGCAGTCAGACCATCAGGATGCCAAACCTCCACTCCCTATACAGCCAACAGAGGGATATCTCATATTCAGGCCACCTGCTACAGCTCTAACAGGAAGTGTTTCACCTCCTTCTCTTGTATCTGCTCATTAATCCCTGAAACAGATGTCAATAATGACCACTCAGTCTGTTGTGAGTGACTGAGTAGACAATGGATCTGTGACAAGTACACAATCAATGCTGAAGAATATATAAAGCATCAAAAATAACTGGGAAGCATCCCGTACTTGTGCTTGAAAGGCTTTGAATCAGAAGGCCTGCCAGGGCTGTTGCATGATGAGCACTTGTGAATCTTCTCTTCCCAGTGAGATAACATAGCTTTTTCTAGCCTGGCCGTGCTGTAAGCAAAAGACCATCCCAAAGTTCAGGAATGAGCCTGGTATGCTTTTGGCACTGTGCAGCTATAACGCAAAGGCAAAGGCAGTTTCCAAGTGGAATGATTGAACTGGGAGAGGTTCAAAATGTAGGTAGCCTCCAGGGAGGTGAAGCAGTGAGGGTTGAATGACAGCACAAGAGGCAGCTGGGTGCTCCTGCTTGTAGACATCTGCCTTCAAGAGAAGCCTTCCTATGAAGGAGGAAAAATTACAGACACTGTGGCTGACAGGGACTGAAGACATGCTTTCAGTAGAATGGCATTTATAGATTTTTATACATATACATATACATATACATATACATATACATATACATATACATATACATATACATGTACATGTACATATACATATAATTAGTGGGGTTTTTTTATTTTCCCTCTGAATGGGGACTACTTTGCTATTCAACATTAACCTAAAACCAAGTAACCTAAAATATTAAAAGTCGCCTTGCGAATCTCTGCTATTCCCTGTGATGGGTAGTGCTTAAATAGTAAACTTGGAGACAGTAGTGTAAAACACAAAGGCAGGAAGGGAGAAAGTGTTAATCATGATGTGCAGAATGTGTCTCTTTGCCGCAGCCTTGACAGCAGCTCCTACAAGCTGGCAATACTCAGTCACTGTAAGACAATATAACTAATCCAGACATGTTCAGCATGTAGAATTACAGAATCTCAGCCTTGTCCTTTCCTACAAGCAACAGGAATTAGATTTCTTTTTCTTCCCTAAAGAAAAAAAATCACATGAAAGTCTAGAAGTTAGAATCCAGGAGAGATATCACATCTGCTTCATACAGTTTCTCTCTTTTGGACTTGGGGAGAAAAGAAATCATTTCACAGTGCCAGAAATGCAGCAGTTGTGTTGTTACATGGAAGCTTTGCAAAAGCAAAGCCAAAATCTGAGCACTTATTTTTCTCCATATTATTAATTTTTCCCTGAACCTTACCCAAACTGCCAATTCAAAACTCCTATCATGGCTTAGTGTATGGAAATTCCAATACAATTAGTGTGTCAGTTAAGAAGTAAACAATGTGAAATAAAAGAAAGTGAATGTGAAAAAAATAATGTGAAATAAAATAGACATTTGAGTTAGATGGCCTAAAATTTTCTATTAGTGAAAAAAATCACTAGATCTATTGCACAAAAAAATTGTCAGAAAAATATCTCAGAAATACTTTTACACACACACACACACACACACACACACACACACACACACACACACACACTTCTCGCCACTATACCCCTTACTGCTTTTTCTTCCTGCTTTCTCCCCTATGATTTTTTTAAGAGCTGATATTTGTCATTTTAATTCTCTCAGAATAAAGTTTCCAAGAAGTTCCCCGGGCTTTTCCCACTTTTTAAAAAGTTTTATATTCCTGCTTTCTGACACAGACAGAATCTACAGGACAGTTCAAACAACTGGGTTGCTATCCTCTCTCTGTTTCTATGGAAATGAGTGTCAGACCACTTAAAACAAAGCACATACTTTACAGTAATCACTGTATGGTGATTATTTGAAATAAGAGAGTGCGTTTTTCCTAATCCAACCTCTATTTCTATGGATACAAGCTTAAAATAGTTGTAGAGAAGCCTTTTCCACAGTTTTTTTCCTAATTCTAAATGTGCTTTGGATGTTGTAAGTTCTCACAAGGTACTATGGATAATAAGATCTAACAAGACCTTCAAGTGTACTGGAATTTGCACTTGAGAGGACCAATTCTGTGAACCAGAGTTAGGAAACACTCTCATGTGTGTAAAAAGAAATTCAAATGAATACTGAGTGCAGTACTCCACCCAGAAGGTTTAGAAGGAGAGGAAATATTTGCTGCTTTCTGCTATTTTTTGACTCGCTTCAGCAAGAGCAAACTTAGCTAAACAAGTTTTGAGTTTTGTGGTCATGAGCTGCTCCTCGGCCAAACTAGTCATAACACCATGGAGACCCTGACCACTTCACAAGACAGAAGATGTGACCCATTAAGTTTGTAAAGCCAATCTCCTCATGTTTCATTTGGAATTAAACCTCACTCCGTTTCCTCACCAGACACAGCAGAAAGTCCCCACTCCTCACCCTCCTGAACACTGCCAGTCTTGCTGGCACTTCTCCTGTACACAGATTATTTTTTCTAGCAGTGCATCTGGCACTTGTATAGACATGAAGTAAGAGGCATGTCCCATCTTACAGAGCTTACTGCTGGAAACAAGAGAAAACATGACCTAAGGTGGAGGCAGAACAAATGCACCAAGGAAAAGGTCCTGGCTTTGTTGTTTTTGCCCTCTTAAAGCACCCAAGTCATCCCTGGTCACTTCCTGACATGATGCTTCAAAGACACACTGGGAAAGACTATGTGTCTTGCCTCTCAGTTTAGGAAGGACATTAGGACAGAGTTGCTGGATGGACCACAGTCTTGGAAATCAACCTCTTCGTGAAAGTGTTTATTACGGTTTTATGAGCCTGCCTTTGATGGGTTATTGTCACTGTTCTCCTTCAATAAGTATTTAAGCTAAGATTTTCCAAAATTACTAATGATTATGTACTTGGAATTCCAGACTGAAGCTTTTTAAAGCCACAGAATCAATGTCAAAACACTGAAAAAACTGTGGCTTTTCCAAGAGCCTTGAAAAAATCAGGTTTCAAGGTCTCTCAAGTGAGGTATGTAAAGGCATGGAAAACTGGTAGTGTTTCAGAAAAGAGTAGCCCATATCAATATCTAATCAGTGAGAGTTAATAGTTTTGAGATCCAGACCTCAGGCGAATTTGACCTGAGCACTGTGAAATTAGAAGCAAATAACAAAATTTGAAAATAATATTGCAGTGTTTGTAAGTGCCTGCTTTTCTCATCAGGACTGTAAGGGCTCCCTGATAAATTCTGTGACTCAGTGACTATGTCAAACTAACTCAGACTGGATGATGCTTGAAGATTATTCCATGTGTAGAAGGTGGGAATTATTTCAGTACACAGAAACTACCCCGAGTGTTGCAGTAGATACTCAGAGGTGCTTCCAGCATATCCCTCCTCTAGGTCTTCACAGCCTGCTCATTGACCTCCCCACTCTTCTGTCCTCTTCCCTTCTTTTCTGATCTTTCCACCCTTCTTCCGCACCTGGGCACGCAGCCCAGTTCCAGACTAACACCATGCTCTGACTCAAACCCCTGATGCTCATAATGCCTTGTCGGCAGATCCTTCCATATCGGCAGGCTCTAATATTCCTCATGGGAGGAAGATAAATTGCCATTAGTCAGGCTTAAAATGCACTCCTTGCACTCCAGCTGAAATAACTATGGGATTGGAGGAGAAGGGAGAAGAGGAGGAGAGCATCTAGAGTAAAAAATTTGTGGTTTTACTTCAGCCTTGCCAGCCCACTCATCTCCTGGGTCCATACACTGACCTTGAACATCACCTGGACTCCTTGATGCCAAACTTCTGGAACTCAAGCACTGCAATGACTGTGTCTCCAAGTGTATGAGCTAGCACTGGGCTGATCAGAGCAAGGATCATGGGAGTATGGGGCACAGGGCATTCAGACATGTGATGACAAAGAAGTGATAGTGTTGGGAATATTCCCTTCTCAGGAGGTTGTGCTGAGGAGGTGGTTCTGATATCCCATCTCTTGGCAGCATCCATGCTCTCTCCTTCTGTGATCCCATGCCTCAAGGTGTCAAAAGGCTGGAAAGCAGAAAGATTTGACAAAGAGCTCTATATCACACTTGAAATTTTGGGAAAAACTGAAGGAAACTTTTCTGTGGAATAATTGTGCAAACTAAGAGCAAACATTGAGAATGACAGTTTTTAAGATGTGATTTTGGATTAAATCCATTCCCTCTGATAGCTTTCTATAGTTAATTTATACATAAAATGAAAAAATTATTTTAAGAAATGAATGCATTTTTTACTAAAGTAGTGTAGGGTAGGAGATCACAACTCAAAGATGGCCTTGAAGTGAAACCACCACAGGGGTTACTTTAACTGGGGCTCCAGTACCCAAACACCAGTGGGTTTAAAGGACAGGTTTGGGCTGGGATTAGC
The DNA here is from genome assembly GCA_013398275.1 of Promerops cafer. Classification (NCBI taxonomy): domain Eukaryota; kingdom Metazoa; phylum Chordata; class Aves; order Passeriformes; family Nectariniidae; genus Promerops; species Promerops cafer. The sequence goes on along the minus strand of VZSE01014266.1, from coordinate 39,276 downwards.
ATGGGCTATGTAGCTGGGCTCCTGCACAGGTCTGTCAGCATTCCTACTCAGAGACAGTCCCTCATCTGTAGGGAGAGGTTGTAGGCCTGGAGATCAGGCTGAGTTTGGGAAAGGTCATGAGGACCTTCATGGTTAGGAAGTGATGTAAATGCATACCAAGAGAATTAATCTTGAGGGGTGGCAAGTATTAGGTATAGAACAGCAAGTATGTATAGCTAAAGGCTGGAGATAGGGGCTGGCTGAGAAGGACGGGAGGCTTTAAAGGCTGAAATCAGAAGAGAAACCTTGGTGAAGCTTTTGTGTTAGAAATGGCCTCATCTGCCAAATCAGATTTTTGTCTTCAGGATTGCATGAGTGAGGACCCCACAGCAAAGAAAAAGGTTCAGGTTTGGGAGGCAAAGGCAAGTTAGGCAGAACTGTAGAGCTGGGGCTTGGCTGTTTACATACTGTTCAGGGCAGTAAAGGCTTCAGAGGCCGCAGCTGAGGCAGGAAAGGGTCGCTTGGCTCAATTAGTCTTGTATCTAGAATTGTTCCTTGAACAAGGCGGAGAGTTGAGGTTCATGCAAGGGACCAGGAATTGTTTTTCAGACTTGAAAATGCCAGAGGGGCAGTGTGTAACTTGGATATGATGATATGTTCATCTGGCAAGAATCACAGAAGAATATTTTGATTTACTGAAAACTGGGCAGCTCAGAAGTTTACTGCTTGACTCATTCGCTGCTCCCATCTGTCACACACATAAGCACAACAGAGCAGATGAATTTTGTCTGTGCCTGAGGTCTTCGACTGGCCCTCCATAAATGCTGCTTGCCAAAAATCAGACTTAGGGGAGGAAAGTTGTCAGATATAATAGAGAAAGAAAAGGACATGGGCTTCAAAGTGCACTCCAGCAGAACATGGAAGTGACCTAGCTGGAAGTGAAACCAGCAGTCTGCTTCCCCAGCCTCCTGAAAGCTCCTGAAAGCCTCTAACAGCTACACAGGTAGTGAGGGGAGAGAATAATTGAACTTAAAGTTGAAAAAAAAAAAAAATTCAGTAGCATTCCGCAGTACTTTTTAAAATACTAGAACTATGAAATATGGTGTGATGATAACTATCAGGCTTGTAAGAATGGTAACTAGGACTTTTACCTTGAAGATCTCAGTATGAAGATCTTTTAAAAGCTGTGTTAAATCAAATATTCTTTCCTAGTTCTACTAACTCTAGCCTTCCTTTTCATCCCCTCAATAACAAAGCAACTCCCTCTCGAGAATATTATTTACTTTCCATATTATGTGCCTATCAATTTCTGGAATTGCAAATGTATTTGGATGCCTGCATAAATTTAAGTTTCAAGAAAACTATAAGGCTGAAACAAAGGATTCCCACCATCCAGAGGAACCACCAAAAATGTTTTATGGAAGAACTGAAAAGTCTGTACCTTTGCATAGAATTTGCTATACTGAGGTAAATTCTAAATGGAACTGCCATCTAAACAAGCAGAAAAATAGTTGGAATGTAGTGAGTTAAATTTAAGTATTCCTAGGAATAGGAATTATTAGCAGAGCTTGGAGCATGTTGTCACTAGCAGCAGTAAGATGCTTTTAGCTTTGTTCTCATAAATGACATGTAACAAGCCCTTGTACCTAGTGTCTAGCAATTCATATTTTCCCATTTTCTTCCCCCCCGTCTTATGTACTCCTTTTATTTTACCCTTTTCTGTTTTCTAACTTCACCTTCTTTCATTTTGTTCTACCCTCTGTTCTCAAAACATCACATCTTCTGTCAATGAGAAAGCATTTCATCCTAAATCTTAGAATGGCTGTGAATGTTGCCCTCTTCTGGATCATTTTTTACAGTATTTTGCAAAAAAAAAAAAAAAAAAAAAAAAAAANNAAAAAAAAAAAAAAAAAAGTTTGACAAAGCCCAGGAAGATACTAATGTTGCCTTTATTACTTGCACATATGAAAAAAAATCCAGTTTGGATTTGGATAGATCTTTATTTTCATTTTTTCTAACTGCAATCTCTTTTATCTTCCACTACTGTTTCAACTGTTGTCATTCCATGTGTAACAGTTTATTGAAACAAGACTTTTTCCATTCCTCCTTATCACTGTGCTTGTCCTGGAGTAACTCTTGCTGAAAGCAAGGAAAGAGTTTAGATTTTAATTAATCTAAGCCTGCCCTCTGGCACTGGGAAGCCATTCCCCCTTTTCTGTCACTCCTTCCCTTATGAATAGTCCCTCTCTATCTTTCCCGTGGGCCCCTGCANTGGGTCCCTAAAAGTGTCCAAGGCCAGGTTGGACGGGGCGTGAAGCAACCTGGGCTGGTGGAAAGTGTCCCTACCCATGGCAGGGGGTGGGAACGGAGGGTGGAATGAGATGATCGTTACGATCCCTTCCAGACCATCCCATGATAACTAATTTTAACTCTTTTTTGCCCACCTGGGCACGGGTCACAGAAAGCCCTCCCGCTAGGCCGAACCGGGGCCGCAACGCTACCCCACCCCCTCGGGTCGGGAGGCTCCAGGCTGCTCCCGCTCCGCCCGCCTCTTCCTGCGGGAGCGGCGGCGGTTCCGGGGCGGGGCTGGGCCGCGCAGGGTCGGGATCGGGCATGGTGGGGAAGCGGAGCGGCGAAGCCGGGGAGTGGAGCGGGGAGCCTGCGGCCAAACGCGTCTGTGGCCCTCGAGACGAGGAATTCAATGGCGCCCGCTTCAAGGCGCTGCTGCGGGACCCTGCGGCCGCCGGCAAGGGTGAGCGGCTCTGCAGGGCGGGAAAGGCGCGCGCTGAGGCGGCCGGCCCGGGCTGAGGCGGCCGGCCCGGGGGACGTCGCGGGGCTGGCACCGATGCTGCTGCTGGTGGGGATGGTGCACATGGGCACGGCCCGGCCCCTCAGGGTCCCGCCCGCGGGCGGCCCAGAGCGGGCCCCACACGTGGCGCTGGTGGCCCGGGTGACGCTGTGGCTTTGCAGGGCTGGAGACCTTCGTGTCCGTCGCCAAGAAGCTGCCATCGCCCCAAGTGTACGATGTCGTGGAGGGATACGTGAAAATTTCCATGGAGTGTGCTGAAATATTCAAGCTTCTCGATGGGGAAAGGAAGCCTGAAAGTGAAGTAAGTTGGACATGGGAGTTGTAATTCAGGGACTGGTGGCTACAATCCCAGCAGTCCTCCCTGGAGAAGAACCAACAAAAGGTTGCCAGGGAATGGTTACAGCTGCCAAGGCTGCCTGAACTCCAGGAGCATTTGGACAACGCTCTCAGGCACAGGGTGGGATTGTTGGGGTGTCTGTGCAGGGCCAGGAGTTGGACTGGATGATCCTTGTGGGTCCCTTCCAGCTCAGGATATTCTGTGGTTCTATGAATAAATAATGCTTTGTGGTGTAAATTACTCTGATAATTTAATAAGGTTTTGGTTTGTTTTCTTTTTCTGGAAGTAGCAGTGGCAGAAGCATCAACCAAGTGGGAGATGCTCCTTTCAGTTCACAGATGTTCCTGGATTTAATTACACACACAACCAATAGTCCTGTTCAAATCAAGCTGTTAAGGTTCTTTAAACGTTATCAAAAGGCCTTTTAGGAAATAAGGGGATCAATAGAAGTTAAGAAAGCAAAACAAAAGTAGTCTAGTGAAAGTAAATGTTTTTAGATATCTGCCTGATACATCAGTATTTCTAGGAAGCCACTGGTAAGGTTCACCTCATTTTTCTTATTTCAGCTGGACACAATTTATCCTCATCAGAATTTGATGAATGAACAAAGAGTTCAATAACTTTTCACTATGAATGCTGTTGCAGCATTGCTAACTGCTTTCAATGTAGTATTGTATTCTGTGGCTTTTTAACCGTCACTTGCTGTTCTTTGCCTTTCAGTATCATTTTTGTCTATGTAATGTTCAGTGACAGCCTTTCCTCAATATCCCATTGCTAACAGGGGCTGATGTTTGTAGTGGGCGCAGCCCCAGTGCTGTGTGGATTCTGGATTCTTCTGGACGGAATTAATTGCAAGACTGGAACAGCCCCGATGTTTGTCTCCAGCACATTCAGTTTTTCGTCATCCGCTTAGGAGCAGTCGTCTCTTGAAGCATTGATTTCTTGAAACTGCATGCTCTCAGAAGTGATCTTTTTCGAAGAGGAGGCATTTATTTGGGAGAGAATCTAGAAGTTAATGTCACTTTCATATGTGGAAGCTTTCCTCTTGGAGTGGGGTTACTCTTTTTATTAATGATGGTTATTACTGTTTGCTCAGCTAATAATTTCAAGTCTTACCTGATATTGTCAGATATTAACATACTTTTTTATCCTGCAGATGCTGTTAATCTTTCAAGCTCTGGAAGCCATTTTACTGAGGACAGCCAGCGACCTCTCACATTTTTCTGTTGTGGGAATGAACATTGTCAAAAAGTTGATTCATTCCTATATGAAACTGGTCTATGCTGCTTTGTATTCTGAAAATCACAGGTGAGTCTTCTTGGTGCTTTGGTGGAGAATCTCTGTCAACTGATCTGGAGGGACTGTACTAGATGCTGCAAAGTTCATCTTGACTTATTGCTAATAATCCACCTTTATTTAATAATCCTTTCCCACTTGTCATAAAATAATTGCCTTTGGAAGCCTTTGCAAAGTGGAAACTGATACATCAAAAAATCCAGTGCTGTAGGATACTTGCCTTAAGCTGTAGTTTTCATCAGTTGGGCCTGTCCTAGTGAGAGCTAACATGGAGTGGCACCTTGAGTCCTGTTACTTTAATGCTGCTTGATTTGTGGGGTGAAATGTATTGTGTGGAACAGGGCTGGGCAGTCTTCCTGTGATGGCAAAAAGAGCTACTCTTGAGTGCTTTATTTCCCTGTATTTTTTGGAGTCAGGTTTCCATGTTCATAATGGATTTTTCTCTTTCAGACTGGATTTTCTTCTGTAATTTTTACAGTCTCTTAGATCTGAGGTTCTTTTAGGTTGTTCAATAACTGTGTTATCTAGTCCAGACCAAACAATTTCTCATGCTCATGTGGGTAGGGGAAAGAAGTTGCAAATGTCAGAGACATTTCAGTACAAACCTGGGAGGAAGAGGAAAGCAGAGAAAAAACAGACTGAAATTGGCTTGTTCAAGGCCAATGACTCATCTTTCAGTCTTTGAGCAGAATTAGAAAAGCTTTCTCTGCTTTCCCAGTTCATAGACCCAGCTGTGCTTCCTGTGCTGTGCAGTTGATCTTACTGCAGCAGACATTTTAACTGGACAAAGAATCTCAAACAGGTGTACTGGAAACAAATTTTGAAGCTGTGCAAGATCTGTGCTTCTGATTAAGTGTTTAAAGATTGCAGGTTCTGGAGAAATCCTTGTAGAACCTGCACAGAGGAGGCTGTAGATTTCTGATGGGAGATGCTCTGCATTTTCTGTGCAACCTCTTTGATGTGCAGAGGTATTTTCTTTACTGTATGTCTAGATGGGATCTCTGCTTGAATCACATGGCTTTTTGCAGATTGTCCATGACAGAAACACGATGGACAGATTACAAATCCGTTCATGGTAGTGGCTGTTCAGATGGTGGAGGTCTGCAGTCTTGCACGCAGTGTGGCCCTGACATATTCCCGTTGAAATAAATCGCAAACCTCTGTGAATTTAGGAGTTCACAGAGTCATAGAATAATTAAGGGTTGTCTAGTCCAACTCCACTGCCATGAACAGGTTATCTTCAAGTTGTTAATTTTGTCACTTTCTCCCATTTAAATTACTTTATAAAGGGCATATCCAGCCTCACATTACAGCTTAATTTTGGGGAAGAATATAAAAAGGCGTTTCTTTCTCCTTTCTTCCCTCGCCCCTCTTTCCCAACTGCTGTTATTATTGCCTAAAATAATTACTTGGATTGTTTAACTTCCCTTCTATTTTCTCTCTAACCCAAGAGTTTTAATCTCTTGGTTTGGTGGTTTGTTTAACCATCATCCTGGAAATAACCTGCAGGTTTACCTCTGCTTTGTTTTTTTAGGATGAGCCGAGGATGCCTTACACTGTTGTCAGCAATGGTGGCTCAGGGCCCGGATTCAGCAAGGGACGTATATAGTCATTTTGATTTCAATAACAAATACCTGCCTGGATTGTTGAAAAAAAGATGTAAGAAGGTAAATTAAGGTGCTGCATGCCATGGAATGCTATGCCATGGCTCCACCAGCTTTTTTAGCTAACTATTCAGAGCAAAGCTGCTGCCAATGTTTGCTGCAATTTCATCTGCAAGAGCTTAACTCTCCCTTCCTGTCCTGTGTCAGGCTGAAGTCCTTGATTGTGCCTAACTGGACACATGAAAATGCCTTATGTGTTTCCAACAAGCTACGGAGAAATATAAACGTACAGTTTCTGTGAACTGCCCTCCTAGTGTCTAAAACAGAGTGAAAGCAATACTAAACTCCTGAAAACTAGCCCTTTTTTTTTTTTGCAGTTTTGTCCCACTGAAATAAATGGAAGTTGGAGAGGGGATATTGCCCAGTGCTAATACAGAGTAATTGCATATGAAAACATAAACAAGAGTTCTAAGTAATCTCTAGCTGGAAATCCTTAAGAATAATATGTGAGAGAGGAGAAAAAGTCACTCCTCTTTTTCCAGAAGAAACTATCTCTTTCCCTCCCTGTTTGCTAAAAATAGTCAGGATTGACCCAAACCAGTGCTTCAGAACAAGAATATTTATGTCATTCCAAATGCAAGTGTATAATAAATTCAGTATTGTTTGCAATGTTGACATATTGTTTCTGGATTTTAAAGATTACTTGCAGAGTGAATGTGTACATTTGTGTTGGGTTTGTGCCATCTGAGATGATAATTCAGACTTTTTCTCTGTAAAGCAATCAAGTGGAAGGCAAAAAACCAAACACATCCCTTTTTCCCTGGAACCAGCTTTCATAGTGCTGGAATTGTCAGATTCCATGGGTTTTGACCTCACTGCAGGAGTTGTCTACAGGAGTACCTCCAGCCTTCATTTTAAATGCTTGGGTGTAGTCTTTTGACCACAAGCCGCTTAAATATGCGAGTAAGGTACAAGGAAACTAGCATCCAAAAGGTCTTACTCTTGTACAGCTTTCAGTGAAATTATGTCACAGCTGGCTATCAGAGGTGAGCTTTTAACACAAAAATTCTAGGCCCAAAGCTTACAGCAAAATCTTGTTTGTTTCTCTTTATTTCTTCTTTCAACCCTTTCATGAGTCCCTGCTGCCTTCTCTTTTGCCTACCTAGAATCTTCTTTCAGACTTCTTTACATGCAGCTTAATTTTACAAAACAGGTTTAAAAAAAAATTGTAAATCATGGTGGGACTCTGTCAGGGAATGTAGTGATAGGACAAGGGGTGACTGTTTGTTTGAAAGAGGGTATATTTACATTAGATATTGGGAGGAGACTCTTGGCCATGAGGGTGATGAGATGCTGTCCAGCACAGTTTGCCCAGAGAAGCAACTGCCCCGTCCCTGGAAGTGTCCAGTGCCAGGTTGGACAGGGCTTGGAGCAACTTAGGCTAGTAGAAGGTGTCTCTGCCCATGTCAGGGCGTGGAATGAGGTGATCCTTAAGATCACTTCCAACTCAAACCATGCCGTAAGTCAATGTTCATATCCTATGGTGCTGTTACAGGTCAAGCTTTCACTGCTTCCTCTGTGCCTGAGTTAGTAGTTTTATATTCACCCCTTTTTATGGGCATTTTTGTGAACTGACCAAGCAGTGCACAAGTGAGGAAATTCAGTGAGGCAGGGTTTGGCATGAAACGGCTGTTAATGTTTCCTTTTCCTTTGAATTTGTGGCCTGGTCTCATATATTGAGAATTGAAAAGCACTAGTACATTTTCCTTTTTATGTAAAAATGATCTGCTTAATGCAAGAAGTTTTTTAGCTGAATACACTGTGGATGTATTGCATGTAAATGTATGTCTATGGCTGCATGCAACATGTTTATAGAAGTTGTTTCATTTACCCATTTATCGCATTTCTAGGGATAATCAGCAGTTGCAGTATCAATTCTGCAGTTGGGTACAGTCCGTGTGCTAACAACATTTTTTAATTTTATATTTACATTTTTATGTTTCCAGGGGAGAGCAGATGTCCGCATGGCTTATATTCAGTTTGCTCTCTCCTTTCTCATTGCTGGTGACAATGCAGTCTTGGCACGGGTGCTGGAATTAAAAGGTACTTTATAATTGCTTGTTGGGTTTTTGTTTTTAAGGCACAGTCACAGGTGATAATAAATAGGGCCTAATTAAAAATGTGAACCAGGTAGAGAGCGCTAAGAAGCAAAATATATATTTTTAATCTTATTACCTGCAAAGCTTTAAACTGCTTTGGTAGAGTAGTAAATAAGCCTCTTCTGCTGGAGAACAGAATGCTGTCTGCTAAAACTTTGCAAAAATAAAGTCTTTGGTGACACAGATTAAAAAAAAAAGTAAATCTAATATAAAACTTTGAGGTCATAGAGTCACTAAACAAAAAAAATTAATGGCCTCCAACCTTGCTCATAAGACAGTAACAGTGGATATGTTGCGTTGATTTTCTTTTGAAAAGGGGGTACTTCAGTTGCCTTTCTGCCCTGTGAATTGTGACCCTTGGTAAAGTTATGAGAGCATTCAGAAGGGACCTAGAAATACTGTTTGAGAAAAAGTCCTTAAGCCACTAGCTGGCAGCAGGTAATTTCTCCTATGGCAGGGGACTGAGAACTGGCTGTCATTATTTACTTCTCTTGCTCCTGCTACCCCAGGGCTGCTGATTTTCTTTAGGTGCTGGCGGTTGTTCAGTTCTTTCAGGCTGGGGATTGCACACCTCGGCCCACTCAGTACAGCTGGCTTTCATTCCCCTGTAAGAGCCCCAGGTTTTCTATAAACTGAAGTTGTCTAACTTTGGGATGCACAGGTGAGGCAAAAGATGATGCATATGGATGGAGATGGAACTTCCAAACATTAGAGAATGACTCAGTGAAACAGTTACAGGTGCTTCAATGGGAAGAATATGAAATTACTTTAATTTTACTATGGCATTTCAGGGCCCAAAATGTATTTAAAGTTTCACAGATGCTGTAGCAGTGTTAATCAGCAAGGTGGCAAATTAGCCAGTCAAGATGAGAGTAGGTCTGGCAGCATCACTTGCTCATAACTGTAGTCACAGATACATCATCCTTCTGAACTCTGATTGCTGCCTTTTGGTTCTTCCTGGAGTATAACAGCAAGAGAAATCATGTGACATGGAAGAGGAATGGGTATAAATTCCCTGAAGCATTTTAGATGAAAAGAGCTTTCACATTTTGACTTAACATTTGAAATGTCCGCTTAGATTTCATTCCAGATATTTTTCGCTCTGAAATAAAGGAAGACAGAGTTTCTACTGTCAATCTTCTACTTTCCACACTGAGAACTAAGGTATGATACACCCTTGAAACTGTGTTGTCTCTCATGTTTTCTATTTTCCTCACTGCTGAAAATGGTTCTGCAGTGATTTCTCACGCAGTGTTCAGTTCTTAGGGCTGCTGGCAGTGTGCTGCTGCAGTGTCTTTGACTGATAATACGTGTTGGAGGTTGGTAGCTTGGCTATATTACTGTCTCAGGATTTAAAACAGGGAAGCAGGAATTGCTGAAAGGTGTGAGAGTTGGTTTAGTGGTGGCTGCCTTTCCTGTGCTCTGTCACCTTCTGAGCATGGCCCTGCCTCTTCCGTGGGGTGCCTTTGTTACTTGTAGAGCAGCTGCACCTGAGGTGTATTTTATTTCTTTAAAAATGTTTTTAGCTCCAGAATCTATGACTTTTTAATATCTGTTCTGAGCTACTGTAGCAATGTTACATAAGCTATTGGATGAACAGTTGAGAGAGTGAAGAAAAAATAGTTTCAAATTTAGAGCATAGCCATAAGAGCCTGCCTCAGACTCAGGCTTTTCACAACTGACCAATTAAAGCCAAAAATGTTCTTTCATTTTGGTGTTGCAATAACACGGTAAAGAAGGAGAATAAAAAAGCTACCATTTAAATGTAAAATAAACCTCCTTGAAACTTTGTTTTTCAAATGAAGCTTTTCCTATGTGGGAGTCATACATCATGAGCTGTTACATTATTGGTGGACCCCAGCACACTGTATGACTCTTCAAGCTTAGCAAGAAAAATGAGAATTAAAACAATGCCAGCAGTGAAACACAGCAGAAGAACTTTTTGAGAAACTGCCTCCACTGGGTATTCCCATTCATTCAAACTTTATTTGTAGTGGGCTTTACTATGTCTACGCGCAGGTTTCCCTGGTTCTAGTCTGTGGCTGTGATGCTCTAAACGTGATCTGTGCTCTTCAGTTGAACGTGAACATCTGTCCTGTCCAGCATGTGCAGGGTTTGGAGAGGTTGGTGTAGGGTCAAGGTGGAGCAGGAGCATGTGAGAGAAGTGTTGACAGGACAGGCAGAACCTTTCTTCTGCCCTGGTGAGGGGAGCCAGCTCTGTGCGTACTAGAAGAATTAAGTGTATTGCTATTTTGCCATGATTTTGTGACAACTTGCAATAAATAGAAGAGTTTGCTTTTTTCTCATTTTCAGGTGGTTCATAACAAAAGTGTAAGCAAAACACAGAAGGTCCGTTTTTTCACTGCAGAAGTGTTGCTTCACATCGCTTCACTGTACCGTTGGAATGGGATTACTGATGTCAGCCCTGAGGATTTAAAGGTCTGGTCATTTATTTCTTTGTTACTCTTAGTCCTTGTGCTGCCTTTTTTTCCCCTCCTCTTGCAGCCTACAGCTTTTGAAACAGCTCCCAATTGCTCTGAGCTTGATGAGCTCAAAAAGAGGAATCTACTGAGCCTATTTAAAAAAAACCCCAAATTTCTGCTGCTTCTCACTGGGTTTTGGCTACAGATTTTTCACCTTAGTGTCTGCGCTCTTGTATTCCTCTACCAGATGCTTATGACCTGCCACTCCTGATGTACTGTAAACACCCTTTGGAGGAGATCTGTTTCTAGTAGGTATCTGCTTGGAGCTGTGCAAATCTCTGACCCCATTCATAAGCATGCATTTCAGTTCTGAATAATTTTAAGTTCTTACAGTTCCTGGCAGTCCCTGTAAGTCCTATGATTCATGATTTCCCAGCTGCCGTTGTCAAGAGTCTTCTCATCCATCTTGAGGCATCTTGAGTTGTTCCAGATTTAGAAGTTTAATGGAATCGTAGAATCACGGAATGGTTTGGCTTGGAAGGGACCTTCAAGTCCTGAAGCTTCTCTTTTTAATCTGAACAAAAGCCAAACTTTCTTTTAGTATTTCTCTAAGAGGAGCCATATAAAATGTAGAGTGAAATTGATATCTGTGATGCCAAATCTCATATGCCTTTTTTACTCCTTTTTGGTTTTTGTAGGTGGCTCAAGGTTCTGAGGAGGTGGGAAAAGCAATGGTACGAGAACTTGTGCATAGTTTCTTAATGGACCTCTGCTGCTCTCTGAAACATGGCATAACATTCTATGATCCAAGTCTTGGAACTTCTGGCAAGTAAGTCACTGGGCAGTGATTGTATGTGGATTTTTTTGCTAGAAGCAAAAGAGACCTCACTAGTTATTGTGTCTGCCCTGAAATGTGTGATGTTAAATCACTGTTTGTCATGCAGAAAACGTGGAGGTAAATTAATTTCACTTCTTTGAGTATAAACTCAGAAATTATGCTAGGAAGGTGAGAGATCTTGCCTTCAATTAACAGTTAGAGAAGCTGCAGAGTTCACATCCCTTTTAAAATATCAAAATAAGGATTTCTTACTAAAAAGAGGGTTTTTTTGTCTTCAACAGGGGAGGAAATGTGGTACTTCTGCACTTCCTGCTTGGTTTAAAAACTGCAACAGAAGATGAAATGGTTGCCGATCTCATGGTGAATATTCTCAAAGTATGCCCAGATTTATTGAATAGATACTTCAAGGAGACCCGGTATTCCTTTTTTCCTAGAGTGAAGTCTGCTTGGATGGACAACATGAAGTTACTCAAGAAGGTAAGAGTGTGGATGACGGTAAAAAGCCATGCTCAGAGCAGGAGGCTCTATAAATATTCAAACTAAACTGGTAAAGAAGAAATTGGTGTAAGAAACAGTGGAAAACATCACATCAGCGAGATATTTTTTGAGATGCAGCAACATCAAAGCTCAGCTAGAAAAATCTTTTGTCCTTTGTGAGTGTTCCGCTGCCTCTTTGTTCAGCTTAAAATGGGCAAGTAGGATCTGGAATCTCTTGAAAAGGGATAGCCTTTAGCAGGAATGCTGGTTGCATACAGAGGGTCCATTTAGTTGAGTAGGGGTCTGGAGGATGCTCTGTAGCATTTTTGTGTAAAAATTGACATTTAATGTTCCTATTACTTCCAACAAGTCAAAATCCCTCTGTAAAACGCTCCCCAGAAGAAGCTGTCATCTCCAGGACTGTATCAATGGGGCTTAAAGTTTTGTTTCTTTTCTTTCAGATCTATGAGGCTCAACCAGAGATCTCTAATTCTCTTAAGACTTCAGAATTTATTCCTCTTCCCAGATTGCTTTCTATGGTGATGGTAACAACAGTCCCTGCAGTGTGCAATAAAATAATGTTCACCCACGGGTTAAATGTAAGAGCAGTCTATAGTATTTCAGTGACTTTTCTGTCCCAGTTAGTACTGTTTGATTTTAGTGTGTGATCATTCAAGAAATTTCTTAAGTTGGTTAATTATTTGTGTTTTGTATTGTCTGCCCCAGCACAAATCTGGCTTGGTGAAGCACTGGAAAATGAATTAAAACCACTGATATTGATTCCAGGTGCCTTTCACAAGCACCAGTTCTGCCACTGTCTGCTAGTGGTTTAGGCTGGGAATCTGAAAACCTATGCATTCTTTACTGCTAGCTAAGATCTAGAAAATAATTAATTCACTGACCAATTTTAACACTCAGTCAGAGTACGTATTCTGTGCAAAGCATAACAGGAATCACTGAAATGTCATTAATTCACTTCCTTCTTTTAGTTGCCCAGCACACTGGGGAAGCACAGTATCCTGTCACTGGTATCCATGGTGCTGAGAAGAGCCCTGAGGAACATTGAGCACTGTTTGTCTGAAGAAACCTGGCAAAGGTCACAAATCTACACACTGCCGACAGTGCAGGAGTTTGTGCAGCTCTACAGAGAAGCTGTCAGCAAGGTAGAAAGGAAGAGACAATTGGGGGCTGACAGGAGGCATTTTGCAGGCAGCAGACAACTGCTCTCCTCTGTACTTTCTCCTCAAGTGGTTGCAGCCGAGGAGCCAGGAGATGGTATCCTTGGGGAGGCTGTGGATTAAATGGTGAGGTAGGACCTATGTTTCCTGGCATGCCTGTCTGATGGGAATGCCGATAAAATTCTGTGGTGAGACAGATTTGCAACATTAATGGCTGTTGTGCTGCAAGTGATTTCCAAGAGCAGGAAGCAAGTTCTCCTTCTGGTTCAAGTCTGTGTAGCCAGCAGAGGTTACCCAGAAGTTACTAGACAAGAGAGCACTTGAGTTGAAAACATACCATGAGGAAGAAGAGCCAAATAAGTTTTTCACAGGAAACCTTTTTAATAAAATGCTCTTTCCAGTATTTGTGTTCGGCAGAAATGGAAGTACGGTGCTTGATTTCAGGTCACTCCCTGATTGCACACAAGGTCAATTCGAGCCTTTGTGAAGAGCAAGCTTCACAATCTTCCTGTTGGGTGATTTGGGATGTATTTATCACGGGAGCTTTGTTTTGCAAAGGAGAGCTGTTGTAATTTACCCTTTTTGCTTTTAGGTTTTACCAGAAATGAATAATATAGTGGCGGTCTGGCAGTCCCTTCTGAAGCAAGAGAGAGAACACAATGATGGCCCAGCAGAGAAAAAGGAAGGTGATGTCTCCACTGTGAAGGCAATGACTGAGACAGAAGTTGCTGAGCAGCATGGTAGGCAAAGCAGGTGGAGTTACAGCTTCTTATCTCTGTGGGAAAGGGTGTTGTGAAACCCTCATCCTACCCTTAACTTCAGCAGAATCCAGATCTCACTTGTGTATTTACTTCTCGCCTTTCCTTTGTTCGCTTCTTCAGGCCGTTAGAATTGCCTGAGAAGACAGTTTAACATATAGGCTGCCACTGCTACTAGAAGGCTAAGCAGTTTGACTTTGCTGTCCCAGGATCACAGAATGGTTGAGGTTGGAAGGGATCTCTGTCAATTATCTTGCCTGCTATCTCTGCCTAAACCTGGTTACCCAGGTCCGTGTTCACACAGCTTTTGAACATCTCCAAGGATGGAGACTCCAGGACCCCTTTGGGCAACCTGTGTGGGTGCTCAAGTCAGGAAGTGTTTTCCTGATGCTCAGAGTGTTCCTGTGTTTCACTTTGTGCCCAGTGCCTCTGCTCCTGCCACCAGGTGCTTCTGGGAGGAGCCTGGCCCCATCATCTTTGCACTCTCACTTCAGGTGTTCATATGTATTGATAAGATACCCCTGAGCCTTCTCTTCAGTCTGAATAGTCCCAGCTCTCCCAGCTATTCCTCACGGGAGAGATGTTCCAGACCCTTCACCATTTTTGTGAGCCTGTGCTGGACTCTCTCCAGTGTCTCCATTTTCTGGGGAGTCCAGACCTGAACACAACACTCCAGGTTTGGCCTCCCCAGTGCTGAGAGGAGGGGAAGGTGCAGCTCCCTGACACCAGGACACCAGGGCCTTCGGATCCTTCCCTGGCAACCTGCTCTCTGCTTGGGTGGCCCCCAGAATGTACTAGTGAATGGGGCCGTTCCTTCTCAGGTGCAGGGCTCTGCTGTTCCTCTTGTTGAACTCAGCCCTCCTGCCCTCGACCTTTCCATGCTAGTAGTTGTTTCGCAGCCACAAAATAAAACTGTCAGGGAGACTGATACGCCTGAAAAATAATTTTTGGAGAAATTTGTTTGTCCAAGTTATTTTACCAGGAGGTCTTTTTTTTTAGCAGTTAGTTACTGTGGCTACACAAATGCTTGTATTGATGTAACACAGGAGTGGAATTTTTGTAAGTATTGGAAGAGGGGGGGAGAGGGATGGAGTGAAGGCCTCAGGCCTCAGTTTTCCTCTCTCAAACCCAGTGTCCCTCCTGAAGGACTTCCTTCCTCAGTCCCATTGCAGGGAATGGGAAGTTTCAGGATTGTCTGAGTCTTGGCCAACGGCCTGTGAAGTTTTCCTTGTAGGCTAGAGATAAATCTGCAACCAGTTTTACCCTTCACAGGGCATATTCCACAGAGAGACTTCGTGGAGCAAAAGGTTTTTCAGTGGGTGTCCTTCTATGCCTCCCTTTGGGCAGCAAAATGTCGGCACTGACAGTCCAAGGCTTGGAAACCAGTGGAGCAGCTAATTTCTGTAGGACTGTAGCTGTAGTTCCTCAGCATTCTGAGGTGGTAATGCTGTGTCACTTCCTCCCAGTTCACCTTTTGCAGCTTTATTTGCATTGTGGTCACTAGAGAATTCTTTTCTAACGGGAGCTGAGACTCGGGCAAACAAAGTTTATCCATGGCATTCATCCAGTTCTTCCAAACTCCCTGAGGGAGACCAAATAAATAGGAAAAAATTGGGTATTAAATGTTTTGGCCCATGTACTTTGCTTGCGTTCATTAATGACTGGATAACAAGTAGCTTTTATGCCTCCTCATGTTACAACTGAAACCTAGATGGCTTTTCTTAGGAAGTAACCAGTTGCCTTAAGTGCTATTGGTGTTTCTCTCATACAGGTATTTGTTGTCTGCCTCTTGCCAAGAGCTTACACTGAGAAAGTATTATTTTGAAAGGGGAAAGGGAAAGAAAGAAGTTTTTAACTGAAATAATAAATTTGCAACAAACTGTAGTGTACTGTCTCCTGCGCTTCCCCAGCCAAACCTACCTGACATTAGCTAAAAGTCATGTCCCCAGAAATCAGCAACATTACCATATCCTTTCCTTCACTTTTTCTTGTTGTTTGGCCTTAAATTAAACAGCAGCGGGACTGGTGGGATTCTTAAAGTGAGTATTCAGATGTTCAGGCTGTGTTTTATATGTGTGAGCATTTCTGAGTCAAATTAGAAATGGCAGCTCTCAATCTAAGCACTGAATCAGCAGACTGAGTTTTGAAAGTATTCGTACAGGAATGCTGGGGAAGGAAACTGGAGATTCCATGGGTGTTTTTCTCTTTCTTCTTGTTGGGAAGATAGCAGGTCATTTCCTAGGCAAGTCTTCTGGAAATACAGTTAGGAATTCTCATGCTGGGTAATGGAGGTGTGACACTGTGCACTCTTGCTATGAAGGAAGAAGAAACTAATTATGGGAACATTTTGTTTAGGTTCAGATGATGCTGAGACGCTGCTTCTGAAAACTGCACTGCTTCAGGTCATATGTCTTTATCAGAAGGTTGTGCCCCACTTGGTAGCACAGAGCAACTTTGATTTTAGCAAGCTGCTAAAAGGTATGTGATGGGTATTTGTATTTCCTCCACTGTTTTATCTGGCTGTTTACCAAGTCCGCAGCAGAAGGGAAAGTTTACTTTTCTGTGGAGATAAAGAATTGTTTTCTAAAAGTAGCCCATTTTAGTTTCTCCATTGTGTTGGCATTTATTGTTGCTATTTCTGCAGTGCCCTGGCACTGTTAAATTCCACAGCTGCTCTGCCACACCCAGCTGTCAGCACTACATTGCACTCCAGTCTTCCTCTCTGTGTGTCATATTCTTGGAAGTGTTTGGATTTCATGGGCTGTGAATTCTAATCTTTCTGAGGAAGGCTTATCTTCAGCTCTTAATGAGGTTTCTTCTAGCCCTGTGTCAACAATCCACTATCAGTAAGTTATTTCCAAACTCTTACTAGCTACGATGGTAAAGAGTTTTTTGAACAGGATAATTCACAGAAAGTTCGTTCGGGGTAGGGTTGAAGAACAGCACCTCTCAGTCTGCCAGTGTCCTCTGAAAAATCTTGTAATAGAGATTTGGCCTTGGTAGAGTCCAATAGGGACAGAGCCCTGGAGGGCAGAGAGGCCTTAGAATGCTGGCTGATATCCAAGGACCACCTCCTCCAAGCTGTGAGTTCTGAAGAGGAGGAAATTGGGAAAAAATGCCAGGAGGCTTCCATGGATGGATAAGGAGCTGAAGAACAAAATCACAGGAAAAAAAAAGAAGCTTTCAAGAGAGAGAAGCCAGGACAGGTGGCCTGGGAGGAATATAGGGAAATTGTGTGGGAAGCTAGGGATAGGGTTTGGAAAGCTAGATTCAGTTAGAACTGAGTCTCGCCAGGGATGTCAAAGACCACGGGAATGGCTTCCGTAGTTATATATATATATCTACACACACATATATACACATAGATATATTGCCAACAAAAGAAAGCCCAGGGATCATGTGGGCCCTCTCTGGAAGGAAATAGGAAACCTGACTTCCCTGGACATGGAAAAGGCTGAGGTTCTCAATGACTTCTGTGGCTCAGCCTTCAGTGGCAAGTTCTCCAGCCAAGCCTCCCACATTGGGAAAGGCAAATGCAGGACTGGGAGAGTAAAGACCCTGAGCCCTGAGCCACTGTCAGAGAGGATCAGGTTCAAGCCCATCTGAGGAACCTGAATGTGCTCAAGTCCACGGGATCTGATGAGATCCATCCGCGGGTCTGATGAAATCCATGCAGCGGCTAATCCACTACTCATCATATTTGAGAATTTGTGGTGGTCTGGTTACATTCCCGCTGACAGGAAAAGGGGGATACACGGCCCTCATTTTTCGAAAGGAGAAAGTGGAAGATTGAAGGAACTACAGACAAGTCAGTCTGACTTCTGTGCCGGGCAAGATCACGAAGCAGATTCCCCTAGAAACTCTACTAAAGCACATGGAAAACACAGAAGTGGTTGGTGACAACCAGCATGAGTTCACTAAGGGCAAATCATGCCTGACGAGTTTGGGAAGGTCCTCCAGTACTGCTTGTGGTACGTATACAGCCACGTACAGCTGAGACTGAGGGAGAAAGCAAAGGGTTGATTGGGCATCACTGCTCTTTGTGGGCCACCAGGGCTTGTGGGCCACCCAGGTCAAGCAACTATCTGTGTGTTAGGCAGGGCCTGGCATGTGTAAGGATGGGAGTTATGTAAATGCCTTAATTAACCTGTCAGAGAAAAAGGGACTTTAAACAAAATCCCTCTCTTAATCAACTGTCTCATGCATGAGGTTTTTCCTCCCGCTGTCAAAGCATGTTTAACTGATTAGTGTGCTTGGTGACTCACCAGATCACATACCCTGTTTATCCCTTTATTTCTTGCACTGGTCTGCTTACTTCATACCGGACAAAAGGCAGGACATGTTTATGAGGCAGAAATCTCTTTGCGGGTCTGTTGTGTACATTATGAAATAATAAAGTTAAACAGGCTGGAAAATAAAGTGTCATTCTCAGACAATGTAATGAAGTGAGCCTGGCTATTGATTTTGAAGAGAGATAATGATGGTGTAAAACAATCACGAGACTTTGTTTTCTCAGATGTGTCAGTGTGAGAGTTCTGTTTCTCCTCCTGATCCCTCTGATGGAAACATGGACACCAAAGGCACCGTGTTTTTCTACCTTGTAGCAATATGTTCTTTAAGTAGCTGGTGGAGTTTTACTGTTTGGTCTTACTTACTGTTGGATTGCCTTGGTGGTGACTGTTTGAAATGTTTTGCTGTTTCTCTAATGTGGGCCACAAAGATCCTACCCAGGCTCCGAGAGGCTCGTGCACCAGTGCTTTGTACAGCTGATGTCGCCGTGTAACTTCCCTGCAGGTCAGGTGTGGGCAGCTCAGGTTTTGATCGCACTGCAGGAGCTCCCTCACCTGTGACAAAATACGTGAGGTTGTGCCTGTGCTGGTGATAACAGCGATGCAGGGAGAGACATGAGTGTAAAGTTCCATTGTCTGGAGCAAATATTGTCGTGGTGTGAGCATTAAGATTCCCTGTTCACTTAAATTCTGTATTTTGCTCTCCAGTTTATCCATCCTTGGTACTGCCTGTAGGTCACAGCTTTTCAGGGTTGCTGAGACTCAAAAAAGAGATTTTATATTCCCATGCACGACCAGTGGTTTCTGCTGGGGCCAGGTGATGAAATCTCCCTCTGAGGGCTGGATTCCTACCTTGGGTTGGCCAAACTTAGTTGCAGTATGTCTGGGGATCCCATGATATGAAGATCTGTGAACTGCCAGTTTGTCTCACAGTTGTGTTTTAAACCCTAAAACATGAGTGTTCTGAGATCTCAGGAAGATGGACCAAACTGGAATTGGTTTCTTGCTTTCACACCTCAGGTATAGTCAATGAAAAGGGCCTGCGGGAGGAGGTCCCTCCTCTTCTGCAGCACCATATCCTGAAAGTGGCTTTGGAACTTCCCGCGAATAAATTTGCCTGGTTCAGAGTACAGGTAAGAGGCTGATGCAAATTTATGTTTCCTTGGTCTGTTGTCCTCAAATCTTTGCATCTGGTGTTGCCTAGCTTTAAATTAGTCCAGTCATTTTAGGAGGTGACCCTTTTGTAAAACCAACAGGAATTACAGTCTTAGCAGTAGTGAAAAATCCCTTTTGAGCTGAAAGGTTTTCTACAAGGACAGCATTTTTTGCCTCCCTGGTGAACACAGGAGAAGGTTCCAGTAGCTGTTTATGTCTCTGGAGAGGAGCACAAGTGACCATGTGCTGGTTTCCCCTTGTCTGGAAAGCCTGAGGTTGCAGACCAGGGAAATGAGCCACTGATGGGAGCCGTCCCACCCCTTCTCAAGGAAGATTCCAACATTTTTTAATGCTCCCCATAATCAGTGGAAACCCTCAGGGCCCCAGCTCTCTCTTTTTTACTGCAGGCTTGTAAAATAAGAGCTCTGTCAAGAGTTTGCTTGTCATGTCAGGAGAAGGGAGTGGACCGGGCTTTGAGGAGAAGCAGAGATACCCCTGGAGTGTTGTTACAGGGATAGACGTGGAATGACTGGGGAGTACAATATGGTTGATGAGGAAGGTGGCTTTGTCTTGGGTCCTTGTAGTAGTTGGGGTTTCTGTTACTACTGTCTTCTTCCACTTTCCAGAAAAGCATTTTACAAGTGAGTACAATGATCCTGGCTCATTAAATGCAAACTAGTGTAAATGATCCCATTCGTTTCTGGCCTTGGGATTTTTGGGCAGGTCTATAAAAAACATTACCTTACATATCAGTCTCAGTGCAACGTAGTCCTGTACAGTGTTGCTGTAGCAGAGGAATTTTAATATCTTTTTCTTGTAGGACACCTCTGAGACAGAGAAGATATCTGGTGAAAAATCAGTCTTCTATTTACTGATGAAAATGTTTGTTACAAGTACCCATTCTCGTCTCAAAATTTCCACCAAAAAGTTAGTCATCAAGGTAAGCATCTGAATTGAAGTATCAGGATATTCACTATTTATCCCGCTGATCTGAAATTTCAGGATTGTAAATTTTTTTCTTAAGGCAGATACCTTTACTGCATGGTTATGTGGTCAACAGTCTCCTTTCCTGTTTCTTGTGACTGTTGTTGGAATTTGCTGTCGGATAACTGACTATTAATGAAATATTTTATGGAAATAAGTGATGTGAACTGACTTCCCTGCAGCAGTTGATGAAAGAGTAAGGAAAATGTCTTTAACGTTTGCCCACATCCCTAGGCTTAATTAATTCTGACACTGTAATAAATTAATGTACTTTGTACCTGCAAAGGTCTTGACACTGATGAAGAAGAGATTACTTCTGAGTTTTATTTTTTATCATTGTTTATTTAATTGCTGTACTTCAGTGCTCCAGCCTTGCATAAGCTTTAGCTGATTTGCTCTGGCCCTGCAGCATAGTCCTCTCTGTTACTGTCTGATACAAGCTTTGCTGCAAGGAGTACTTTTTGTCTTAAAAATTAATTAAAATCCCCTTCTGTACATTTAAATTAGTTATTTGACTTTTCAGAAAAACTGGTCAACTACAAGTCCACAAGACACCAGAGGCTGTTGTTTTTAGCACCTTATTAAAAGAGGACATCTTTTAGTTATCTGAGTAGGGGTAGAGATTTACATTAGGAATAAATACGACCAAACTGCCCTGGCAAGAGAAAATCCAGGAAGCTGTACTAGCCCTGGACAGGGCTCCTCATGCGGTGTCCTGCAGTATTCATGGCACACAAATTTGTACCCAGCTTTGTGCATTGAATCTTTGCATTTAGCTCCAGTCACAGAGTGCCGTTGTAATATTCAGTCCACCAGACCAAAGTTACAGTGATTGAATTAAGGTTTAGTTGCCCTTGATTCTTGCAAGGGTTTAAAGGCAGGTTCACTTGGTCTCCCATTAATGAATGGCTCAACCAAAACCTGTTCAAAATGTGCCGTTTTTCTGGTGGTTTTGGGTTTCTTTTGCCAAATGGGAACATGGACTGCCTGACTTGTTCCTGTGTCCACTTTCCACTTCACTCCACTGCATTTTCTCTGAAGGGAATGCAGGAACAGGGAAGTTAGGGCAGTTACGTCACCAGAAAGGCTGCTAAGAATAGATGGTAAGGACTTATTTTTCTACACAGTGCCATGTAACTGAAGGCCTGTTTTTGGATTTCACATTCTGTTCCTGCCTGTTTTTGTAAGAGCTGCAAGTGCATTTCTGTTTCAAGACTCTGCCAAAATAGTCGATTATATTTAAATAAATCCTTTTTCCATCTTTTTTTCTTTACTTAAATTAATTACCCTGCCAGATTCGTGTAAGCAGCAGTTATTTTTAGAGTTGCTGGTGTTGCACACAGATTAAGTGTAGAACAAATGAGCCATGATAACTTCCTTTTATTTTGTGTGTGGAGAGGAGCAAAGGCACAGATTCATCCTGTGTAATTGCAGTCGTTTAATGTAGGTGTCGGAGTCAGGAAGCTGGGCAAGGTTTCCTCTTGTTGGTAGGGGCAGGGAGTTTAACCATGGTGTTATTTCAATTTCTTCCTCTCCTCTTCTCCCTCCTCCTTTCTTGCTTGTAGAGCTGGAGCACAGGGTCACCAAGTTCCTAGTTTGGGTGCCTGAGGTCAGGGCCTGAATTTAGAGAGCAGGAAAGTGGGGGACAATTTCTAGCTATGTCAAAACCTGTTTCTTGGTTGTGGTATATCTGGGTCTACCTCACCACGCCCCGCAACTTGCACTTCACTCTGGACCTTGCTGTGGTTACAACCCACTGCTCATTTATGTGACTGTTTATCCATCTGCCTAGCTGTTTTAAGTACAAGTAGCCTGATTTAGGTTTAATTTAGCAATGATTTTCCTTTGTGTTAGATCAGTAGTTTTCTAAAACTCTGCAACAGGCTATTTTTAAGGAGCTTTTTTTTCCTGCCTATGATGATGTAAAGATGTACAACCCTCTGAGAGCAGTATAACCTGCTTTCCAAAAATTATAGAAGTAAGATTTTTATTGTCCACTGTGCAGTCGAAGTCCCCCTAGTGAGTGGGAATAAGGCCTCTTGAACTGAAGGGATGAGGAGAGTGACAGATACTTCTTTTCGTCAACCTGCTCTTCTTCTCTCCCAAAAGAAGGAATCATGAAGTTACTATACAAAAAGATCTATATCTCTTGGGATTTTGTATTTTAGGTGTTTTGAGGTTTATTTACACACCTCCCCTTTTGTTTCCTGGACAGGTTTTACGTGACAGTGGAGTGTTTGAGTACACATGGAAGGAGCTTTCAGTGTGGCTGGAACACTTGGACAATACAAAAGAAGACCAAAAGGAAGCAGTGATTCGGTTTTTGGAAAGGGTAACAGTGTTCAAATTAGCATTGGATAAACAGTGCGAAGAGTAGTGTTAGTGGAAATTAGAGATTCTGTTGCTATTGTTTAGAAACCTGTCAAAGACCAGTGAATGAATTCTGAGAAAAGCATTGTTTGGGATTCTTTATACAGAGGTGGCATTGTTCTTGTCTTGAATGGGAGGACAGCAAAATGATTTGTAGGAAAATTAAATCCAAAAAGATCAGTTGTTATCACAGCACTGTTGGTATAAGGGTAGAGTGTTGTACATGTGGGTAGCTTTTATCTCCTCTTCGGGTGCCAAAATTATCAGACCTCAGTAAATTGTGATCTTTTACAAGGAAAGCTGACACTTCCTGTTTACTCTTCAGGATGTTGGATGCCCAATGCTTCATTTCCAGTGTAGTCTCCCCAGGGACTCAGTCTGTGGTAGCAATCCAGATGCTGAATTGCAGTGGACTTTTTCTTTTTTTTCCCATCTGTGTCCCCTGTAGAGCAGGATCCGTAGACAGAATCCTGCAGAAGTAATATGAAAGTTGTCCTCCTAAAACCTGCCCAGCTTCCAACCACTTTTAGCACATGGTCTTTCTTAGCAACATATGGTTCCCCTACGTTTGACAGCTGGTGCACTTACCTTTCTCTCCACCTTTGTGGACAGGTCCTGCTGAAGCTGGTGACAAAGCCCTATCCCTACACAGACAAGGCAGCAGACCTGGTTCAGGAAGCCAGCATGCTCCAGGTCGCTGTGTTTAAACAGGACTCTGATAACATCAGCATCCCTGTCTCTCACATTGATGGTATGTGGTAACCCCTCAACAACAGAATTCCACGACTTAGGGCTACATTTTCTAGCCCTAATCAGCAAACTGGGGATGGATAACTATAGAAGTCCTGTTAAGTAAGGACCTCGATGATTCAGCCCTCCACGTGTACTTGGTATCAGTAGTCAGAATTGCAAAGTTACCACTTTACCTCCAAAAGTAATTTCTGATGTGGTTGTGCCACTTTAACAGTATTTGAAATCTCTTCATGCTCTTGCAGCAGCATTTTTGAACTAAAGTGGAAATTTACTCCTTCTGCCTGGGGCTGTTCACAGAATCATGGAATCCCAGAATGGTTTGGATGGGAAGGCACCTTTTAAAGCTCATCCAATTCCACCCCCTGCCATGGGCAGGAACACCTTTCGGTAGTCCAGGGTGCTCCACGCCCTGTCCAACCTGGCTTTGGACACTTCCAGGGATCCGGGGGCAGCCACAGCTTCTCTGGGCAACCTGTGCTGGACAGCAGCATTGAAAGGCAGAGTGAAGTTCAGCTGTGATTTTTGATTTTTGTGTTGCACTTAACATTGTATTGCCTGACAAATGTGACTTTTTTTTTTTTTTTTTTAATTAATTAAAAAGATGTCTTGTATTCCCAGAGTGTTGCATTCTACCTCTGTTGTTTTTCCAGTTAGTCTGGATCCTCTGCTTAGATTGTTTTCTTCACTTATTAGATGTCCTGGATATGGTGGATGTTCTGATCGAGGGCAGTGATGGCTTAGATGAAGAAATTGGGTTCGCTTTAAATGAAGACATGATTATCCAAACATTTCCCTTCAGTGCTGTTGTCCCTGCTGCGTTAGAAGCCAGGAATATACTGTTGCTTCAGTCTGAAAATGGAGCAGGTACAGATTTTTTTTTTGTTTCATGTGTCATTTCTACCAGTGAAATGAAAGTGGCATCATTTTTACCCATTTTTAATAATTTTTTACCATTTATCTTTTTTTACCTTGAGGCATTTTATTATCTTCCCTGCAAGCAGAAGGAGGTGTAGATCCATGGTGTTTCCTTCTCAAGAGAGACATTGAAGCTCTGTAGGTGCTTCTGCCCTTTATCCCTGGCCCTAAAGAGAAGAGATGCTGTCTCTGCATGGGCAGTCTTGGTGTGGAAGTAGTTGGCTTCAGTAACAGGGTGTTTTAAGGACAGAGTATGGAGATCAGGAGAGGAAGGTGGTTTCCATGCCTGTAGGCAGCTCTTCCCAAATTCAGGGAGAGAGTACTGCATTGTTACGTAGGAAATGGGTGCATTTCCCAAAGGAAGCTTCAGAAATGAAGCTCTGGTGGCAAATACTGGAAAGTTCTACCACCTCCTTGAGGAAACCATTAGAGTCACAGGGGCATCAGGTGGGCTTGGAGCAGGATTTGCCAACACTACAGCACCTCACTAAGTCCTCTGTGTGTATTTGGCAGTCAAGTAGCACCTGAAAATCCCAGTACTGAAAGAAAATTCTACTTAACTTGTACACGTTAACTGGGGTGTGTGCCCCCCAGTACAAATCCGTTCTTCTCTGAGGTGGTGCTTGGCAGGGATCTTTTCCTGTTAAAATACAGGCATGTTTAGCACACCACAGGGAAGGTGGATTATTTACTTCAGCAGGAACTATTGTGTGAAGGATTTTTAAGGTACCTCAGTGGTCAGGAGCACTTGTCTAGATCACTACAAACACTTTTTGATCTTATTCAGTACTTTCGTGAGTGATGATCTGTGGGCTGCTGCCAAGGCCCAAAGTAAGGAGGGTTGCCCCAGTGTCTGTGCTCATGTCGATAGTTTAATTTGTTTTTGCTTTTCTAGGAGCACACATCGTGGAGTACCTTGTTGCTGTTTTCACTGACCTCCTGCACTCTCAGAGAGAACCCCTTGCTCTCTGCTTGATGTTCCAGCTCTATGATAAAGATCTCAAGTCCCTGGAAGTTGCTAAGTATCCTCAGCTCTACCAGTTTAACCGATACTATAAACTCTGGATACCCAAGCAGTCTCAGGAACCTGTGGTATGGAATAGCTGAAGTCACTGAATTCTTGAGCCAGTATTCCTATAAAGACCTCACAGTTTATAGAGGTTACATTTCCATCAGAAAGAGCATTTTTATTGAGCTAATTCTGCATTTCTTGTTGATCACGTTGGGACACAAATTTGCTCCAGGGCTTTTCTCTGATGACACAAGAGGTCTTTGTGGTGTTCGGGAGGTGATACCAGGGCTCAGGGGTCATACATAGACCCCTCACCAGGTACAGCAGAGCCTGGTGCATGCTGTGGCCTCTGTTCACAGTGCCTGGAGTTCCCCCCCATGTGAGCTGGTGATCACAGGCCCCCTGGGCTGGATTTGGTGAGTTTTTCTCAGTTCAGCAGTGAACGCTACAAATTCGCCTGGGGACACTGCTGGACAGCTCTGTTCTAGCAGGACTGCATATGTGTGCTCCTGAAACTTCAACCCAAGTTCAGCTCAGAGCTCATCTCAAAACAATGGTGGCTGAAGAGATTTTCCTTTCATACTCATCATTGTTTTTCTCTTATGCTTTTTTTCACTTTAAACAGTTTAAAAACCACAAGGAGGTAAGCGAAGAACCTACTGTGGCACTGGATTCTGTATTTGCCACCTTGCTGAAGAGAGCCTATGAGAGAGGAAGCAATACCTTACTGGAAGATGGTGTTCAGACAAAATTGAGAGACTTGGCTTCCTGGCTCCCACCTGACCGGCTTTTGTTGGGAGTAAAGCACGTGCTGCTATACCTGAAATCCACAGTGGAGAACTTCAGCAGTGTAAGAGCAATATTGTAATAATGTTGTGGTTGTGTTTGGTTTATTTTAATGTAGAAGGTACAAATGACTTGGCTGTTAAAACTTAGGTTGCAGTTCTGTAGCTCTTTTTTCTGTACTTGGCTCTGAGGCTACACAGCACCATACAAAACTACACCTAATTTGTAAACAAATGTCAGTTCTTCTGATCGTTGAGGACTCTTGGATTTACTTTGCATGGGTTACCTTACTGATCGGTGTGAGTGCAAATAAACTCGAGATTTTAATCCCGCTCTTGGATCTCCCTGAGAAGCCTTTCCAGAGAGTAAAATTCACTAGCCTGTGTAACTCCAAATGTCACAGTATAAATGAAAATCTATCAATTCTTATTTGGCAACCTGAGACTTCTTAGAATCAGGTTTCTACATAGGGAAGTGGTTCCTTCCCCTAGAAGACGTTGTAATCTAAGTAGTTCTTAGTTAACTCTTATTCCTGTTGGATAATTACCCTTCTGCTGCCATCCTCCTCTTTTCTTCACTTCCAAGATGCCTTTATTTTCATAGCTTGGTAAAACTTTGGGTCCTCAACTCATTGACCTCTATGTGGACATGCTGAGCATCTTGTTGTGCCGGGGCAATCAAATAAAGCTGGATCATCAACAGAAACAGGAAGAGCGTCAGGCTGAGTCGGATCTCTTTATGAATGAGGAATCTCTGATGACAGAAGCATCTTCAGATGACAAGGTACCAAATCCCTTGATACAGAGGCACCTGTTAGTAAACTTTGATTTGATTGATTCTCTAGGGAATAGTTTTACTGAACAGAGAGGTGCTGTTAAGGTCTTGGAGGAGAACTTAGGAGCGCAGAGTGTGTGGTCCAGCAGTTGCAAAACTACTATCTGGAGATGTGACCCAGCTGCATCACCCATAGTCTCTCCCCTGAGCTGGAACACAGTCAGGAGAGGTCCTGAAAGAGATCACCTTTGCAGAAAAGAATGCATTCCCTCAGCACTGTGTAAAGCCTTGTTGTGAAAATTATGTACTCGAGGAGTGAATTTTTCCCCCTCTTTCATCCGTTCTGTGAATTTGTGGAGATTAGAATGTGTTGATGAACCCCAGAATATTCAGTTTTCCTCTGGAGATGAGCTTAGACATGTCTAGAATGTTCAGTATAACAGCATAAATGTTGGGAGAATGATATTTATGTGCTTGTAATTCATTAATATTCTTTATCCTCTGGCCAGCTAGTAGACAATTTCATGTTCAATAATTGCAATTGACAAGCTGTGGAAAATAGGTAGATGAATGAGGTTTTTTTTTTTTTACCCTGCACTGTGATTATCCATCCAGTGATACTGTTACCTGTGTTCGTTGCAGACACTGGAGGATACACTCACCTTGATTTTCAGACACCCTACCCTAGAGAGCTGGTTCCTGGCCTTGGAACTGCGCTCGATTCCTCAGCCTGGTTTGAACCCTGTCACTGTGAAGCTCCTGTCAGCTCACCTCAATTCCGGGGTGCTCCAGCTGCTGAAAACAGCTGCCCCCATCCTGCAGAGCATCACAACGGATCACAGACACTTGTTGTCCAAGTATTTCGAAGCTATCACAAAAAGTGTCCTGGAAGAGCTGCAGACTGTGGGGAAGGACAGAAGCCAGGTCTATCCCAGGAAGTCTCACCAGCTGCAGGCTCTGGAGGAGCTGCACATGTATATGACTGCAGCTCAGCTGAAGGAGATCACTCTAACCATGCTGCAACTTCCTGAGATGAGCTTGACTGCTCAGAAATCTGAAAAATCCCCTAAAAAAGGGAAACAGTTAAGCTTCTATGGACAAATTTTGGTGCAGCTCCTTACAGATGGCTACCAAAGGCATCCCCAGGAAGGAGAACTTCTGCTATCCACAGAGCACATTAAAGCTTTGGGGAAACTGATGTCAGCATCGGCCAGCAAAGATTTGGAGAAAGTTTTCCTTCAGGCTCTCCAAAGTGAGCCAGTCCTTGCTCTCACAGTTGGTGTTGAGGTGCAGGCTCACTGCCTCGCCCAGTGCTCACACACCTCCCTGGCCATTGTGGCCATGCTGATCCAGCACTCCAGGACTCACCTGCTGCAGTTTGAGCTCTGGTGTCTGAGCAGTGCCACTGGGAAGTACCTCAGGAAACACATGGAGAGCTTTCTTCCACTCATTAATGGGTATTTGCAGTGCAGAGACCAGTATAGTTTCAGCCGACCTTCCACAGGTAAAGGCACTGCTGAGCCCTGCCTGTGATTCAGGAGGCCACATTCCCTGTTTAGGTTCTTGGAATCCTCACACAATAGATAAACATGATAAAACTTAGATGTCCGACCTCTAATGTCTGTCTTGCAAGTAGCTCTGCAGCACTAAAGGTGAAGAGCTGTTCTGAGGGTTGACTGTTAGACTGAAGCCAAGTGCTCTTACAGTTACTGCTGCCCAGATTTCTCTTTTGAAGCCCCTGTTTAATGCTTAGTGCATGTGAAAATCTGTCACTGTGCTTCTCTTGGTTTAGTACAGAAGGTAAAACCTTTTGCACAGGCACGGATAGAAGTCTGGAGTGTGCAATGCCATGGCCAGATGGTTTTTGCAGAACCTGAGCTTTCGCTTTTACAGAGTCCAAAAATTTCTTCTAAAACAAATCTCCAGCTGTTGGCTGGCTACAGTAATGCCCTCCTAAGGTGGCAGTCCAGAACTTTCCAAACCCGCAGCAGTGTTACATCTGTGGACAAGCGTGTTAAATTCTCTACCAGCAAAACGATGAGTTAGGATTCAACTGGCTAGAACAGGATCACTTTAATTTCATTTCTCTTATTGCCCAGAAATGTAAATAGCAAAGGAAACAGGCTGACTGGGGCTGTAGCTCAAGACCTTGTCAGCACCCTGGGAAGTAGAGGATGGGTAAAGAAGTGAGCCTGTCTGTAGCACTTCTCTGTAACAGATTAGCAGCTGCTGTAGCATCATCTCCTAGAAATTGAATAATCTGGGCCTGGATTAGAAAGCGATTTGGGATTAGTGTGTTGTTGTTTAACACCTGCAGGTGGTGGAACCTGTGCCTTCTGCTCTCCCAACAGTTGTCTCGGCTGTCACACCTGTCCTGAGGAAAGCCCTGTGGAAGGAGCTCTGTGCTGCGATTCAGGACAGCAGAGCATCACATGAGGCCACTGTGAAACTGCAAATTCTTTCCAAGTTGTTGCCACCTTCAGGCAGCAAAGGGCTGCACAACCTAATGGACTGCCTTCCTGCTGCTCTGGAGAGAGCAGGGAATGAAGAGAGGTGGGCACTGTGTGTGTGCCTCCCTCAGGGCTCAGTTTGTCCTGGGAAGCACTGTAGGAATGGGAGCAATAACATCATCCTCTCCTCAGAGAATGTATTGCTTTGCACTTTGGCAGCAAGATATCTTTAACATATACAAAAGCAAGTTCAAATATTAATTAAAAAATCAACAACTATCTCTCTGCAGTTGGGCCGTGGCAGATGCCATATCCACAGTGCTAAAAAACTCGGAGGAGCTGCATTCCTGGAGGAGACATCTTTTGTCAGCCTGCATGAAGGGGTTAGCTGCCATGTACAGCAGCAGTAAAGATGAAAGCAACCAAGAAGTGGAGAGGTCCATGCTGCTGAGACTAGAGGAATTATTGGTGAGACTTCTTATCTGCTTTGCCACGGTGGGACTGTATGCATATGTGTGACTGGGCAGTTGTAGCTTTTCTAAATACAGATTGGGTTTGATTTCCTGTTTTATGGATCATGGTTTCCAGGGACTTTTAATAGCTTTTGCAGAGTCCTGATAATCCTTTATATGAAGCAGTTTTATGTTCTTGATGATGGCTTTCTGGTAAGAATCTCCTTTGAAGGTAGGAGTTTGAGGTATTTAGGAGTAAGAAATCAAAGGTTACCAGTGGATTTTTTTTTTTTTTTTATTTAAAAAAAAAAAAAAAAAGTGATAGAGATACTTCTGCCGAGACCCACCTGCCATGCCATCTGAAGTCTGGGACAAAAATCTGGTTGATCATAAATAGAAATCCAGACTTGGATCTTAAAGAGCACTACTTGATCACTCCCTCTGTACTGTTCCCTTGGTTTGAGTTCAGTAAACACAGATCCCTGTGACACATAACGCTGAAGGTCTCTGAGCAGTAAATGCCTTTGTCCTCTCACTAGCTTTTGCTGAGACTCCCTTGTAGGACCTGGCTGACTCTGCAGGCCCTGGGGCCACCTCACAGTGTCCATCCCATCCTGAGGGTGTTTCCAGCCTGGCGAGGTTGGCACCTGCATTCCCAGGACTCTTGGTATGTGCAGCTGTCAGTCTTCTCCAGACTGACTGGCTTGTTGTGGTTCCCAGCTCCTCGGGGCACATCAGTTTTACGGAACACCTACCCCAGCCGCCCCGTGTGCCACGTGCAAAGCTTGGTTAGCTAAACCACACAAAAACCTGGTACCCGGTCTCTTGCTTTGACTTGTCAAGTTGTGATTCCTTTCCCACTTCAGGAGTTGGAAGAGTTTTGAGCCACTGGGTTTTTGGAACCTACAGCCCAGCTCGCTTTTTAATTCCACACAGCCCTTATGTTCCCCTGCTCCCAGACCGACAAAACACTTTCGGTTTCCTTTGAACCGGGAGTTTGGACTGTTGTATCCAAGAGCTTTTTTCCCTCTTATGCTCTGATCATCCCAAATGAGTGTTTGGCTTGTATGTTCTTAGTGTGTCCCTTGAACAGAAATTGCTGTAGAAGTTCTGTGTGCCAAATGTAAACCAACACCTGTTTTTACTTGCTGCACACAGTGTGTGGTTGAAGAAGTGGACCCAGATGACTGGTGCAGCCTTGTGAAGACAGGACTCAAGTAAGTGTTTTCATTTTAATTTGGTTTGGTTTTACTAAGTTCATTTTCTTTGCCAAGTTCTCATTTCTTAAACAGCTTTTAATTTCAAGCAGGTTTCCGTGGGTTTGGTTGGGATCTGACTTCTCTGTGGTCTTTCTCCCAAAGGTACCGTTACAGAGATGAAACATTTCTGAAGGTCCTGAACGTTGCCATCCAGTTACTATACAAGAAAGAATCCTCACTTAGTCAGAGCTTAGTCAAGCTTTCCAAACTTCACATGATGGTCACACAGCACTCTCTATTTTTGTCAGCCATCCTGAGGTCAAGAGAAGAAGATGGCATGAACATCCAGACAAGAGGTATTTTTTAATCATCCTCTTCCCATACTAAATACAGTTAATCTTGTCTTTCTTGGATTATATTCTCTCCATTCAGTAACACACCCACCCGTGTAAGTACTTGCAGAGTTATTAATAGTTCCAGAATATTGGCATTTAAATTGTACCTCTGCTTGGATCCAAATGTTACATTCATGTTATGCTGGTTTTAAACACTTCTGTTTTAAAACTAGTGGAAAGGTGGGTTTCGGGTTTTATTTTGGTTGGTTGGTTGGTTGGTTGGTTTGTTTGTTTGTTTGTTTGTTTGTTTTTCTGGTATTTTTAACCCAGTTGAAGTCTTGGATTGTTTCTTTTGGTTTCTGTGAGGCAGTTAGTGTAAGATCACTGAAGTGCACATAGGTCCTGTGATGTTTAAACCTGTTTTAAAATAGGTTGATACAGGAGATTTAAAGTTGATTTTGTAAGTTTTATCAAAAATGGCAATTTAAATTACATCTATTTCATATTGCAACCTTTTATGAGGAATATCCTTCCAGAAGAATATAAATTGGAGTTGAGGATTGGCTCAACTCCATTTGGATATGAGGAATATCCTTCCAGAAGAATATAAATTGGCTAGTTCATGAGTAGGATTGGCTTTGTTTCTTCTTCGCTGGCAACTGAAATCCCACCTGACTTTCAATCACATTTAATCTACACAGACCTCAGCTTTTCTCCACTGTACAGGGGTTTGAGATTCAGTGATTGAAGGAGCTGTGTAAGAAAAGGGAGGGAAATTATCTGGGCAGCATGTTGATAACAAATATTTTGTTTGTCAATGAGCAACATGTTAACAAGCTTTCAAGTTTTAAAACACCTGGAAGGGGAAAAAAGCTCTTGTGAAGTCACCAGTTTAGTGAAATTAAAAATAAGGAATAGATTTTGCTGCTTACTGTATGTGTGTGTCTTACCTTTAGAGTGTATTTCTGTAGATCAGCAGGATGGGTTCTTTGAGGCCAGCTGCAGTATTCCAGAAGCTTGGTGTCACGAGTGCATTCACTCAGGCTGGTACTTTAGGATCTCTTCAGCTTTGACATGTGTTTTTTATTCCTGCACATAACAAAGGTCAAAGCCCAGGCCTTTTAAGATACTGCGAGTAGAGAAATCTGGAGTCGAGTCTTGAGTGTGCTACAGACAGCCTGTTGGCTTATGAGGAACCCAGTCACTTATACTTTCTGCTTCTCAGTTAGTTACAGAGCAAAGGTGGATAATTTTTGTACCCCACAGGACAGAGTTCCTGTGGCTCACAAACCACCTGCAGTGCTGAGCCCTGCTGGAATGCACAGTGCAGAAGCATTTTGATATTTACTCAAGCTGGGGTGTGGACTTAGAAGTTTTTTGCTGTGAAGTCTCGAGTCCTTGGAGAGGTTTCTGGGATGTCTGCCTTACTCTTTGCAACTGCTGAGCTCATTCCAGATGCCCTGCTGGGGGAGGAAGGAGCAGAGCTGTGGCAAGATAGGGTACAGCACTCCTTTATAACCAGAGAGCGGGTGTGTACGCATGGAAAGCTTCTGCAGAGGAGTGTGTTCCACACTGGGGACCTCACCTGGCCGAGTGACTTGTGTGTTTGGCTTGGGAATACTGTTTTAAGATGTTCCCTTCAATTAAATGCATCATAATCACCCTTTAGTGTACTGGGGAAATGGGCTGTGGTATCTCTAGAGATAAATGCTGATGTAAAATGTCCAGTGCTGTGTGTGCATCCATTTGGAGTGGGTCTTGGGGTGTTAATCTGTGCTCTGTGTGACTGAGAGCTGCAGGGCTCAAGGTGTGCTTGTTCCAGAGGCGCTGGTGGACGTTCTGCTGACAGCTGTGCAGCTCAGCCCCTCTCTCTGTGGGAGCAGTCACCTCCCAGTGCTGCTGGGAGCCTATGGGGCCACGCTGAGCACCGTGGGTGAGTGTCAGCCTGGCAAAGGCACTTCCTTCTGCATCTTGTTCTTGTCTCCACAGGTCACTAACTTTGGGTTCAATCTTGGGTTTTAGATCAGAAGATACTCCTGTTGCTTCAGCTGTATGAGAAGAATAATCAAAGTCTTATAAACTCCAGGTAAGCTGAACACCTTACTTTTTTGGGCAAACTACACACAGGTAGTCTCACAGCTGGTATCTTTCCAGGGTGTCATTTTTAAATGAAGGAGACAATGAACAAGGTGAGACGTAAAGGTGAATGTTGCTTTTGGAAACATTTTTACTATGTATTTCCTATTCTTAATGTAATTCTTATGTTGCCCAGACTTCTGTGTGTCTGTGGGTTAGATGAGAGAATGTCTCATTTCTAGAGTCACTCACTCTCCATAACTGGGACTCACTATGGGGGTCTTCTCACAGATGGGAGGCTGAAACATAAGTAAGTAGTGGACTTTTCCCTTTCCTGTGCCCAAGCAGTTCACAGGAAAGTCTGTTGCAAACAGTTGTGGTTTGGTCTGCCTTCCTCACCTGCACTTTTCTGTCCTGGAGGTAGGAACAGAGATACCACCAGCAGTGCAAGAGCACTGGCTCAGGCAGCTGAGGCAGGTCTGGATTCCTGTCCCTTCATGCAGCTGCTGTCATTCTTCCCTGCACTTACAGCTTAAATCCATAGGTGCCTTGGAATGGGTACATTCTCGCTTGAATGGATGGGGAGGGCAGAGTGAATAAGACACCCTCAGACTAAATTTGAAAAGCTTTGGGATGGATGGAAAAGGTGTTGCCAGGGAAACGAGTTCTAGTTGCAAGTTCCACAGGGTAATAACTACAAGTGAAGACAAAATTTCAGTACTAATTGATCTTCTCTGTAATTGCTTTTGGCTCTGTTGCCTAATGTGTTTACCTTTAACAATGTTTAAGGATCCTGCTGTGGGGTCCAGCCGCTGTGGAGCATCACAAGACTTGCAAGAGTCTGGGGAAGTCCCTGTGGCAGCAGCCAAGCATGGAGGAGATTCTGTGTCTGCTGGATCGAGAGAAGATGATGGAGACGATTCTGTCGTTCCCTCAGCATCGCCGGCTGCTGCCATCACAGGTGCTTTTGGTTCAGCCTATCCATGTTACCCTTCTTTGGATGTGCAGGAAGAGCCTGGAGCCATTCCTTTCTTGCATCCATGTAATACCACTGCAGTTTGTTTCCATCACGAGAGTAATTTCAACTCATAGGAGGACTGGAATTAGTTCTTTAGGAGCACTTTTCAAATTAATTGCAAGATATGGGCCATGTTTTGTCAGCAGGGATGATTGTGCATTGCAAAGGTTGTCATGTATGTGAGACCAGGATTGGACAGCCCAAGGATCCACTGGCAGTGGGCTCTCCAGCCTTTCTTGCAGTTTGCTGGCATGCTTCTGTAGCTGTTGGTGCTGGTCAGGGGAAATATCCTCATACTGAATAGTCATGGATATACTCTCATAGTTGTGTATATACTCTCATGCTGAAAGCTGGGTTTTAACACAAGCACGGCTCACCCTGTGTTGCATCGTATTTTACAAGGTGTAGTATCAAGTGGTTTATAGTGGGATGAGGTGGTTGTGGAAGTTTGAAACCAAGCTTGAAATTGGTGTTGTTCCTTACAAATACTGGTTTGGATTTGGTTTCAGGGGATACAAGAGTCACTATATAAAGATGAAACAGTCAAGAGCCTTGATGACTTCTATGATCCTTGTTTTCTCCTTCAGCTCTTCAGTGAACTGACCAGACCAGGTAAAGTGAGTGTTTCTCTTTGGGGTTTAGTGTCCGGTTGCTCTGCTGCAGGAGCTGCACCTGGAGCTCTGTTATCCCTGATCCAAGAGCTAATACTGCAAGGAATTTGTGCCTGACATTAGAGGGAAGAAACAAACTAGTGTGAGGGCTGTGACTGAACTGGCTGGAGGTCTGGCCTGTTACAGGCTGTGGTTATAGAACAGGAAAACTTCAGCCAACTCATTTTCCACCAGACAGATGGGCATGAGGCCAGTGTGTTTCACAAATAGGCTGGTGCTCTGAACAGTCAGCAAGTTTCTTGTCTGACATGACTTGGCTTTGTACATGCACATCCCTGCTGTTCTCCATGGACACACTGTCCCTGGGGAGAGCCCTCAGAGGTCAAAGGGAGACAAGAAGCCTGAGGGATTTCCTAACCAGCTCTCTCCCTGTGTTGGTTATGGTTAAGCACTGCGTAGTTACAGCTAGATTTGGCTTTCCACAGCAATAATGTTAGAAGCAATTGGAAGGCTGTTAGTGTCTGTCAGTGAAATCACACTCACAGTCCTTTGTTCACCCAGACCCCTGCAAGTACAGCACCTGTTTGGGTGTGCTTAGCCTGTCCTTAGCTGTGGTTTGAACTGCTCTGTGTAATCTTGGCAGCAGGAAAAGATCTGTCTTTAAGTCCTCTGAGGAGAAAAGGTACCAGAGCTATTTGGCATTTTGCAGTTGGAGGGATCTTAGACAATCCAGTTAATGCTGAGCCTTTGAGGTGCACAGGAATGAGGAGCATGGACAGCTGGTGTCTTAGGAACCTAGTGTTGATAGCTGGAGAAGGGACACTCTGACAACACCGCTCACCCCGTGGAGGGTGGGATTTGGTGTCTGTGGCAGCCCCAGCAGCACTGCAGCTAGTCGGTGGCTGCTGATGTGGGAAGCACCAAGGTTGAGGGAAGTGCTGTACATCATGTTCTTGTGGAGCTTGTAAAGACAGTGACTGTCCTGAATCTGAACCTGGAGAGGAGAAAATAGCCCTCTTAGCTTCTCCACACAGAGTGAGAGTCTGTGTCCTAAGAGGGGCATTTTTAAAGGGCCCAAGTGATTTATGAGTCCCAGTCCCATACTGCTTGTAAACCACGTCAGCTGCTCCTGGAATTCCCAGTTCTTTATTTATTTGCTCTTTGTCCTGGCTGCATAGTGCCATCAGAATACATAAACTTGGACTTCTTCCACAGTGTTTAGTGCTCGCTGAGGAAAAAGTAAATCTGGGGTTGGGCAGATAGCAAGTTCTATCTATCTTTAGCTCTGATAAGCATCTTATGGAAAGCTTTTCCATCCTGGTTCTCAAGGTCCTTTAAGTAAGCTGTATGTCAGACATAGAATTAAATTGGAGTGCTTTTGTAATAAGAGGTTGTTATTTTATGTTATTTATTGAACACATCCTCGAGGGGCAGCAGGATGGAAAATATTACCACTGCATGTTTTCAGTGAAGGAAAGTTTTCCAAATAAATCTTCCTGTGGACCACTGAAGTGAGAACCTTGGATTTCATTCTGTGGCACTCTGCCACAGTGTGAATGGTTAGTCCACATCAGCAGTTCCCCAGAGCTGAAGACTGAAGGAGAGCAGAGTGGTGGCCCTGGAACAAATGGCGGTGGCTGGTAGGGAAGTGGAGACCCTGCTTTACCTGGCCTATAACCAGCAGAGCTGGCACTAAGAAACTGCCAGGCATGAAACTGAGTTTTAGTAGTTGTAGTAGTTGAGAAAAAGATGAGAAATAGCCCAGGTCCTGGTACAGGGACAGAAATAATCTGTGATTTTTTAAACATATATATGTGTGTATATATATATACATATATGCATATATACATATTTACACACACACTAGTCTGTGTGGGCAGTGATAGGGGAGGAAATCAGCAGACCAAATGTAGGTGCTTGGCAGTAAGAGTGCTGCCCCTTCTTAAATAGGAATATGTGTTTCTAGAAACTTCCTCTTGACCTTCAGTGTGAATGACAAGAAAATACATGAATATTATTGCTAAACTTATGGTACATTTGTAGCTGGTAAAATACCACTGAGGTGCCATTGTGCTCCATTCCTGGAGATAAGGTGGAAGGTTCACACCAAGTCATTTCTAGCCATCAGTGAGTGGAAATGGCAGCAACCCTTCAAAACACACAGAACATAAGCCCATACCAGGGAAACTTCAAATCCTGATGGCAAAATGCTGTGGAAGATAAATGCTACATTGAATGGTGTGTTTCCTGTTTTCTGTTGGGCTGATCTCTGGTCATTGCTGGATTTTGTTTTACCCAGAAGGGCCCAGGGGTACAGCTGAGTACTTGGCTCAGAGCAGGCCTTTCCAGCAGAGTCACTTGTGCCTGCACAGGCACAACTGCTGTGGTTTATGGGCTATTTATGTGTTATTCTCCCATCCTTTCTGTTACAGAGGCTTTTTAGTGCTGGCCTTTCAGTCACCCAAAAATGCTCTGTAGAGATGAATTTTCCCTCTTGCTGTTCTTTGTACTCAACTTCTCTGAAACAGTGAGATACAAAGATGTCTTTACAGAATTTACCCCTAACTTTGCATGGCCAAGTGGCCAGGATCATCTCTGTCTCACATAAATGAGAGCAGCCCCATGAATTTCAGCTCAGCTAAAGAATGCTTATTCAGAGTGAATTCTTGAAGCCTGTCAGCTGGAGGAGCCTTCATGCAACTCAGGTCATAGTTTGTGGGGGTAGAGCCAGAAATGGGTGCTTATGACCAGAAATGTTAAGGATTATAGTGCTGTTACACACACTGGGACATGTCAGTGCTAACACACCAGGTGCTTTCTGTTTCTTCTCCCCTATCCCCTCACAGAGTGTGTGGTGGCATGTCACAAGTTTGTGGAAGTCAATGCCCTGGGTCTCACAGTGGCTGCCCTGAGCAGCTACGACTCCAACATGAGAGCGGCTGCGTATTTTGTCTTGGCTTCTTTCCGCTCCCATCTGGAAGGGGCTCGCTTTCGAGAGAAGAGCCAGGTAAGGCTCCGCTCCATTGCCAGTTTGGCAGGTGAGATCTTGCAGGTCATGGACATGTGTGGGAGAGATATTGCCTTGCTCGTCCACCTACATGTATGTGGTGAGGCAGCTAAAAGAAGCTTTTTATCCTCTCTCCCATTGTTTCCCCTCTACTGCTTTGTCTTCCCTCCTATAATCAATGGACAGAGAAAGTGGGAAATATGTTTTAGAAATTCTTGCCAATTTTGTCTGCAGGAATGGAAGTCCTGATGGAATTGATATTTGACCTATAAGGCCTATGAACTGTCCCAGAAGCTGATTTATGTATTCATGCTCCTGTTGTGTTCATTTGGGCTATAGTTCAGGCTTCTCTCCCTGGGCTCTTGCAGTTGCTGTATCTCTTGGATGCTGTGCAGAATGGAATCAGGCAGCCAAACCTCCGGTTCACCTTCTCCCTGAGCCTCTACATTGCTCGTGTGGCACAGCAGATCCTGAAGCCAGGTACAGGAACTTGCTGCGCGTGTCACCGCTGGGGTGGAAAAGGGAGCCTCGGGGAACGTTGAT
>VZSE01014263.1:0-10074 GCA_013398275.1 Promerops cafer | reverse complement strand
CTCTCTCCTGACCCCATCTCAACAGTCTTTTTAAGACCTCTGGGTCATATTTAACTGCTCTCTTAGAGAGAATAAGCTGGAGGATGTTCAACGCAGCCTGTTCTTCTTTTGACAGTGCCTCTCCCATCTTATCCTACGAGCCCCTGGTTGCTCACCTTTTCCAGTGTATGCGCTGCAGCATAAGTGTATTTTTCCAGAGCCTTTCTCCCGGGAGCCTTCCTCTCGACTCCGTGGAGCCGTCCTCTGACTCCCCCCACCGTGGTCCCGCCGCGGCGGTCTCCGACCGGGACCTTCTGCCTTTTCACTTTGCAGAACCCCTTTCAGAGTCCAAAGGGTCCGGTGGTCTGCTTCATTATCATGGCGTGATCACTTCGTCAGGGTCACCAGCATGTGGGAGCACAGGACTTCTGAACAACTAACCAATATGATTACACAGAAGCCACTTTATTGTTTTCATTAAGCTCTATTTATACATTCTAAAACTACTGTACATGCGATCATGCATTCCTTGATTGGTGCTGCTATCTTGTCCATGCGCTTTGCATGCACTCTTCAGGAAATATGATTGGTTACAGTCCAGTGCTCCACGGCTGTCCTTTATCTAGTTCTTGCTGTCTTTGTATTCTGTTTCTCAGCCTCTTTTTTCTTAATTTAGCATAGTTTATGTATTAATAACCTTGACGAATTCCAGAGGGTTCTGATAAGGATACCTAAAAGTGGTTTGGCTGGAGCACACTGAGGCCTAAGCTGTTCAAATACATTGCTACAAGTATGCTCTTATATGATTAGAGAAACTCCAAAAAATTCAGTCTTGATATAAACCTGGAAGATATGTAATATAATTATATAAAGGTTGGTGCAAGGTTGTAAATCAGAAAGATAAATACACATAATTTTGTGTTTAGTTTTAAAAAGGGACTGCTTGGATTAAAACATTGCTATGTTCTTGAAACTAAATATCTGATATTTATGGCTGGAGTGATCTCCAGCTTCAAAAAGTGGAGATCAGACCAGTATCTCAAGGAACCATTTAATCTTGATGCAGTAACAGAAAATCATGTTTATCTGGTTCCTCCCTGGCAGATGTTTAGTCTTAAAATTCTCCACATAATGCAATTCAACAACCTCCCTGAATGTTTAATTTGCCTGCTGAAGTTTTTGACAATACATGCTGCATCTTCCGTATATCCAGAATAAGCTGGTATCTTTTATTTTTCCCAAAGTAGACAACCTAAACTACTGTTTGATACCCTCTTTGTAAAAATATCTTTGTGCTGGTTTTGGTTGGGGTAGAGTTCATTTACTTCCCAGTGGCTGGTATGGGGCTGTGTTTTGGATTTGTGCTGAACACAGGGTTGATAATATAGAGATGTTTTAGTTATTGCTGAGCAGGGCTTACACAGAGTCAAGGCCTTTTATGCTTTTTGTACTGCCATGCTGGCAAGGAAGTTGGGGGTGCATGGGAGATTGGGAGGAGAGACAGTAGGGACAGGTGACCCAACCTGACCAAAGGAATATTCCAGACCATATGACATTGTGCTCAGTATATAGAGAAGGAGGAGTAAGGAGGGGACATTTGGAATGATGACATTTGTCTTCCTGAGTAACCATTATGTGTGATGGGGCCCTGCTCTCCTGGAGATGGCGGAACACCTGCCTGCCCATGGGAAGTAGTGAATGGATTCCTTGTTTTGCTTTGCTTGTGTGCATGGCTTTTGCTTTACCTAATAAACTGTCTTTATCTCAACCCATAAGTTTTCTGGTTTTCACCCTTCCACTTCTCTCCCCGATCCTGCTGGTGGGGGAGTGAGTGAGTAGCTGCAAGGGGCTTGGTTGCCAGCTGGGATGAAACCATGACAATCTTACATGCTTGTTTTAGGTCTAAACATCGTTATTTTTAGCCTGGCATTGAGAACTCGTTCATTCTTGCTGATTTTTATTTAAATCTTAGTTTCTGTGCTTTATAGACATCATCTAAATTGAACATAGTATTCCATTTATGACATGTTAGGTATTCATGAAGATCTCTCCAGCAATTTCCTGTTACTACAGCTTCAAATGAAATTCTTACTTTGTTGAAAGAATTGGCTTTTGTTGATTCATTTGGGTTGTAGTTTACTGCTAGAATTACTAGATGTTTTCTTCTGTCATTCTAAACTATATAGTCATTTATTACATCTTTTATATTTGTCATCTGTTTTCTCATACTGACTATACTATTTGCGTTTCTTTTTCATTTCATTTAACTGACTTTGTACACATCTGTGTTGGTTTTGCACAGCCTGGTTTTTGGTAGCGGGGGGGCCACAAAGATGGCTTCTGTGAGAAGCTACTAGAAGCTTCCACCATGTCTGGTAGAGCCAGTCCCTGATGGCTCTAAAGATGGACATGCTCCTGGCCAAAACTGGGCCAATTAGAGATGATGGGAATGCCTCTGTGATAACATATTTAAGAAGAAAATCAAAACAAAGTGGGCACAGTTTTTCTTCTACCCAGAGAAGAGGAGGAGGTGAGAACATGTGAGTGAAAACAACATGGCGACACCAAGGTCAGTGGAGAAGGAGGGGGAGGAGGTGCTCCAGGTGCCAGAGCCAAGATCCCTCTGCAGGCCGTGGTGATGACCATGGTGAAACAGGTTGTCCCCCTGCAGCCCATGGAGGTCCACAGGGAATGCTGAGATCCACTTGCAGCTTGTGGGGGAGGTGCCCACACCGGAGCTGGCGGATGCCTGGAGGAGGCTGTGATCCAGTGTAAGACCTGGTGGAGAGAGGGGGCCTCTGCTTCCAGGCTGGAGCAGTCTTTCCTTGGAGGACTGCACCCCGTGGAAGAGTGACCCACGCCACAGCAGTTTTGGGATGACTGTTTGCCCGTGGGAAGTACTCACATTGCAGCAGTTTTGGGAGGACTGCTGCTCTTGAGATTGGAACCACGCTGGAGAAGTTCATGGAGAACTGTCTCTTGTGGGAGGGACCCCATGGAGTAGCAGGGGAAGGGCTCCTCTCCCGGAGCAGTGGAAGATCTCAGCTGACGAACTGACCAAAACCTGCACACCCCGTCTCCCTGTGGTGTCAGTGGGAAGGAGGGAGGGACTGGGGGAAGAAAAGGTGGTTTTGAGGGCTTATTTTACTTCTCATTATCCTCCTCTGGCTTTGTTAGTAATAAATTCACTTTGTACCTCTAAGCCAAGCTCGTTTTGCCCTTGGAGTGTTTTCTCCCAGTCCTTATCTCAACTCATGAAGCCTTCATTAAATTTTTCTCTCCTCTGCCCAGCTGTAGCAGGGGAGGGTGAGTGAGCGGCTTTGGTGGGTGCCTGATGTTTGGCCAGTGTCAAACCATGACATCTCCAGTTTGGAATCATCCTGTCAGTATTTAAGCTGTCTTGACATTGCAACTCATTTCAGTGTCATCCTGAAAATGTATTGTGCTCCTCTATTGTTTGTAGTAAGGATTATTAGAACTACAGAACAGAACTGGAGATGCATTTCAATAGGACACTTAAAGCTTTTCCAGGGCACCTTTCTGACTACTGTGAAGCTTTGGCAAAACTAAGATCTTTCGCTTGCTGCTTCCCTCATATATGTGGAACAGTTTTGATGTGTTCATTTTTCCGTCAATTTCCTGTTATCTTTTTACCTGATGTTTATAAAGTGCTACCTTGTAAAACTATTTAAATTGTCAGATTAAATAATTATTTTCATAAATAGCTTTGAAACAGTAGTAATTCTTCTTTTCCTAAAGAAAGATAGAATTTTGTTTTTGTTTTATTTTTATTCAAACATATTGACTTGGGCTAGACTAGATTATGTCACAGCGATGATCTGCTTAGCCTAGTGGTGGAACTGAGAGATGAAGTAGAAAAGCTAAGAGGTATTAGGGACTCTGAGGAGATTGACTGGTAGAGCTGCACTCTACCATGCCTTAGACAAATGGACCCACCATCCACTTCACAAGATGCAATGTATCCCGTACCTTCTCACCACCAGGCAGAAGGAGGACACCTAAGAGAGGGAGGGGAGTGGAAACAGGTTTCTGCTTGGGGTGGCAGGCAAATCCACTCCCAATCTACCTCACCTTCTCAGGTGCCCTTATACAATAGGTATGAGGCCCTGGGATCTGAGAACCAGGGATATGAGGAAGTGGATGAAGATTCATCGGGGTTGGAAGGGTTACGTAGGGCAGGGTAGGAAGGGAGGGCCTGATATGCCAACCAGACCCAACCCATAGGGAGGTATGCTGCCTCCCTGGGGCCCGGGTAAGGAATGTGTTGTGGTTTGACACTGGCCCAATGCCAGGCACCCATGAGAGTCGCCTGCTCACCCTCCCCTGCCACAGCNTGATAACATATTTA
Source organism: Promerops cafer (assembly GCA_013398275.1). NCBI lineage: Eukaryota > Metazoa > Chordata > Aves > Passeriformes > Nectariniidae > Promerops > Promerops cafer. Next base: position 5,726 of record VZSE01014263.1, on the reverse strand, counting down.
AGAAGAAAATCAAAACAAAGTGGGCACAGTTTTTCTTCTACCCAGAGAAGAGGAGGAGGTGAGAACATGTGAGTGAAAACAACATGGCGACACCAAGGTCAGTGGAGAAGGAGGGGGAGGAGGTGCTCCAGGTGCCAGAGCCAAGATCCCTCTGCAGGCCGTGGTGATGACCATGGTGAAACAGGTTGTCCCCCTGCAGCCCATGGAGGTCCACAGGGAATGCTGAGATCCACTTGCAGCTTGTGGGGGAGGTGCCCACACCGGAGCTGGCGGATGCCTGGAGGAGGCTGTGATCCAGTGTAAGACCTGGTGGAGAGAGGGGGCCTCTGCTTCCAGGCTGGAGCAGTCTTTCCTTGGAGGACTGCACCCCGTGGAAGAGTGACCCACGCCACAGCAGTTTTGGGATGACTGTTTGCCCGTGGGAAGTACTCACATTGCAGCAGTTTTGGGAGGACTGCTGCTCTTGAGATTGGAACCACGCTGGAGAAGTTCATGGAGAACTGTCTCTTGTGGGAGGGACCCCATGGAGTAGCAGGGGAAGGGCTCCTCTCCCGGAGCAGTGGAAGATCTCAGCTGACGAACTGACCAAAACCTGCACACCCCGTCTCCCTGTGGTGTCAGTGGGAAGGAGGGAGGGACTGGGGGAAGAAAAGGTGGTTTTGAGGGCTTATTTTACTTCTCATTATCCTCCTCTGGCTTTGTTAGTAATAAATTCACTTTGTACCTCTAAGCCAAGCTCGTTTTGCCCTTGGAGTGTTTTCTCCCAGTCCTTATCTCAACTCATGAAGCCTTCATTAAATTTTTCTCTCCTCTGCCCAGCTGTAGCAGGGGAGGGTGAGTGAGCGGCTTTGGTGGGTGCCTGATGTTTGGCCAGTGTCAAACCATGACATCTCCAGTTTGGAATCATCCTGTCAGTATTTAAGCTGTCTTGACATTGCAACTCATTTCAGTGTCATCCTGAAAATGTATTGTGCTCCTCTATTGTTTGTAGTAAGGATTATTAGAACTACAGAACAGAACTGGAGATGCATTTCAATAGGACACTTAAAGCTTTTCCAGGGCACCTTTCTGACTACTGTGAAGCTTTGGCAAAACTAAGATCTTTCGCTTGCTGCTTCCCTCATATATGTGGAACAGTTTTGATGTGTTCATTTTTCCGTCAATTTCCTGTTATCTTTTTACCTGATGTTTATAAAGTGCTACCTTGTAAAACTATTTAAATTGTCAGATTAAATAATTATTTTCATAAATAGCTTTGAAACAGTAGTAATTCTTCTTTTCCTAAAGAAAGATAGAATTTTGTTTTTGTTTTATTTTTATTCAAACATATTGACTTGGGCTAGACTAGATTATGTCACAGCGATGATCTGCTTAGCCTAGTGGTGGAACTGAGAGATGAAGTAGAAAAGCTAAGAGGTATTAGGGACTCTGAGGAGATTGACTGGTAGAGCTGCACTCTACCATGCCTTAGACAAATGGACCCACCATCCACTTCACAAGATGCAATGTATCCCGTACCTTCTCACCACCAGGCAGAAGGAGGACACCTAAGAGAGGGAGGGGAGTGGAAACAGGTTTCTGCTTGGGGTGGCAGGCAAATCCACTCCCAATCTACCTCACCTTCTCAGGTGCCCTTATACAATAGGTATGAGGCCCTGGGATCTGAGAACCAGGGATATGAGGAAGTGGATGAAGATTCATCGGGGTTGGAAGGGTTACGTAGGGCAGGGTAGGAAGGGAGGGCCTGATATGCCAACCAGACCCAACCCATAGGGAGGTATGCTGCCTCCCTGGGGCCCGGGTAAGGAATGTGTTGTGGTTTGACACTGGCCCAATGCCAGGCACCCATGAGAGTCGCCTGCTCACCCTCCCCTGCCACAGCTGGGCAGAGGAGGGAAAAAAAAATGAACACTTCATGAATAAGGACCAGAAGAAATATTTCAAGGGCAAAGCAGGCTCAACTTAAATTGCAAAGTGAGTTTTATTACTAACAGAATCAGAGGAGCATAATGAGAAGTAAAATAAGCCCTTAAAACACCTTTTTCCCCCCAGCCCCTCCCTCCTTCCCACCGACACCACAGGGAGACAGGACGTGGGTGTTTGGTCAGTGAATCATCGAGATTTTCTTCCACTGCTCTGGGAGGAGTCCTTCCCCTGTGAGGCCGTGGTGTCCCTCCCACGGGAGACAGTTCTCTGTGAACTCCTCTGGTGTGGGTCCACTCTCACGAGCAGCAGCCATACCGCAACTGCTGCAACCTAAACTCCCCCCACGAGCACACAGACCTCCCAAAACTGCCAGGACATGAGTCTCTCTTTCCACAGGGTGCAGTCCTCCAAGGAAAGGCTGCTCCAGCCTGGAAGCAGAGGCCCCCTCCCTCCACCAGGTCTTACACTGGATCACAGCCTCTTCCAGGCATCCGCCAGCTCCGGTGTGGGCACCTCCCCCACGAGCTGCAAGTGGATCTCAGCATTCCCTGTGGACCTCCATGGGCTGCAGGGGGACAACCTGTTTCACCATGGTCATCACCACGGCCTGCAGAGGGATCTTGGCTCTGGCACCTGGAGCACCTCCTCCCCCTCCTTCTCCACTGACCTTGGTGTCGCCATGTTGTTTTCACTCACATGTTCTCACCTCCTCCTCTTCTCTGGGTAGAAGAAAAAACTGTGCCCACTTTGTTTTGATTTTCTTCTTAAATATGTCATCACAGAGGCATTACCAACCTCTCTCATTGGCCCAGTTTTGGCCAGGAGCATGTCCATCTTTAGAGCCATCAGCCATTGTCTCTGCTGGACATGATGGGAAGCTTCTAGCAGCTTCCCACAGGAGCCATCTTTGTGGCCCCCCTCCTGCCAAAAACCAGGCTGTGCCAAATCAATACAGGATGCCACCAAGAAACTTCCCAGCCTGACTATTACCTGCTACTGGTTTTCTGGGTGAGTACCAACGAAGTCTCAACAAGAAGGCTGTAGAGAATCAAGAGGGATCTCAGGACCTTTTGACGACTGGTCAAGGGATCTGGAGCACAAATTGTGTTCTCGTCTGTCCTGCCAGTTGCAAGGAATGATGGGGCAAGAAACAGGAAGATCTTGCAAATGAATACCTAGCTTCAGGACTGGTGTTACCAGCAGAATTTTGGGGTTTTTGGTAGTGGGTCAGTTTATACAGGACCAAGCCTGCTGGCAACAAACAGGGTCCACCTATCTCAAAGGGGAAAAAGGATCTTAGCTCAGGAGTTAGAAGGGCTCCTTGAGAGAGCTTTAAACTAGATTTTTAAGGAGATGGGGACATGGCCAGGCTCAACAGAGATAAGGTGTGGGAAGGGGAGAACTTTAGCAACCACTCAAGTAGCAAAAGGAGGTTTAAGAGGGAATATCCCATTCAAGCACAAGCAGCCAAAGACGTAACCACAAGACAGGACTATGGGGCATCCCTTTGCACCCCCACTAGGATATTAACACACTCAAATACCTCCATAAAGTGCCTGTACACCAATGCACACAGGATGGGGAAAAAGCAGGAGGAACTAGAGATCTATGTGCAGTCACAGGGCTTTGATCTCATTGCGATTACAGAGACGTGGTGGGGTAGCTCACAACTGGAATGTTGTCATGAAGGGCTACACTGTTTAAGAGAGACGGATCGGGAAGGCGCGGTGGTGGAGTTGCTCTCTATGTGAGGCAACTCTTGGAACGTATTGAGCTCTGTCTTGGGGTGGATAATGAGTGGGTCAAGAGCTTATGGGTTAGGATAAAAGGGCAGACTAGTAAGGGTGACACTGTTGTGGGGGTGTGCTACAGGCTGCCTGAGCAGGAGGAGGAAGTGGATGAGGCCTTCTACAGGCAACTAGAAGCAGCCTCACAGTTTCAGGCCCTGGTTCTTGTGGGGGACTTAAACTACCCTGACATCTGCTGGAGAAGCATCACAGTGAAGCACAAACAGTCCAGGAGGTTCCTGGAAAGCATTGATGACAACTTCCTGTCATAGGTAGTAGAGAATCCCCCAAGGAAAGGTGTGCTGCTTGACCTTAAACTAACAAACAGGGAAGGCCTTAGTGGAGATGTGAAGATCGGGGGCAGCCTTGGCTCTAGTGACCATGAGATTGTGGAGTTCAGTATCGGGAGAAGAGGAAGCAGAGCAGTAAGTAACATTACAACCAAGGATTTCAGGAGAGCTAACTTGAGCCTCTTCAGGGATCTTCTTGGAAGAATCCCATGGGAACAGGCCCTGCAGGGAAGAGGGGTCCAAGAGAATTGCTTGATATTCAAGAATCACTTCCTCCAGGCTCAAGAACAGTGCATCCCAATGAGCAAGGAATTGGGCAAAGGGGGCAAGAGACCTTCATGGATGAATAAAGAACTCAAGCATAAGCAGGAAGTACACAGGAGGTGGAAACAGGGTCAGGCCATTTGGAATGAATATGGAAAGGTTGTCAGAGAAGGTACAAATGAGACAAGGAAGGCCAAGGCCCATCTGGAATTAAATCTTACCAAGGATGTCAAGGACAACAAGAAGGGCTTTTTCAATAACAAAAGGAAAACAAAGGATAATGTGGGGCCATTCCTGAATGGAAGGGGACCCTAGTAACAGAGTATGCAGAGAAGATAGAGTTACTGAATGCCTTCTTTACATTGGTCTTCACTGACAAGATCAACCCTCAGGGATCTCTGGCCCAGAAGACCAGGGTTAAGGAATGCTGGAAAGAAAACTTTCCCTTGGTCAAGGAGGATTGGGTTAGAGAACACCTAGGCAAACCTGACATCCACAAATCCATGGGCCCTGATGGGATGCACCCATGAGTACTGAGAGAGCTGTCAGACATCATTGCTAGGCCACTCTCAATCATCTTTGAAAGGCCGTGGAGATCAGGAAAGGTTCCTGAAGACTGGAAGAAAGCAAATGTCACCTTGGCCTTCAAAAAGGTCAAGAAGGAGGACCCAGGGAACTACCAGCCAGTCAGCCTCACCTCAGTCTCCAGAAAGCTGATGGAGCATCTCATTTAGAGGCTATCTCTATCCACATATCCACATGGACAACAACAAGGTGACCAAGAGTAGTCAGTATGGATTCACTAAAGGTAAATCATACTTCAACAGCCTGATTGCCTTCTATGATGAAACAATTACCTGGATGGATGATGGGAGAACACTGGATATTGTCTACCTGGACTTCAGCAAAGCTTTCAACACCGTCTCTCACAACATACTCAGGCAAACTCAGGAAGTGTGGACTGGATGAGTGGACAGTGAGGTGTATTGAGAAGTGTCTGAATGACAGATCCCAGAGGATTGTGATCAGTGGCACAGGGTCTAGTTGTAGGACTGTCACTAGTGGTATCCCCCAAGGTTCTATACTGGACCCAGTATTGATTAACTTATCCACCAATGACTTGGACAAAGGGGCAGATGCCTCCTCAGCAAGTTTGCTGATGACGCAAAGCTGGGAGGAGTGGCCGATACTCCAGAGTGCTGTGCTGCCCTTCAGAAGGACCTTGACAGGTTGGAGAGATGGGCAGAGAGGAACCATCTGAAATTCAACAAAGGCAAGTGCAGGGTCGTGCACCTGGAGAAGAATAACTCCATGCACCAGTACAGGCTGGGGGTGACCTGCTGGAAAGCAGAGCTGCAGAGAAGGACCTGGGGGTCCTGGTGGACAACAAGCTGTCCATGAGCCAGGAATGTGCCCTTGTGGCCAAAAAGGCCAATGGTATCCTTGGGTGCATTAGGAA
>VZSE01014262.1:344108-477146 GCA_013398275.1 Promerops cafer | reverse complement strand
GGAGCATAAAATCAAGAACGTTACTAAACTATCATTTCCAATAAGTCTAATAACTAACTTACAAGAAATGCCTCCAGTTTAGACTATGATTATAATCAAAACCAATATGTTGGCCCTCAGACAGAGTAATGGTGTGACTAACACTTGTAGTACAGCCTAGATACAAGTTCTGTTCTGCTGAAATGGTGATGGGGTAAAGACACAGATGGGATTGGAGGTCACAATTTTTATGCCATTGGGATATGTGCTGCTTCTAAACACACCTTGTTTTTTGATTACTGGGGCTTGTGAGGCCCTGATTGCTATAACTTTGCTCTAAAGTTGAAAAACCATGTTACCACCTTGCAGTATGCAGACGGTTCCTCTTGCCTCTTGAATGTAGGTAACATCATACATGTTTAAGAAAACATGTATGCTAAAATTATTTTCCCTAGTATTCTGTTCCTCTCCCATTACCCATATGCAAATCAGAACTAACCTGGATGATATATGTAGTTTCTGACTCGCTCTTCTCTCTCTCTCTGTAGCTCTCTGTTCAGTTCAGGGCCTCACTGTGTAGGAAGAGCCCCTCCTCAGGTGAATTAGTACAGGTGCTTTAACTGCAGAGATGATTGTCTAGAGAAGCAATTGCAAATAAATAGTTCTTTTTAGCTTTCTCTCAATATAAAAGGCATCTCCAATGTTTTTTCGCTTTCAAATGAAATTACAGAAGATATATGTATAGAGGTTCCTATATGGTCTCTTTAATTTCAATGTCTTCTTCACTGAAGCACTCAGCAGTGCTCTTAATATACTCTTCAATCAAATCCAATATGAATATCTCACATGTACCGCTGTATCTTCAACACAGATTGCAACTGCACAGCAGAAAAATTGTTGATTTGTTACTCTATACATTAACTTTGAGTATAGGGATCATAAGTGATCATTGATAAAGAAAAAGAAACATCTTTTTTCTGCACATACTGTGATTAACATACAAAAGATGGTTTTCAGATAGTACAGAACTATTGGCTTTGTCTTCTTTCTATCAGATGCTCTAGACAGATGATTTCCAGGATTTATAAGGAAATCTGTTTTGAATTATTTGCTTTTATCATTCAGCTAATTTTCTTGTTGTTGGGTTTTTTCATTATTTTTATTAAAGCCAAATGAGTATGCTCCAGGACATTCCACAAATGCTGCTGTACTGTCACTTTAGGAAATACCACTAGGGTGACCTTTTCCTTGTTTGTTTCCTATGGTATTTAACAAAACTCTTTTAAGAGAAACATCATTAGAATTGTCAATTTCTCCATGTGTGCCTTAAGGTTATTCATAGAAACTGTAGTCTTTGGGGGATAACAGAAAAACAGGGCACTTTGTTTTTCCCTCATTAACCCCATGAAGTAACAGTATAGTAACAGTATCAACTTTAACACAGGTCTATCAACATTAGCCAAAATCAGACCTCTCTGTCTCTCTCTCTTCTCCCCACACCCCTCTAAGTCTTTGATACTGGTGAAAGACACCACGTTAGAATCACAAGAGAGTGAAGTCCTCTACACAACCTCAAACTGTATATAGCAGAGGAACCAATTCCACCTCTCCCCAACCCCCAAAAACCCTCCACCACAATTCCTGATTTTTGTTCTGGCGTCACTTATTTTAAGAAGGTGTGGAACTGGACAGTACATCTCAGATAGTACTTGGACCAAAATAGTAAATGCCAGCTATGATCACAGTTCTTGAGCTGCTTTGACTCAGCCATGAGAAAAAAAATAGGAATCACAGAGCGCAGAACAGTTAAGGCTGGATGAGACCTCTGGCAATCATCTCCTCCAAACCTTGTGCTCAGGGTCAACTAGAGAAGATTGCCTGGAGCCCCATCTGGTCAGGTTTTGAGTATCTCCACATATGGAGCCTCCACAGTGTCTTTTAGCACTTGTTTCAATGTTTTGATCACATAACCATTAAATTATTTTTCTATGTTTAAATAGAATTTACTGTGTTTGTTAGTGCCTATCAACTCTCATCCTGCCACTGGATGCCACGGAGAAGTGTTTGGCTCCATCTTCTTTACTCCCCACATCAACAAGTATTCATATATATTGATAAGCAGTCCCAGGTCTCTCAGTCTCTCCTTGTATGTCAGATACACCAGTCCTTTAACCATCTTTGCAGCCCTTTGTTGCACTCTCTCCATCTCTTTCTTTCCCCGCGGAACCCCAGAACTGGACACAACACTCCAGATGTGTCCCACCAATGCTGAGTAGAGAGGAAAGATCATTTGTTTTGACTTGCTGGCAGTTTTTCTTAATACTGTCCAAGGCTGTTGTCTGCCACAGTGGTACAATTCAGACTCATGTTCAAATTGTTGCCTATGAGCACTCTGGGGCCTTTTGCACAAGGCTGTTTTCCAACCAGTTGGCCCCAGCCTGCATGAGCCTTTTCTTCCTCAGGAAAAGAACTTGGTATTTTCCTATGTTGAATCTATGAGATTCCTACTCAGATGCCTCCAAACAGCAGTATAACCATCTATCAGTTTTCTTCCCAGTATTTATCAACCATTCATCAATTTTCTTCCCAGTTTTATACTGTCAGCAAACTTGGGTACAGTCAGGCCCATCATCCAGGCCATTAATGAAGATGTTAAACAGTTTTGTATCCCAGAACTAAACCTGGGATAATCTATTTGTGTAGCCTGCAGCTGATCTGTTTGCTGCTGACCACAACCTTTCTAGCCCAGCAGCTCAGTTAGCCACTAAGCCATGTCACTAATCACTTATCTAGCCCACAGTTCATCACATTTGTCAATAAGGACATTATGTAAAAGTGTTAAAAGCCTTACTAAAGTCACTTATTAAAGTCAAGATAAACAGCATCTACCACTCTCTCCCTATCTCATCATAGAAGGCAATTAGGATGGTCAGGAATGATTTCTCCTCATGGATTTGTGCTGAGTACTTCTGGTCATATTCTTGTCCTTCATATGTTTGGAATTGGTTTCTAGGATGGTGTATTCCTTCACCTTTCAAGGGATTCAGATGAGGCTCCCCACCCTCTCCAGACAAACTTTCTAGACCCTCTTGAAGATAAAAATAACAACTGCTTTCTTCCTGTCCTCAGGAATCTCCCTCAGTGGCTATAACCTTTCAAAGCTAATCAAGAGTGGCTTCACACTGACTTTAAACAGCTCCCTCAGCACTTTTGGGTGGTTCTCATTAGGTACAAGGGACTTACTTGTTTATTTGTACAGATCATCTAAATATTCCCTAACCCAATTCTCATTAATCGAGGGTGAGTCTTCCTTACTCCATACATTGTAGCTGAGAAGTCTGACAGGCATAGGATTTCTCAAGGCGAGTACTTCCAGTGAGGATCACAGTGAAGAAGACTTGAGCATCTCATCCTTTTTTGTATCCTTTGCCACCAGGTTCCCTAGACTATTCAGCAGTGGGTCTATTTTTTCCCTTTTCTTTCTTTTGCAATCAATCTCCCTTTAGACACCCTTTTCATTGTCCTGTATGTCCCTTAGCAGACTCAAGGCCAGGTAGGTCTTGGTTTTCCTTATCCCATCCCCACACATTCAGATAGTGACTCTATATTCCTTCCAAGTCACCTGACCATACTCCCACCTCTTGTAAACTTCCTTTTATGTTTAGTTAGAAGCTCTTTGCTTACCTACACATGCCTCCTGACACCTTTGTTTCATTCCCTATTCATCATGATGAACTTGAGTTTAAAAGAGGTGATCCTTGAAAATCACTGGACTCTCATGGACCTCTCTTCTTGCCAGGCCCATGTCTTGTGGAATTCTTTCAAGGAGATCCCTGATCAGGCCACAGTGTGCTCTCCTGAATTCTAAGGTTGTTATCCTGCTTTTTGTAGTGCTCTCTCCTCTCGGGATCCTAACTCTACCATCCCATGGTCACTGCAGCCAAAGCTACCCTTAGCTTTCATACCCCAAGTTTGTTCTTCCTTGTTTGTAAATGCCAGATTCAGTAGAGTGACTCTTCTCTTAAGCTCAATCATTATCTGTGTTAGGAAGTTGTCATCACTCCAAAAACCTCCTGGATTTCTTGTGCTCTGCGGTATTGCTCTTCCAGCAGACATTGAGGTGGTCATGAGACCCCTCCAGTTCCCTGAAGAAGGTCTCCTTTACTCATTCTTTTGATCTATAACAGACATCCACCAAAGCACTGCTCTGGTTTATTTCCCACAAGCTCTCAATTGGCTTGTGGTCCATCACCATGATGAGGTAGTGTCAAACAGATGCTGTTTTTAGGGAACACTCAGAAATTCAAATCTATCCTGTTCTGGGAGACCTCATGCCCATTCAAACCAATACCACAACTCAGGTTTAAATTTAAATCAGTTTCCCTGTATACCACAATTCCTTCCCAGTTTGCTGGTGTTGATATTTCCTTCTTAGTCTCCAGTCTTGCTGCTTAGGACTTCACCACACTAACACACGGTAGACTTGTATGTCAACTGATGCCTTGAACAGGCTATAACTTAAGGCATCACTACCTTTTGAGAAAGAAGTTTCAACAAAACCTATTCATCTCATTAATGTACAGAAACCCTCACATGGTCCTGTTTAATCTAGGGCTCTCTACTAAAGGTTATCTCCATTCATGTCCTTGTTACCACTTCATGATTCAGTCTGTCCTTATACTCCCTGAAGAGCTATCCTTAGTCACGCAATTCACCTGGCATTACATCTTGTCATCCCTGAGTCTAAAAGTGAGGTAGCTTGTCCTACAACATTTGCAATTGCAACAATTTTTCATTCTGATGAAAACACTGGATTTGAACAGGTGACCAAATCTTTGTTCAGCCACATGTAATAACTCTAATCTTACTTATCAAGCAGGCCTGCTTCTTTTTATAGTATTACTTTTGGTATGAGCATTGTTTGATTCTGTATTCACATCTACATCTTTCAATGCCACAGCATCTCACTATATAATAAAGTGATCCTCATCTCCACCTTCCTAACACATTGTGTAAAAGAACTAGGATGTAGCATCTGACAAGAAGCAACAGTCATACTTCTGTGTAATGCTCATTCATCTCAAAGGAAGTTCCTGCCTCAGCTGACACTAAGGCAGTGAATGCATGGAGTTCTAAGAAGTATTACCTGGCAAACTTTCTATATGCAGTCCTAAGTGTTTTTCTTAAAAGAGCTGGCAGAGATGGAGCAGGGAAAGAGAGATTTAATGCCAAATTTCTTTACTTAATGCAAATATCAACCCCCTTGAGTAATAATTTGACATTCCTTAGCAAAGACACACTCTACTTTCGAAATATTTACCATTCCTTTTTTTTTTTTTATAACCTTAAGAAAATTTGGGAGGAATGTGAACTGTTTTGGTTTTTGTCTTCCTATGATGGCAGAGATTTATTTATAGCTGGGAACTGCAGGACAGTTCTCATGTGGCTGCTGAAAATTAAAACAGCATGTAGAGTTTTGTTTTGTTTTGCTTTTATGCCTTTGCCGCTACAATCTCTCCCTGCGTTCCCTAAACCCTTGTTATTGTAACCAGAGCCACATTTTGCATTGCTACAATTGCAGGGTTATGTAAATTCCAAAGGCTTTAAAGGAAAGGGCCTGCAGATTCTACTCTGGGACACAGGGAAGTCGACACAAACAGTTATGCCCAACATCAAGGGAGAGACAAAGGTATTCATAAATTGTCAAGAAACAGGAAACCTAAGTCTCAGCCTCAGCATCAACCTGAAGTTTTCTAAACCTTTAGAACTTACTGGTTTAATTTAAATTTATTGCCTTCTGATTTTCAGTGTTGTCCTTTGCTAGGGCCAGGAAAATTTCCTTCAATCACTTCTGAAAATCTTCAAATGTTCTCTCTCACTTTTCACGAGTGTGTACTGGTTTACCCAGAAGAGCCAACAAAAGAAAGTTCTGCAGGTACAAATATTTTCAGATCCAAGGAACTGTATTTTTTACAATGGTGATGAAAATGTGCATGTTTAAATACTTTGCTTTAGTCATGATTATTTTTATATTAAAAAGAAAATCACAATGAAATAGAAAACCCATGCTCACAAAAGTTGTCAAGATAGGAGTGTGCACCTGATCCCCTGCAAGCAGACTTCACGGTGCTTAGGGTGGGAAGAGGTGCGATACATGTTACACATCTGCACGCTTCTGAGTAACCAAGTTGTAATGCTGACCTTACCTGTGCATTTCTGTGTGGGCATGGGCAAGCCAATTCATGTCTCTGACTCTGTACTCTCTAAAAGAAGGATAATCATGCCTGACTCAGTGTTAGAAGGTTCTGCATAAGCTCATCTTAGTCCCCACTGTTTAGACAGCTCAGCTAAATGAGGAAAATATTTAGCCCACTTCTCCAGACTTGTTTCTATTTAAGTTCTAAATCACTATGAGATAAATCATGTTTAGACCTCAGACAATAAACTAGATTACATTATTCCTGAAGTATGTGGAGGTTTTGCTCAGCATGCTGCACCCCAGTCACTGTAGTGTGTTAATGAGAGTTCATGGACTTTGTGAAAGGTGCAGTCAGAACTCCCTAGCTAATTCAGAGGACACTATAAGGAAGAATGAGGCTGTGATGCCACTCCAACATGCTGCTTTCTATAGCTGTTAAATTTTCTAGTAAACCTTAAACTTACTGCAGTGGATATGGGAAAAAAAAAAACCCAACCCAAACAAACAAAAAAAAAAAACCAAAAAAACCCAACCACCAAAAAGCCAGCAGGGCTTGCTGCATTGTTCACGCACATCTTTGGTGCAAAGTCAGTCATGGTAAGTGAGATAGAAAATTAAGCACTGGCTCACACTTTGCAACCAGGTAGGTCAAGCCAACCCAGAAGGAGCATTCCAAGCAATTCCCAAGCTGTGATATTTCAAAAACAATCATTACAGTAGAAAAGACGCTTTCAATAGTGTACAATAGTTCCTACTTACCTGGTAGTTACTGTCACTGCACAGGTGGCAATAGCTATTACCATTATAAAAGTGTATCTGTTTAAATCTGATCATGAAAGACAAGATCCACTTCTTAAGATGCAGCTACACAAGATCCCTGCACAGTTCAGAAGTTTCTACCAGTCTGGCATGTGTGTTTATTTACTTGGAGCCAGGAACTGCCCTGTGGAGCTCTGATCCTGACCATCACTGTGACCTTGGGCAAATGATTGAATGCCTCTGCACCCACAAATTCTTTTGAAGTCAACTGGTGATGTGTACCAATTCTGAAGAAAAACCCAAGCCCTACAGGCCAAAGCCAAAATCTGTTAGAGCTGAGGTGTTTTGGGCTGCATCATAAATTGTATAAATTTTTAACACAAAAACTGAAGCATCAACAGATAAAAAATATTTTTGTAAATGTTGTCATGTAATTTTACCAGAACAACCCAACTCCCAGACACAGAGCAGTGGAGTCCAAGGGACCATCTATATTAACAATTTTTGGAAGAGGACAGTTTGTTCAGGATCTGTGTTGAGTCAGAAACAAGCAACCATAAGACAAACTAGAAATCAAAGTCAGTTATATTAGGCTGTGTCCCATTCTTAGTGTACCTAATCATAAGTATCTGAGAACTATGTATATTGCTGAACCAAATAAAGTACTGACCAAAATTGTTACTTTATTTCATAAGTTATGCTTTCTGATAGTCTAAACTGTTGTATTTTTTCCTCACAGATTACTAGTTTAGTGCTCAAAAGCACTGTGGAGCACAGACAAGAAACTCTGATATCCTATAATATCAAATTCCCCAGATTTTGTTCTTAGACCTGATTCAAAATTGATACATGCCTCTAAGTGATCAGCACTGCTTCATGTACCCTTCAGTATTTCATCAAAGTATTAGGCAAGATGGAGTTTGCTTAGCTTTTGGGACCTGTGAAGTCTGCAGCCTGTAATTATTGGCCAAACCAGCATCATAGCTCTTACCTACAACTCATTAGTTTCCTTGAGTTGACGAAGCCCTTCCTCACCCTCCATGCTTGCATACACAACAGATACTACTTGGCTCAGCACAATTAGCAAAGCAGGCAGGACAAGGAGCCACTTAGTCACCTCTGATGCATTTTACAGCAGAGAACCTTCAGTAGCTGACACATGTTAAACAAGGCAAAAAAAGTCGTAAAATACCAATGAACATAACCACACCGACTTCTGACACATCAGAAAGACCATTTAAAGAAGATGTCTAAAAAAATCCTTGTACTGATATCAAATGACAGTAAGAAAATAAAAGGCCTCTGTTGGCCCAGTGGTTCAGTGTGGTGAGGTTTAGTTAGGCCTGTCTTAGATTCTCAGTGCTATGATATTCCTCTGCTGTATAAAGGAAGGAGGGCAAAAAGAATGAACAATGGTAAACATATGGGTAGAACCCACATAGTAAAAAATAAAAAAAGGTCAAAAAAAAGCAAACCAAGCCTAACAACAACAACAAAAAGTCCTTCCATAAGCAGGAGTAGAAGTAAAATTGGAACAGTTCAATTGGAAGGCACCTACAATAATGAGTCCAGTTGCCCGACTGCTTTAATGCTCTCTAATGGTGCAACACAGGTGAGCTGCAAAAGACAGACTTGCGTTGTCCTCTTCACCTGCTGCAATCAGCTGCACCCAAAAATATCTGGAGGGAAAAAGACACCTGACACAGACATGGTAAAAATGACCCAAACTAAGAAGTAGCAACTCCGAGGGTGTGGGAAAGTCTGCAAACAAATCACTGGGTGTGTCAGATACACAGACGCTGGTGTAAGGCGGTGATTACTGTGTCTCAGTGAATATGTAAAAGTGAGCTTGGTGTTTTAAGAGCCAGGCGCAATGACCAAACTCCAGTCTGGCTGCATTTGCCTAGGAGCAGTACAACATTTTCTGTGACCCTAAAGCTTCATGGGATGTTCAGAAATAACTGAAGCCTGGAGCTACTAAACAAATCCAGCGTGGCATCTTATTCGACATGGAGATTTTCTAGACTAAATATCACAGAACTGGGAAAACTGCTTCTGTGACACCCATGAGTGAATTTCTCCATGAGCTTCACTGAGGCTACAGGGCCCATTATTTCCCACCCTGATAGCATCACAAGATGCAGTGTGTATGACTCACATCAAATGGCAAAATTCAGCCCTAGATACAGGCCTCCAAAATGTAGGTGAGAAGCTTTAAAATTCCAAATGCAATAAATATAGGAACCTGGAGAGGTCATGAATTTAAGTTCACACAGTCTGTACAGAAAACCTAAGAAATAAAACTTACAGTTCTGTGCAGCCTTGGTTGTTTCATTGGAAGCAAGCAAGCAAACAAAGAGATAGGTAACACACTACATACCATACCATATAACATACCCCAAGTTAATGGCAGTGGTCAGCCAGCAGAAGCAAGCCCAAGATTTACAGAATAAAAGAATTCCTAATGGAAGTCAGAGTTTTTCCCATTTTTCTGGGGGCATTGCCCCCCAGTCTGGCACCAGCTGTCCAGCTCCTTCTAGCTTCTTTGTGAATTAGGTTTACTCCTGAAGGAGCTCAAGAATCCCGAGAGACCATGATTAAAAAAGGCTCAAAGAAAAAATGTAAGTTGCCTATCTCTCTCCTCCACTGTGTAACCACTTAGCACTGAGTACCCAGAACTGTAGACAGTGTTCCCAGTGTTGTTTCAGCCTAGCTCAGAGACATGTTTCCTCAGCAGGCTATTTGGATCAAAGACCTCAGGCAACATCCCTCAAAGAAAAGACAAGGCAAAACACAGAGGGTACTTTTTCACCATCTGCTTCCATTTTAATTTGCTGCACTCCCACGTCACCAGAGTCTGTAGGGTGGTCAGCTGGATTCTGGGTCATGTGCATTCATGGCAGTATAAGACTACAAGGTCATCACATCCTGTTTCCTACAATCACAGACAACTGTGTAATAGACAAGTAGTCCAGCAGTCTCCACAGCGCATTTATTCCGAAACTGTCACACATTAACATATGCCTTTTCAAGTGACCAATGGAAAACAATTAGATAAGTTTTCCAGTCTGAAGTGAGGTGGCGATTTTCATTCTTAGTTTAAAGCAGCTGACAATGACAAATTAGGTATTTCATTGTACAGAGGTATAATATCATCTCCCTGACCTCTGTTAACTGATCCTAGAGATTATAAAATTTAGTCCTCTCTGTAGATAAAAATACATAAAGCTAGAGATAACTTTTTATTTATGTCAAAATCAGAAAAAAAAACCAAAATATTGATATGCATGTGATCTGAATAGTATGTTTACATATCTTGCAAAAATCAAAGACAGTAATTGAAAAAATGATTCTCAAAACTAATGAAGTTGCAATCTTATATTGATAAAAGTACATTGATACCATATGAAAATTTTACTGCATTATGATAGGTCAACTGTAATTTGTATTTACATTATTTCCTTAGATAAAGTTCCCATTCCACAGTAGCTTAGCTCCACTAACAGATGTGTAAATCAGAAAGAGTAGGGGCCCCTGGAGATGTCCCAATAGATGTGAACATACTGAACATCACCACTGAAAGTAAGCAGGGGATGAGACAGTGAGGAGTCGCTAAATTTTGCCTCTGATTAAACAGAAAATGTGTCATGAAGGACACAGTAGGGCATTTATAGCATAACACATGTCCCCCAGCAGGTACATGAAGCTATTCTAGATAAGTCCAGACACAGCTGGAAAACAATTCATGGGTCCCCCAAGCAAAATTTCAGAAATTTTCAGTCAGAAAGCGCATCTGTTTTTCTCCCTATAACTTAGTAATGGTGAGTGCCAAAGACTTTGTAACATTCACACAGACTGCCTGAATCCTGCTGACAATGAAAGGCTAAGGTCAAGCTTTGTACTTCTGGCATTGGCAACACATTTCAGGGCCTCTACAACAGAGCCAGAGAGATTCACTCATTGGGACGCCTGACCCACAGGGCAGTAAAAGTATGAAACAAGCAATGAGGGCAAGTTCATATCTCAGTAGGGCACAGTTGGAAGACAGTTCATATTGGCAGGGCCCTAGCATGGTTATTACTCTATCCCTGCATAACAGTGCAGGAGGATGCTGACACATCAGAGCGCAAGCGAGAACAAAACCAACTGTCTCTCTGTGCACTCAGCTGTTAGAAACAGTTTAATTGGTTCCCGCTGTATACACGGCTGCAAAAGTAGCAAAGGACTGAAGTCCCCTCATGTTTGGTCAAGATCTTGCTTTCTTTCATCTGTTGTGCAGATGCTGATGGGGGTCACCTGCCTGGAGGGGGTCAGGATACTGCCAAATGGATTTAAGGAGGGTAGTCACAGTCCAGGCATCCCAGCTTAATGGTCAGTGACTCAGTAAGAAAACCAAGATTGTCTGCACTAGTGGATGGCTCCATTCCTAAAGTTTGTAAGGAAGAATGATGTCCTGGCAAACCTTCTCTAAAGATCTATGCTGTTTTATCTAACAAATAAACCCATTCCACCTAGTAGGGAAATTCTCTTACAACCATTATCAGCAGTACCTAAGTTCCATACTCTCAGTACAGGCAAAAATCTAAATGAAGTGTCGAATGTAGGAAGAACTGGAGATTGTAACTAAAGGCTCTGGCTAGATTTGAGGGAGGGAGTAAAAAAGGAGAGAAGTACCAACTCTGCGATAGGGTGACATTCTTGCATTCTGGGAGAAGTATGATTTTGGTGAATATATGGCTCGTCTATAGACGGAGAATAAAAGAACCATAATGATTAAGATTACATTATAATATTTTAATTAATAACTATGGCTTTGCTACGCTAGCACTTCAGAAGACATAAAGATATCTAAAAAAATGGGTCTAAGCTACCTGCAGTGAGAGTACTTATGTGATAGTACAGACTCCCATTAGTTTGTAGGCATCTGAGAAAATTGTGCCTCAGTTTCCCAAAATGCTAAATCCTCTAATATTTGAAAAGTGTTTGGAAATTTTCCAGAGGAAACTGCTGAATGCAAACAATAAATTGCTGACTTTATCTGCTATATATATGTGATTTATCCTCACATTTTTATACAGTCTATGATTGCAGACAAGAAAATATTCTCAGCATTTAATTTCTGGTCAAATAGGAACAGTCCATTGACATGACCCAGCTCTATCAGAAACAATCTGACTAATGGTCATATAATACCTACAGCATTCAGGGTTTGATCTTAAACCAATGGAAAATACAGAGCTTGCTGTACTGTAGGCTGATGATTTATTGACAACATGTTTTCAGAGGGAATGGACTGTTGTAACACACTTAGGGGAAAACAATGGATTTATGTTAAAGGGAAATCATGTTACACCTCTAGAAGAGTCCAGGAAACTTCTACGCAAGGATCAGCAGAGACAAAGATGCTTAAAAAGTTCCCCAGTTGTTTCATTCCTTCTTGAAAAGGTTGTTTGCTTTGACCTGACAAGCAAAGGAGCAGAATTGGCAGGCTGATGCAGAACAACATGGATTCCCACGTATTTCTGTCACAGCCTTCTAGAGATTTGAAAGAAAACAGATGGCAGTGCAAGACCAAGAGCGTGCAAAGAGATTAATGATTTTTAAAGACCAGCATGAGTTACTTAAAAATATCCTAATTTTTTTTTTATTTTTATTTTTAAAGCACTGAGTTTTCCTGGAAAATGGAAGAACTCAAAATATTTGTTAGTTACGAAAGTATCAGCAACAATATGCTACTGATGAGTATGCCTGTTTGAAATGTTTTAAGAAATATTTAAACACAAAAGAAAATACAAAATATCTCTAAAAAAATCACTAGAGAAGGGTTAGCAAGTTAAATATTTTCTGAAAAATTGTCACTCTTTGTAATCCACTTTTCAACTGGGGAACCAACAGAGATGCTGGTCCCTTTTTTCTATGTCAAGAAGACACAGGTAGTGCTAAAAATGAAGGCATAGTTTCTTCACATGCATTCTTGACACTTAAAGGAGTCCAAAATATGAATGTTTCTGGAGGTTCATGATGTGTCTGGTCAGCTTCCTCAGTCAACATCTTACAGATATAACTGCTTCTCTGCTGGAGAATAGCTGAAACATCAGAGGATCTTCACATTGTTTCCTCTCACAAAGACCTCAGGAATATAAAATTGACTACATAGAGTCAGAAGTCCATCTAAACCAGTACTGTATCTCCAAGTAAAGGTCAGCTGCAGATGTTTAGGGAAAGCATATAAAAATACGACCTATAGTCTGATCCTACCTCTGCTCAATCCTTTCAGTTTAGGACTTGCAGATGGGAGTATAACTAGATTATCATGTTTAATAGTGGACCCATCCTCCAAGATTTTTCACCTTTTCCCACAGGAGAAGAGAATATTGCCATATGCTCTTAAACCTTCAAATGTATTCTTGCATGATTTCTTCATAATAAATCCAACCTGGATTTTGCTCCTTGGCAGGAATTTTCCTTCTCTTTTGTGTGTCTGTGTTTGTGTATTTATTTTATGAAACTGTCCTGGGAACACATCTTCATGTCAGATCTTATAATGTTAAATTTGACCTGATCATATTCTTTAAAGAGGAACAGGGGACTGTACAAGTTTCTATCTCTTAAGACTTCACAGCTCATTAGTCCAATTCTTTAAGTAGCTAAAAAGATTGCCCCTCCAAACAGCAAACAATATGGAAAGCCCCCCAAATTAGGCTTGTTCACTGCATTGAAAAGCTATAAAACAGTAGAAATGAGTTCTTGTTTATGCCTCCTTTATAAAAGTACTATACCAAGGACACAATAGACTTGTTGGGTCTCACAAATCAGCTTTGTCGTCATTTCAAAGAGCTGGGCTGGCACATACATTGCCTGGATGCTTAGTCATTTTGGGACACAGTGAAGGGAAAAATACTCTCCAACAAAAACAAATGTGCACTTCAAAATTCATGAGTAGAAATACCAATTTCAGCAATTATTACTGGGAAGTCAGTAAGCTCTTTTTATTCAGGGAGGAAACCTATTTCTTTCTTGCTGCCAAAGTTTTTCTCAGTTCCTCAAGGTTACCTCGATTTCCATTTTCACACAGTCTAAACACATCCTTCTGATCTCCAGCTCCCATTCCTTGAATTCCAGCAAGTCTTCTGATCTCATCCCTTTCTTATCTACTTCCTTCTTTTTACCTTAAGTCCTAAATTTTTAACTCCAGTTAAAAAAAAGCCTTTTCACTGGTATAAGCCTGCCATACAGTCAGAATAACTTTCCTACTAAATCAAAAACCCTGAACTTCTCCTGGTCAGTTTTGTTACTCCATGTTACAGAATCACAGAATATCCTGAGTTGAATGGGACCCCCAAGGATCATTGAATCCAGCTCCTGGCCCTGCACAGGATCACCCCCAAGAGCCACACCATGTGCCCAAGAGCATTGTCCAAATGCTTCTTGAACTCTGTCAGGCTGGTGCTGTGACCACGTCCCCGGGGAGCCTGTTCCAGTGCCCAGCCACCCTCTGGATGAAGAACCTTTTTCTAATATACAATCTAAACCTCCCCTGATACAACTTCAGGCCATTCCCTCAGGTCCTGTCACTGGTCACCACAGATTTTTGTCCTGTGTCTAGTAAACTCCTACTACTAGAAGACATTATCTGACACTGTAGAGATCACCAGAGAAGCCAAATCTCAAGTGTTGAAATACCATGTAGAAAACTGAAAATACAAATCTAACAGGGAGCATGAACACTGAGCAACATACAAACCAGACACAAAGCCTAAGGGAGGGAAAAGCTTGTTTAACCATCACCAGGTTAACACACAGCACTAAGATAGCTTGAGGGTACTCTACCAGTAGCACTGCCCAGGGTGTGATGTGTTCATGTGCATGTGCCTACGTGGTTCTCAGCAAATCCCAGCTGGGCACATCCTGTCAAGAGAAATAGACCATGAGGACAAGACTGACACACCAAAGCTCATGGGAGTTTCCAGCAATATGGGACACATTTGTCTGTGTCTTCCACTGCTGTAAACCAGCAGTAGTTTCAGTAGTTTTATGGACCTTCAGAGAGTTACTCTGCTCTAAGAAGTATATGAGCAGAATCAAATGCACTCTGTAGATTTGCCCAAGTCCCTCGGCCAGCATTTCAAAAACAGCTTATAATTTTGGCTGCCTCAATTTTTGAGTGTCTTGGTGTCTTAAAAGACACTAAAAATAAAGAGCCAAAATTACAGGTTACTTTGCACAACTTGGGCCTCAGTTTCTCTGTACCAAGTGGACTTACTTAGAATTGAAGCATGGAATAAGTTTCTTGAACAATACAAAGCTACAGAAAGCTTTCACTAGATGAGAGTTGACTTGCACTCTCTGTGTCTCAGGTCACTCAGGTCAGAAGATAACAATTCCTCGGCCTGATAATGACACAGACTTGTGCCAAACAGAAGTAATGTCATTGTTAAGTGGAATTGCAGAAATATGACAAATTATTCAGACCTACTGCATGTTAGTATGTATACTGAAAACTACCAGTTTTCTGCACATGCCTGAGTTCAAAGGAATGTGATATTAGGGATCACAACTGGCAAATGGAAAAGCCACATGAGACACCACTGTCAATAATCAACAAACCAAAAAGCATGGGAAAATACACATAAACTCTTTCATTCAATTAAAATAAGAGCAGTCAGCTTTCTTTTAATTTAGGAACATGCTGTGCTTGCCTGGGGGTTTCAAGGGCAGGGAAGGGAGAGAGGGTCAGCTCTCCGTAGGACTGACCCAGGTTTGAAAATTCACAGCAACTCAAGTGCTGAAAGCCAAGCCTCCCACACATCCTTCCCCTAAGTGTCAGGAAACAGTGTCCCCTGATTGCTCAATCTTTAAATCAGATGGCTGGCCTGGAGGGACTAGATGGGTTTCTCAGATACCATTGGACCTTAGGGGAATTTTATATCAACTAAAGCAGATGGAGCAAACCCAAACAATCTTGGAGATCCCTTCAAGATGCTATTCAACTCTTGATGAGCCTCCCTGTCAATGAAGTACTTTAAGTTCACCCCATATCTGTTCTTGGTAAGAAAAATTTTTGTGACTGATTTTCAGGATGAACAGAACTACACATAAGAAGCACAACTAAAACAAACAGCAGTGATAGCAGCAGACAAGTGATATGGTGTGGTAAAGCCACTAGGATATCCAGGGAATTTGCTTACTCAGCTCTGTGAAACCATGAGACCTCACTTCGTAACACATAATATAGACTTCTAAAACCTCAGGGTTACACTGACTGTCATAAGCTGCAACAGGCTATAGCTTTCTGTTCCACAAAACAAAACTGAAAAGATGCCTGCCTTGTCCATATTGCATTTTTTTAATCTTGCTTCCAGGGTAAGCCCATCCATAGATGAACTAGCAATTTCCTGGCTGGTATAATCTCATCCAAATTCAAGGATGCTAAAACCCATGCATTCCCATTGTAACTGAATTTATGTCCTGCCAGATCAGTATCTCCCTTCCCATTTTTCTTCCTAGCCTTCCACTCAGTGTACAACTTTCCTGTTAAACCACAACTGACAGCCCACAGGGAATTTCCAGACTTGCAAACCCCTGCAGGTAGTGTTGCTAACCCGTTGGATGCTGAGCTGAAGGAAAGAGAGAGAAATAATGAGACAGATGGGTAGCAGTAGCAGTCAGATGAAAACACCCCAAATATGGAATTATCTCCTCCTTAGTTCCTCTTCTTACCCTCTCAGCTTTCAGCAGTTCTGAATATATTAGTCCTAAATTGCCTAAAGTATTTCAGAGAGACTAACTGTTGAACCAGATAAAAAGTGTTTGTGGCTCCAGACACTTGCCTTGGCTGTGACAGCTCTCAATTTTTTATTGGGGCATAAAGATTTCTAACAAGTTGCTACATTCCTTAAGAATTTTTTTTTCTTTTACATTGCCAGCCAATGTGATTAGGCTTTTGTTGAGAAAAAAAAAAGCAGCTTCTTGGAAAAGGAGCTGCTAGACCTACTGGAAACAAAATCTAGTAAGAAATAAATGGGGTAGAGGAAAAAATTCTGATACATCACAGCAAAGTAGCTCATATCCCAATATGATTCCTTCCAAGTCTGAAGATTTCACTTCCAAAGTACATCCTTGCAGGATCTGCTTTTGAGAACTCATGCTCCCTTACACATACATCAGTACAGTTGCTTATTCTCCAGTTCATGATTTGCCTAGCATGGCATAGCAGTGCATACCTTAGTGGGGATTAGACCTTGACCACCTGCCCAGTAAAGGCTATCTCCATTAAATTAGCCAGCATGGTGATTACATCAACCTGCAGTTGTTTTCAGCACAGCTAACTGCATTTGCTCACTTCGTTATGCAGTGGAGAGCTCAGTAATCCTCCCTATGTTCAGTCCTCAATTTTTGTCCTTTATCTCCTTCTCTCTGCCCGAAAAACCCACTCTGCCACCTTCAAGAGGAAAAGTATTTGCAGACTTTTTCCATTATCAAAACAGCCTGATAAAGGGAATGCTGACTTGCAGCGGCCTTTCTTGTGACTGCTTGTTGGCTGAAGCCAATTGCTAACAGCATGGGGACTCACATTGTGCAATCCACATGGCTTCTGCTCCTCAGCCCAGCTTTGTGTTTATGCTCAAGGGCATCATCTCTCCTTCCAGCAACTGCACATGCCAACAATGCTCCTGCTGGCCAAGAGTTTTCGACAGTTACAAGTGCTTGCAAAGTGTGTCATCTTCATGCAGGAGGCCTCAAACTGTTCCTGGGGAAGCAAGCTGCTTCTGTCAAGGGTCTCGTTAGAGAAGATGCCAATGAAGAGGACAGCTGCCTACACAGCTGTCCCCAGAACTGCTCCCTACTCCACTTGAAGAATGAATAGACACCCAGGTGTGAGGTTGTTTTCAACCTCACTGGAGGTTAGGTGAATTAAATGCAGCATTGAATTTTAATTGCAAATAGATACAGCTGAGTGCCCCACTGAAAACATCAGCTTATGGAGTAGGCTGGGGAATCCTACTTCTTATGGAGTAGGCTTGGGAATCTCTGGACTGAAGAGGTATAAAAAACAGTTACTAAGAATCACTAGTTTTAGTTTGGACTTGGACCAGGTGTCTGTATCAGTATCTGCAGGGAGATTCTCCTCGTAGTACCTGACTTGTTCATGTATGACCCTGTTACATCTGGATTTTAGATATGAGAGACACCTCTTCTCTGCAGAAGCAGAGGGTTCTTTGGAGAGCCCTTAGTATCAAGCAAGTACAGGCTCGAGGTGCTAAATCTGGCAGATTTAGCCAAGTGACTCCCCTTACTTGTGTTAGTATTTTTTATCCCCAGTAGCCTGGCAGAGCGGGAGAGGACTTCATTGTCAGGGGCCAGGGAATTGCCTGTCATCCTCATCAGGAAAGAAGAACTGCTTGCTGCACAATATGACAAGGGATTAAAGAGTTAAAAAAGAAATTCTGCATTGTGGTGTTGCCTAAGGAAGTTGATTTTTGCCTAAGGCTTATTTGGGATTTTCCTTTCCTGGTACCAGAACATGAACTAGCTGAATTTCAGTTAATTTTGTAGTCTTCTAAAGATATGACCATCCCCTCCTCACTCTCCTCAGACCTCCCTCATCCCCTGTCACCCCCATCCACATACAGAAGAGTGCAAAAGCCTGTGCTGTCAGCCCCTCTGCATACCTTTGGGAGAAGCAATCAAACTAAACCTGAATTGTGTGTGCTGCCAAGCTGGCTTCAGGATATTTCAGAGGAGGAAAAAAAAAAAAAAAAGCAAGAAAGACAATCAGTACTTGCAGGGATTTGTTCTTTAAAACAAGCAAAAACATGAGAAGCTTTGCTACATCAGCTGCACTTACATTGTAGTAGCCGTGTCTCTGTGCGGATCCTCCCTGTTCTGCAGTCCCGTAATCCACACAGAGAAATGCCTGTACTGCTCCTCTCGCTGGCACTGCTGTTAGAGTGAGACTGGAACTGCTGCTGTTTTCACTTTCAGGCCAGCCTCTCTCTCCAAATCCTCTGACGTCACACAGCCTGCAAGAGATATTTATGGCATGAACAATCTAAAAGTTTCTCTAGGTAGATTTAAAACTGCAGTTTGGAGGGGATTTGTAATTTTTGCACTCTTGGATAGAAAACCCCTCCAAGTGATTCAGGGAGGAAACAGTGGGGAACTACAGATACAGTTGTATAAGTCTCTGGCAAAAGGCAGTACCTGTACTTTTCCATCCATGGTATATTATGTCCACACCCAGGATGTAACTATCTGTCATGTAAGTCCCCATTTAGAAAGTGGTTTTCCAGTCTCTCAGCTGTGATTAAACAGGGTTTGAATCAAGCGTGACATAGAGGTCTCTCACAGACACACTCCAAGCCCACAGCTTTCTGCTGTGTCCAGGCCATGACTGGATTTAACTAAAACAGGACTGAAACAGGGCCTTCCAAGCATCTTGTCCACATCCTGTTTCAGTTTGGCACTAACCCCTTTTAGCTGGATTATTTTCTCAAGCATGTGGGTCATTTTGGCCATCTTCCCTCCTAATTTCAAAATATCTTCTCTAGAACTGTGTCATCTCAGATAAATGCCAGCTCAGGAAATTAATTTAGTCTTTGATCTCTATTATGCTCTGCCTATTTGCAGCTTTCCATTATTCCTTTGCTACAGTATGATGCTTTTCACCTGCTGTGAAAGCCACTTAGGTGTTACGTAGAACAAAATGCTAGAGCAAAAACCGAAACAGTATTAGCATTAACATTAATCATTACTTCAAGAGTGAAATGCTCTCGTGGTATAATCTTGCTGAGGTAAGTGAAGATAAATTTGGACTGATAAGACCTCTTTGTTTTCTATTTAGAAGCTGAGCTTGGCTTAGCCTGTAAGTATCAGTAGTCCCATCTAAGACATGAAACAGGTCTGAAGGTGAAGTGATATATGGTGAAAGTCCTTGAGTGAGCTTTGCTTGATTACAGACAAACCTTTTTAAGAAGCTCAAAACTCATTCAACATTTTCTGCAGGAGTGTACAAATGTGCTGCTATTATAAGCAGCTGGGTTTGTTTTTTTTTATACCACATCATTTCCATTTGTAAGCAGTTAAGAAGTATACGTCTTAGTACCACTTTTGGAGATGCAATTGCTATTTCAAAATATGCCAAGGTTCTTTTCTGTGCAACTTACTAGCAGAGCAAATTTACCATTTGGGGCTGTGTGGATTAGGTTTTTTTTATATGTATATCTATAGATATCTATCTGCTTTCTCTTTTCTGTTCTACCATTATCACCTTTGGGCATGAGCCAGGGCTCCTTCAAATCAATAAAAATCTTCTGATCAACTTCAAAAGGCTTAAAATCAAATTTTCTCTGATAACTTTCTAATGGCAGCTTTCCCCATGCCCTGTAATATCATCACTATGACCAAAAGCTTTGAGATACATTCCAGAATAAAATGGTATCTCTTTGAAGAGATTTCTACTTTTATACTTACAAGATGGGTCTAAGAATCTGGCAGATGGAGGAACAAGAAAATTATCCCAATCCCAAAGCAGTATTCAGTCAAGCAAAGAAAGTAAAAGGTTTATATATAAAGAAAAAAATTAAAAGGAACTGAGTTTTGACTTTGCAACCCAAACACTGAACAAGTGGTGGTGTTGTCCCCTCTGGCTAAGAGATTTGCCACTTGTCTATTTAGCATCAACAAGGATCACTCAGGGCTTGAGTCCCTGCCTTTTTATGCTGCATGCTAACCTTATTAAAGATCAACCCTCGAGTTACATTGCTACCTGTTGGAAGTTTGTCTCATGGATATCCAGCAGGAACTCTGAAGGGCAGAGTGATTCAGGGCTTTTCTGTAGGATGCCAGAGCTATTCCTTGCAGGGAGTTCCACATCCCACCAGATTTCATTGACTCAGCTCCTCTAAAGCACAGTAGAGGCTCATGGCATTTGCTAAAGATGGGATGGATATCCATGACTCCTCTTTCTTCTGTTTAGTTTATAAGATTATATTACATCTTCTCCCTGGAGAGTGGAATAGGAGGAACATGGAAATCCTGACCATCACAAAGAAGTAAAGCAGGAATAACCACAACCTGTCCTACAGGCTGAGCCAAGAACAAATGGTATTCCTTTATTTCCAAAGATTTTGTAGCAAGAGTGAAATGCCAAGAGACTGAAATGCTCTGTTTACCCATATGTGACATGGACAGTGAAAGTTAACCTGTGTCCAGTAGCACATTTCATTTCTGTCCTGAAGGGATATGCCCCTTACCATGTAGTTGTTAAGTTAGAAATATTCATCCCATCAGAAATGCTGTAACATTCCAGCTACCGTGGACTAAAATGGTATCTCTATGAACCATTTGGCATTTCTATATGAAAATGAAAGGTAGAATAGCCAGTTGTATGGTTGTGTATTCATCACCTCTGCACTGAATTCCACAGCAGTCAATCCCACAAGATGCCACAGAACCCCCTTCTGGAACACAACACCATGATATGAAGAGCACAAAGAAATCCTGTGTGGGCAACCTGTACTCCTGTTTCCTATACTTGACAACCCTCTCTGGGTTGGGATTGTGCATGCAAGAGCAAAAATTGTTTCATTTTAAACAGAATTTATTTTAAAAATTAATTCTCCCAAAAGACACTAGAGACAGGCACTTTTGGAGGGTGAGGAGAATCAACTTTGGGCAGTGGACCAACACAAGCATAGGTGCCACTCAGCCCTAAAACACAGAGAAAATAGAGAGAACTGAGTGAGACCCTCTGCATCACTTGCACATGACTGAAACAAGACAGCATGTGCTCCTCAGATCCAAACCAGTCTAATGCATGTTCACATGAGCAACTATAGAAGTCCAGTTGTCACTGCCTTAGTGCTACATAGCAAAATAATAAACCAAAGGAAATGAAACCCTATTAAAATACTATTCTTGCTGCCATAATGGAACAGGCCATTCAGCTCACTAGTCTAGTACACTGCCTCAAGCAGTGGTTAGATACCTGATGATTCAGAGCATGAAGAATGGAAAACACACTATCCAGTCAGTTGTGGGCTGGAATATTACGTAAGGATGAGTGGTTAAAGAGAGAAATTCTTTCTTGAACCCCATAGTTGATCAGTTTACACATTTAAGTATGAGGTTATTTCAGATGCTGGTTTTTTTTTCCCTTGCACCGGTATTGCTATGAGTGTTATTTCTGCATATATTTCAGTTTGGGAACCTGCCAGGTTTTTTTCCAATCCACTGAATTAAAGAAATGCAAAGTTATGGCATATGCTCAAAGAATAGCACACATCAAAGCATGCAGAGAGCTCTATCTTTGTCCTCAGATGCACACAGCCTTGGCCCTAGTTTTCAAATCCACCCAGTGATTTTCCTTTCATTTTGAATGATGGAATTCTATTCACTGTGTACTCTTGGCCCTCAGATTTAATTCTCCATTGCACTGACCAGAGGGAAACCACCTACAGGTCTCGCAGATTTCCTTCATTTCCAAGGCCTGAAGCAGCATCATGGCTTACCAAGGATAAGTAAACAGTTTGAGTGATTGGAAGGGCAGCTGGTGATGTGTTACAGATAAACATGTGCCAGCAACAAGGATTGTTTTAAGACACTGCCACAGCTACCTCTGAACTGTATAAGGGATCATACTCTAACCAGGAAAGGGGGAAGAAAGCACTTTTTGGAGCTATACAGTATGTACTTGAGGTGTTCCTTTAGCCACAAAGGATCATGCAGAGCACAGGAAGTGTCTGAGTATCATAATCAATGTATTGCACTGAACTGACAGCATTTTAGACTCAGTTTCCTCCAGTATCAGAGTCAACACAAAGTAAGAATCAGTGGAAAATAAGGCTCATGCAACAGAAGGAACATTTCAAATTAAAAGTAATGCAGTGTAGAGTAAGACTTACAAAGCCATCATCTCTGCAGTACATTGTGACTGAACTCATAGCCTGAGGCACAGACTGGACTTCTCAAACTAAATCAGCAGCTTAGATAGACAGTATTCATACATGAGAGTAGACAGAAGGCAGCACTAGCTGAGAACACCCTGCCTCCACCACCAGCAGAAGAGGAGGCAGGAAAGAGTGAGCTTTGTCCCACACAGGGAGTTGTGGCTAGGCTCTGACTCCTTTGCAGCAGTCAATTAGACCAAAGAGAATTGAGTAGGCAAGACTATTTGGACAGTTGGTAACTAAAATTGTTCTGCAGACATATAATATCAGAATTAAACAACACTTTGTAATATATCACAGCCCCACTAGCTATTCCCAACACTATCTTAGCTCCATTTTGTTTTCCACCAAAAACTGTATAGTGAATTCAGGTTAACCAGGGTCCTTTGAGAGCTTTGTGGGATAGCAGTTTCTTGGCTTCTTTTATTCACATACTGTAGTGACAACTGTTAAAGTGGAGATGCTTCAAAGAAGCCAGAGAAAAACATATGCACTCAGTAGACAATGATGCAGACAGAAATGCCAGCAATGATATTAACAGCAATCATCATGTGTTACAGGGGAGCCTAGGTAGGAAGGAGAGCTCAGTTCTATGGACTGTATCAAATTTAAGTGTCTTGACTGGTATAATTTTTTTTTCTTTTCTTTCCTAGACATTCTCTTTTCTTGCAAAAGATTTATTTTTAAAAGACTCCAGGAAGCCAAGAGAGCCTATTAGACTGTCAATTATCCTGAGTCACTTCCTACAATGGTTTAAAACAACTCAGAAAATCTTTTTTGTGGGCATGAATGCAAAAGTACATCAGTGGCCCACAGAGTTGAACCAGTAAACCTGAGAAGAGTAATAACCTACGGCTAGTTACAGCACATTTTTAATTACATTGAAAGATTGTCAAGGTTGGAAAATCAAATGCTGAAAAATTATAGATAGCAAACACATTATGAAAGGGATATGTTTAGCCACTACCCATGTATAACAGCTGTGGCAGAATGTGGGATGGGATCCAGCTGCCTGAATTTCAGTTCAAGATTATTTAGCTCAAGACAACTCTCTCCTTGCAGCTCTTGCCACAGTTAATGTGAGCCTGATGCAAACTCAGTGATGAAGGAAGCACCTAAAAATGCAAGCACACAGTTGGAGCTGGTGCTGCATTTTTTGTGCTTGTACACTTTTAGGTGTTTTGGTTCACCAATGCTTATGCTCTTTACTGTCGTTCTTTCTGTATTATTTGCTAATTAAAGAAAAAACTCCCAGCAGTTCCAGAACTTTTGCCCATGTAATCCTACTGAATTTTTGAGATATCAACATAATGCCCAAGGTCCCCTGAATTCAATTTTACTCCACTACTGTCATGATACTGTACTTCTCTCCTCTTGTGAAGCTGCCATTTCAAAAAGTAATGCAATTTAGCCATGACATATTCATATGTCTTCTCAGGCAGGAAGACATAGCAAAGTTCTTGAGCTTTGCTTCTAAAACATGCTACAGTATTATGGACATAGTCAAATAGTCTTGGCACAAGTATTCTTGGAATTTATACAAACTGTAGAGACTGCTATGCTTCAGCCCTGAGTTTTATTACCACACCAGCCAAAAGTGACCTTGTGTACTACCCCGCCTGCAGAAGAAGAAAAGACAGCCTGTCTATAGGATAAGAGCACAGGATCTTGACTGATAATGCCAAGAAACATTTCCTAATGTTTCATAATATAAGAAATGAAACAAGCAAACAGAACAAAATGAAACATACAGGCATTATTTTTCCTTTGTACCTATTAAATACCACAACTAAGAAGTCATTCTCATGTGACACTCAACATTTATTGTGAACATTGTTTCCAGCACCTACACATAGAAACACATCAATTTACAGGATTAAACACCAAATGTAATCTGGCCACCAAAGTCCAGATTATATTTATTTCTTCCTAGACAGAAGAAAACCTAATGTTATAAATGAATGAAAGTTTGAAGACAGAATATGCATTTGAAGAATCAGGTATTAGACTGGTCTTGGGGGGGCAGTGAAATATGACAGAAGTATAATCAGTCTTCTAGTGAAGACAGGCAGAAAACCACAGCTTTACAAAAATACACTAGGCATACTGACTTCTCCAGGGTCTCAGTCACTGCTGATTTACACATGGTTCAAGATATTCAATATCCCACAGCACCAGGATATGGTGTCTGAAGTAAAGCAATGATGCTGGGTGGCTGGGTGGGTGGCTGGGTGGGGGTTACATTATGTAATGGGATGGCTATTGTGCTTAAATAAAACAAAACAAAACAAAAAAAAAAAGACAAAAACACTTCACGAAAACCCAGTGAGCTGGAAATGAGCTGGAAATTCTGAAAAATAAACCAGAATAACAATTCTCACATGATAGAATTCTCATAATTCTCATATTTAGAATAACAATTCTAAACCCACTGTCTCCCAAATCCCAGAGTGTGGTCCTTAGGATCCCAAAGCAGCTTGAAATAAACAAACTTGGGATGCTCAGCATATTCTAAGACCAAGGTACAACATATTGTCAAATGTGCCCTAAAATAGTCCATTTTGTTCTGATATAACTATTTATAGAAGACAGACCATTGGTGTAATTATCAGTGATGAACCAGTTAAGATAAAATTTGTATACCAGTTTCACAACAAAAGGCTACTGTACTTTTGATTTGTCATTTCCTTTGATCATTTCAAGTATAGACAGAAAGGTGACAGGCTTAAACAAATATTTGTATAACTTCATGTTCATTTCACAGATTTCATGTCATAAAAGCTGTTACTAGAAGATTCTCGTCCCAGTTAGGTACAGGAATTATCTAAAACCTAAAAGTTTCGTTCATTCTCCTCCCACATTCCTCCCCCAGCCATTAATTTGGCAGATCCAGGAAGGTATAACAATTTAATTGCCCTTGATCAAGTTTGTCAAGACATGAAAAAACAATTTTCTCATAAGAGAAATTCTTCAAACTTCTGAATACTCAATAGTCTCTAGCTGGCATATAAAATCATGCAATATCATGTTATATGTAAGAATTATAATATTATGAAATTATAATAATAGTATATGTTTAGAGGAAGAGACACTTTCTAAAGCCTTAAATATATGATTAGATAAAAAATTATACCAGCTTAAAGAATTTGAAAAATAAATTGAGGGCTGGAAGGTATGGAATGGCCTGTGAACCTGCAGGAAGAGACTGGGTTGTGTGGGGACTGTTGACCAGTGAATCCCAACCACAAGATTACCAACAAAGGACTGGCATCGATACCTGGCTTCCCTGAAAAAGCCATTAAATGAAGACATTTCTACTTCCTCCCTGTCTCTGAAACATGACGAAAACAACTCTATATTACAAGCAGCCATAGTAGCTCTCTGAAGTCATTCCAGAAGCACAGGACCACTGGAGTGCAGTAATGTTTGGAAGCAGCAGGGGGGATCGCAAGTGAGTGGCTTCTTTCACATAGAATCAAGCCCTCTGAGGACAGTTAACTTATCAGAGAGGTTAGCCATGAGCATCCCCAAAAATTAGGGAGCGTAAAAGGAATCCAAATGCAGACAAATGATTAGAAATTGGTGAATGAGGTATTTTGTGAACCTTAGTGCTGGCAGAAGAGCACAAAGAAGTTGACGGCAGCAAAGATGTTTATTACAACAAATAGCTAAACCAGCATCTTTTCTTCACACTAGTGCTACAAGTCAGATTTAGTTAATGTCTGTAAATCTCTTTGAGATCTTCCAATGGAAATTACTATTCAAGTTTTATAAAAATATTATATAAAGGAGAAGTTACAGTGCCAGAATATATACAACGAATCTATGGGAAATCATTATTCTTCCATGTTTCAAGAATTGTTTGACAAGTTTTGAAATTATTTCTCTGGGAACTGATCTGACTTAAATGTGCTTATCCCTTGCCTTTGTTAGCTTATGCTTGCATTTACTGTACATTAATAATAGATTAACACCACAGCCTAAGGTATTTGATTCTTTTATGAACTGTAGATAATTCCACATTTCAGTCCTACATAATATCAACAGCATAGGGAAAACTGGAATGTGGCAAGAAGCCCAGGAAAAGGCAAGTTGAGTTGGATTGGGAATTAGCTGGAAGGATAATAATCCTGCAAGCCAATATTCATTAAGTAATTTTATGTGCAGCAGAAGAAAATCATGATACACACTTGGCATCTGGAGACTTTAAAATGCTAAGAAAAATATTCAATAACTGTACAAATTGGTTAACAATTGTGATGCAAAACAATTATTTCTACATGCCTTGATTCAACATGATTCAGTTTTACTCAGCACTATTCTGAAACTCCAATACATAATCTAAATAACTGCTTATCACACAGCGTAGCTGTTTTCTGGGATGTTATAAAATCCTTCTTCCCGTTTTCCTTCTGCAGCCATCATTTGCCCTACATTCAAACCATGTTCACTTCAGCAATGTGGGATTAAAATTCTGGGGGTGCTTTGGCATACACTGGGGCCTAGGCAAGCCCTATGATGGCATGTAAATATATCAAAACTGTAAAACAGTCAATAACTAATAACAAAAGCAGATAGAAATTAGCGTACTTAAACTGCCCTTCTGGATTAAATTAATATCTGTTCTTAAACTTCTAAATATGAGCCAAAATAACACTACCACCTTCCAATGGTAAGATATTTCATCCTTTTGTAGATTGTGCTTTGCACAGACTGCATGTTTTAGTTATGTCACACTTCTGATAATCTGTTCAATGCAAACTACAAATCATATAAGCTCCACTGAAGAGCAAATGTTATTTTACTAGCAACAATTTAGTTGCTGAACTAGCAATGTGACTCACCGAGGAGGACAGTTACATCTCAAGGAAGGCTTTTGGAATATCCCACTTAAGAAAGGTCAGTGCTACTCCATCTATCTGGATGTCTGTTCATTAGTGAAGAAGGTATTATTTATCTGAATGTAGGTAGTAGACAGAGATTTGGGGTTGTTGCTTTTGTTTTTCAAGTAGGATTTCTTGTTCATGCATCTCAGTGGATTAGAATTGACCTCTGAAAATGTAAAGGAGTCCTTACATATCCTACTAGATTTATACAATGCAAAGTGGGTTTTTCTTAGTCCAAAAAATCATACCCTTTTCAAGGACAGTAACTGTTAAAAATCTCACCTGTTGTTTTAAAAGTGTCTATGTGCTAGTCATTTGCAAGAAAAAAATATGTTTTGAAGAAATTCTCAGAAATTAATTTATTTACTGCCTGAAATTCATTATTCATGTCAACAATTTGATATACCTATGTTTTCAAATATCATATCTGGTACTTCATGTTTATTGCCTCTGGAAAAATCTGGCTGGAGTGTGTGCAAACCACTGACCTCTCCCATGGGTCACAGAATAATGCAAACTTGAGAAGAATAGGTCCTGATTTTGTCAACAGTTCTCCAGCAAAAGATATGCTCTTAGCTTAATAATTACTTAATCTAAAAAAAAAATGCTGCTGGCATATATTTGTCTGTCAAATTACCACCAAGACCTTTAGGTAGCTTGCTCTCTGAATCAAGTATCCACAGTATATGGAATTTAAATATGTGAATTTATAACTCACCATCTTGGTTGTAAACAACCTGTGAAAGATTAAAACTCTTGACAATGCTTACAATAAGACTAGTTTGGAGAAGAAATAATGGACATAAAGTGCAGTACAATTACTAACTTAGGAAAGGGGATTTATTCTCTTTTTACCGTTGGCTGGTTTATGTTTCCTCTGTTATCTTCAGCCATATGTGAAAAACAGGTAACATGCATATGGTCACTTCTGCTTGTAATATTAGGGTCCGAGATACAGCTTTAATTTGATGAGGATTTAATTCCAAATGCAGAGAACTGCAACTCACTAGTTCATTACATTCTTGGGGATTCTTAAGTGAAAGATTCTAGAGAAGTCTAAACAATAACTAAGTATACAATCCATTGCCAAGCTGGAGATAGAAGATCAACACCGGGTGAATGAACATTTTGTATTTTAATATAGTTACTTAGACAAGAAGTCTCCCTCTTCATACTGGCAAGTAACTGATGTCTGCAGTCCCTGGATACCAACCCATTTATGAGATTTCTCACCTGCAGATGCACAACATCAACACGTGACAAAATCACGCAGCCTTAAAAGTATCTGGCATTTGAGACGTAGAATCACAGAATCGTTGGGTTGGAAAGGACTTTAAAGATCATCTAGTTCCTCCCCTCTCCCCTGGGCAGGGGCATATTCCACTAGGCCAGGCTGAATTTGCAATACTAGTTGAATAAGCAGTAGTAGTTTTATTTTAAACTAAAAACTGAACATTTAAAAAAAAAACAAACAAAAACAACCAAACTAATCCTCTATTTTTCTTTCATTACCTGATAATATCTATAAAAAGGAGGATTTAAAATACTGTTGCACTGTGCTTACATGAGGGCTATTCAATTTGATTTCAAACAGTCCAAGAGTACATCTTAATTTCTTAATTCACAGATTTGTGAAAACCAGTGTTGTCATCTTTACAACAAGGCACAAATACATGGAAAACTTTAGTGGGAAAGTCGGTCTTGTTATTTTAAGGCATTTAGTGCCTCACTACTCAAGAAACCGTTTTCTCTGGCTTCACTGCAGGTTGTGCTTGCAACATTGGACATATTGTTTAATAATTCCACGGCTTAATTCTGTCCTTGAAGAAAAAGGCAGGTACCAACTCTAAACATGTTAATGTCTGGCACACCTGGCTGGAACATATTATTACATCCAAGTGGAAGAACTTGTGAGCCTGTGCAAGTATTAGCATAATAAAAGAATGCTCATTATTGCAGTTTCTTGAGACTGGTGGACCTGGGTAGTATAATTTTTCCTCAGTTTTAGGTATGCTATGCTACTTAGATTGTGATGCAAACTTTTGCGTCCTTACAGATTCTTTTCTTGTACAACTCCCTTCATCATACTGTAAAGACATTTCTCATCTGCTCACCCACTCAAGTAGTGGTCACCCCATCCTAATGCATCTTCTTATGAGATCAATTATTCTCCTTCCATATTTCTCTTAATTACTCTTCTGTGCCTATTCACTTTCCTCATACTAGCTCCAGACTTCTATCTATTCCATCCAAATAAAAAGGCTGAACAAAAAGCCCTCAAGAGGTTTGCTACCTCTGTTTACATTTGCCTCCAAAGTAACACTTCATTTTACTTTCTCCTTTTCATTTTTACATTACCTAAACCATGAAATTTATTTTTAACTGGCTGGAGTTCTCCTTTATGTTTATATTCTAGAGACTCTTTCACTACAGCTCCCTGCATCACGCCCTCTATTTTCACTTAATAATTGTGAAAATGAGATCATAACCTTTTTCCTTATCCTTTTGAGCTACAAAATTTAATTTTACTCCATGGCTGTAATCACCTTCCGTCACATTGTTGTATTTTCCCCGCATCTGTCCTCAATGAATGACAGCTTCTCTACCGTCCCCTCTCACCCAATCCCACACACAGATGCTCAGTGTTGTTGCTTAATATCATCCTTTCAGTTATCACTCTATGCTGTCAGCAGCTGTGCCTCCTCCAGAAACTCTCCTGTCTTTACACATTACTTTGTTTGTCTTTAAGGTCCTTGTCCATACTGTAACACCTTATTCATGACCAACTTGCAGATACGTTTCTGTCTATGATCTATCAGTAGTATCAACTTCATTTTACACTTTCAAACATACCTTTCCCTGCTTTCTGTGATGCTAGTTTTCATTCCCCAAAAGAGCCCTGCAAAGATCTGTAGAATTATAAAATTCTCTTTACAGCAGCAACTTGATAGGAAAATCCTAGCCTCTGACTATTCCACTAATATTAACCACATTATTTCTATTTATTTTCATCTTTTCCAGCATTGCCACCTGTCCTAAACTTAGCAAGAGCTGTTTGGTATGCCACTAAATTTACACAGTGCCCAACAAAACTTCTAATCCTTGGCTTCAATTTAATATTTATTGTAAATCAATGGTATCTAATAATTGAATTTTATAATGTTTTATTGAAGATGATAGAATTTTAATTCTCTTCAAAAAAGAGCATACACAAACCAGTTATACAATGACTATGAAAGAAATTATTCATCGAGCAGAATTGAACATAAGATTCTAAATTTCTCACCAGTTTTCAGAAAAAAAAGCCCAAACCCTACAGACTCTTCTATGCATGGTCACCTAGAATTTTATCGCTCCTTAGTCAGAGACAAATCAACAATTGGACTTTGGAAGGTTTCATAATAAAAAATCAATAAGAAAAACTATTATGCTAAAGATAAATGTGGGAAGGAGGTAGAGAAAATTGTGCAGGTAACATTTGCAATACATTGGAATTATGTTTATGTCTCCTGTTAACAATTCTCATGTTAGTTTGCAACAAGGGATCCAGTTTACAATTTAGAAGAAGAACCCCCACCCCGCCCCGCCCCACACACACACACTCCAAGCCCCCAAACCAGAAACAAACTTCCCAACTTGAAAAAAAAGATTTGTTGTCTGTTGCAGTCAGAGTCCTAAGAATCCCTAAATTTCTCCATGGAACTTTTGTTTCCTCTAAAAGAGTCAAGAAATTAAAGACATATAATTATACATATACATACGCCCTAAGGAGATAATTTTCAGATTTTCTAGTTTGACTGAGTCTACCAAGACACACATTTTTAGGGTACATATAAATGTGTTGGGTAAAAATGTGGGAACACTGACATTTTAAGCTACTTCCCAAATGTTTTTCTTACATACATGAAGATGCAGCCCTGTTTCCTAAGAAACAGATTGTAACAGTAGCCTAAAAGGGGAAAAATCTCTGTCCTTCTCTCAGGGCTGGACTATTCAAAGCTGAACAAGGCAGTCTTGTCTACATGAGAGCATTAAACACTTCAGTGCTGAACACAAAGCAGAAGAAAATTAGAGTTATAGGGCTTTGGGATGATACTTGAAATATAAAAAAAATATTACCTCAACTTTTTCACATTCCATTCAAACACAGAAGCCTAATTTTCTGTATTACCACACCTTTTACTATAAAGGTTGTACTATTTCTGGCAGCGCTCACATAACAAACTCAACAGATATTGCACCTAAATTTAGGTACACACTTCAGACTTTAATTTCTGGTCATTTAAGAATGTAAAAGATACATGTTTGGCATTAATGTTTTCAGGAGTTGGATGATGAGACAAACTTAGGCTTTGGCAAGAGTTTTGGCCCTTCATCCTGCTCAGTTGATCTGTGGAAAGATTTTAGTGTTCTAACTTCTAATCATTATCTCAGCCAAATGGCATGATAGTTGCCAAGAATAAGTAAAGTCTATGAAAAGTAAAACTTTGGGGAAAAAAAAGAGATTACTTGAAAGTTTGGGCTATTATAAAACTTACAAGGATGTTTATTTGGAAGCATAGTAAGTTGCTAGGTGACATAATGGAGCACAAGTCCTTGAATTGCCAGGTCCAGTATATATTATGACCGATACTATTTTTCTAATTGGAAGAAAATGACAACATTAAAGGCAGACGATTCGTTGTGATGCTCTATTACTTCAGAATGCAATGGCTGACCTTTTTAAAACAGAAATTGCCATATCATATAAATCATACAGTCATATAATTATTTCAAGTCTATAGGTTGCTTGTGTTGTGTGGTGCACTTCCTCAAATCCTGGAGCTGAAGCAAGTTGAACATCTTTGAGGTTTAACATAAATGCAAATGCTGAAAATTCCTCAAGTACAAGGTAAATTCCCAGGGAATACAGAAAGAAGATTTCAAACCGTAAATTTAAAGCAAACCAAAACTTTTTGTGCCTCCAGCATAAGATATAATCTCTAGACCTGTATATTTTTAGTTAGCTGTCACCTTCAGGCCCTTCTTGAAAGGCTATTCTTTTATTCTGGAAGCAGCTTGAGTCTAAGCTGGCTCATTGGCTTCTCTGTGCCATAGCATATTCAGACTATCCTATAACAACCAGTGCGTGTTCACTGTGCCACTGGCTCAGAGTTTACAACTCAGGCTTCAGGTTGAAGAAAGGCACCTAAACCATTTGCAGAGCAGGCTTGGCCCCAGAAGCAATAGTGTCATTCACTCAGCTCCATACTCCAGCTACTCCAGCTACTGAACATGGGCAGACACAAAATGGTTTTCCTCACAATTAACTGCAATATTATAATGTCTGCTGCCCAACTAATTCACCATCCATCTAAGCTGCTAAATAACACAGCTGACTATTAAATTTGTAGTTTTCTGTATAGAAATACAAAATACTGTACTGTCCTGCATCATTTCAACTGCAAACCAACATTTCAGTTCCCGGAACTTCAATTAAACATCACAATTCTTTCAGAGTTCTGGAAATGAAATTATTATGCTTCCCTCCCAAATCCTGATCTCTTAGTTTAAATTCATTGAACACTGCACATTCTGCTTCCTTCTTGGCTGCAGTTGTTTCCCTACCTGTAGTCACTTCTGCTTCTAACATCACCTTCAACATCCCCATCCCTACTGACAAGAGACAAACTTTTTTTGTAATTTTGGAGCAATGCCGAGAAGATAATTACTATTTATTCCATTATCCCATTCCAGTGTCCTGTTTTTCCCTTCACTCTTTATTTAATCACCAAGTAATATTTTCCATTTGTTTTCATTTTTACCCTTTTGACTTTTTGCACTTGACTTTAGATGGTGATCAGCCCTTTTCTATTTTATTCCCTGAAGGCTCACTACTTATGCCTCATACAATTTCTGAGAGTTATTTGCTCAGCTGAGAGAGAAAACCTTTTCCCTACTATTTTTCCCATTCGGAATACAAGTTTAACATACTTTTACCATATCTGAGTCAGAGAAATTTCTATCCTCCTCCGTAATCAAGTCCCTGATTTTCCACTTAATTTAAATTAGTGTGCCTGTAATCACTGTAATCTGATCCCTGCCACTATATCCCACCAAAACTACTGCCAAAATACAATCATGTTGTTTGTGTGACTCTTCAGAAACCACTTCACAGAATAATGGGGTTCTGCTCTTACTGCTCTCTAAGTTTAGCTCTTGTAGCAAGACAACATTTTCTTTTTCCACTAGAAGTTGTTTTCTTCCACAACCATTTTTATATTAGAATTAAGGAGTTGATGTCCTCAGTGCCTGTAATCTTGATATTTCTCTCCATGGTGTTTCAACTGCTTAGCGGCAGACCTTCTCTTGAGCCTTACACAGGTGGGCCGAGCCGGGAGATCCCTGCGGGCAAACAGGTGCGGCGCAAGAGGTCAGGCGGGGAGTCCCCCGAGCGCTCCACACGCGCCCCGCGCCTCTGCGCCGGACAGTGCGAGCGAGCGAGCGAGCGAGCTTCCTTCGCTCGCCGCCGTGCAGCTCCGGCCGCGGGGAGCCGGCATGACGGGCTAGGAAAGCGGTCCCCTGGGGCCGGCGGAGGGGCCGCTCCCTGCGGCCGTGTGAGGGCCGCGCGGCGGCGCGTGCCCGCCGGCCGTGCCCGGTTACCGTTGCCGGGGCCCGGCGGCGGCGGCGATGGTGAAGGAAACGATCCGGGTGTACGCGCGGGTGAAGCCCCTGGGCAGGCGGCAGCAGGCGGGGGTAGGCCGGGAGGTGTGCCCCCGGGGGTGCAGTGGGGATGCCGGGGAGAGCCAGGGGCTACCCGGGGATCCGCGTTCCCCGCTCAGGTGGGGGCAGCGGAGCGGCGCCCCTCCCCTTCAAGAGGCTCGGGCGGCTGGCGGGGGCAGAGAGGCTGGTGCGCGGTGAGGCGTTCCTGCTCTCCGAAGCCTTAGGAAGTTCATAACATCACGAAGTAGAGGAGTTCAGGCTGTAGCTGTTGGGTGAGTGGCTGAGGAACTTACTTCCAGCCTAGCTATTAGAGAAAGATTTTCAGGAAGACACTTGACACGCGTCGCTGGGTTTGTGCAGTTCAATAGTGTTCTGAGCAACACGTGTTGCTCCCAGTGTATAGCTGCCCTCCCAAGGGATAATAGAGATAATGAAAGTGTTCCTCAGGGACCGTGAATTTAGGTCTCTTAATTGCCTTCTTGTTTTAAACCTGCTCTTCTTGTCACAGCTTTTGTCTTGTCGTAGCCTTTCCTAATGTATTCTTCCAGATTTTTTGGAGAGGTTTGCACTGGGGGTCGTGCTTTGGTTTTTTTATAACATCATAGATATTAAAGTGGTTTAGTAAGCAAGTTATGTCAAAGAGGCTACGCTTTTGTTTCAAATATTATTGTAGTGTTTACATGGTGACAGGATAATGCTGGTATGTACTGGTTTTGTTGCATAGTAGTTAAGGGAGATCTGCTCAGGTATTTAGTGCAATTTGTAACAAGTTTGTCTCCAGACAATTACAGGTGCTAAGCTTAGGTAAGTGTTATATCTAAGGGTAATGCTGTTCTATTGATGAAGTTATTCTGTGATTTTGTATCCGTCCTTATTAGAGTTACTCAGTTGATAATGAGGAACCTCTGCCCAGTCTGGAGATTACTGTGCCACGTGACTTAGCAGATGGGTTCATCAATAATAAACGAGAAAGCTACAAGTTCAAGTGAGTAGAAGTGTTATCTTTGTACCTTCTGCCTTTAGTGATTAACAATGCTATGTGTAGTGATACAGATATATAGAATCAGGAAAAGTCTAACTTTAATATTAAATTATGGTATAGATGGGTTTATTTTTATATAACTCCCTTAAAAAATTGAATACTTCAGGATACGCTCTTCACCACAGCGGGTCTGATAGCATTGGATAAAGTTTTCATACTGTTGTCTGTCCATTGCAAGTCATTATGTATTTCTAAATCTCATCTCAAAGATTCATTTATCAGTTCTTCTATTTTTGCACTTTGTTTTGAATTTGTGTATGAAGACTGAAACAGGACTGTGTGTTCTGTTGTGATCTAATGAGTTGTCATAAGCTGGCTAAAGAAGTCTTGATGTAAAACATTCTGTTTAGAAACCGTGCTTCAGAAATAGCCAAAGCAAGGTAAAGAAAACCAAAAATTGTTCAAAGAAATAAATCCTTGGTTTTAGAGTGTAAATAATTTTTAGGAACTTAAAATCAATACAGCAATATCAAACATTTTTATTACTTCAACAGAAAAGTAAGGCAACACTTTTTAAAAATTTGGTGATGAATAAAGCTAGATGTATAATCACCTCTAATGATGAGGTCAAGACTATCTTTTCCCAATTTGGTTATGCTTCATTTTTTATAGTAAACAACAAGCGATTTGTTTCTTTATGCTATTAGAAAAGAGAGTTCCACGTAAACAACTGCAGCTCAGACTGATGTCGTTTTACATCAGCTGAGATAATCTGTTTGGAAAGAGAGGAGCTGCCCTCTCCCAATAGATTCATACTACATGCAACACTACCTTAGGCTGTAAATGCCCAAGCCTGACTTAATGAATGCTGATATTTTTGTCTGACTTGATAATTTATTAAAAACTCGGTAGCGATGCATTTTGAGAAACCTTGTGCCTTATTATCGTTAAGACAGTACAAGAATAATTGTTTGAGTTACTTGACTGATTAGCAGGATAGAATACATGCTTTTATGTTTTATGTATTGCATTTGTCTGTGATACAGTACCCACGGCATGGGTCACCATGATGCCTTTCTACAGTGTCCATAAGGCCTTTCTACACAGCCTGGGAATTTCTGTGCAAGAATAGAGTTCCAAATAGGGGGGCAACACAACAGGGCACCAGCAGTACGGGGGGCTGCTGGAACATCTGGATGACAACTTCCTAACATACAGTTAGACCAGTCAGAATATTTGCAAATGTGGATGAACTGTTGAGGGATATTAAGCCTGGAGGTAGCTTTGACTGCAGTGGCCATGAGATAATGAAATTCAGGATACTGAGAGAAGGGAGTAAGGCAAAAAGCAGGATCACAGCCCTGGGCTTCATAAATGCATACTTTGGCTTGTTCATGGATCTGCTTGAAAGAATTCTCCGAGACACATTCCTGGAGAGATGACTAGGAAAACTGGCTGATTTTCAAGGATCACCTTTGCCAAGCTCAAGTACAGTCCATCTACATGAATAGAAAATGATGCAGAGGCAGCAGGAGGATTGGAACAAATGGTCCCTTCCAACCTCAAGAATTCTGATTCTGTAAAATAGCTGCAGATATTTTATATAGTGGCAAAACATGTTTAATTAAATATCTTGTTGTGACCTGTAGTAATTGTGCAGCAGAATGAAGGAAATGGCTTGAAAAAATGTGAGCCTGGCTGTACTGGTGGGATGCTGTATTTGGTTATAGTGTAATCTATTTATCCAGGATTCAGTGTGGTGCCAGTTACAAACACTAATTCTCTTGATAGATTTTAAATACGGTGTATTTTTTTCTAAGCCACATCATTTTATCAGAGGAATTTATTGTACAGATCTTGTCAAAGCAGCTCTGTGTACAGCCTATTTATGTACAATAGCACAACAGCAAGCTGTGGTCAAGACTACAGGGAAAACATTGTACTAAGTTATGTAAGCCTAATGATGTAAACATTGACTACTACAAACACAAACAAAAATGTATGAATCAAGTACTGTTTTAACATTCTAAGCAATTATTATTTGCTTAATATTTTCAGATTTCAGAAAATTTTTGATCAAGAGGCAAAACAAGAAGTGATTTTTGACAACATTGCCAAACCAGTAGCTGAATGGTACGTTGGTGATCTTGCAAGTAACCAGGGAAATGCTATTTTTGCTTTTGTTGTATTACTTGAAGGAGAGCTGTCAAGTCTTTGTCTCGTTGTTGTAAAAGTGGATTGATGTTCTAGTTTACTAAATACTGACATGTCTGAAACCAGGAGATATACAATCCCCTGAGAATTTTATTGATACTAAGGTTCCATTTTTGACTCTTAAAATAGCAATGCTACTATTGCTTCTTTTGTTGTCTAGCAATAGAAATCCAGGCCCAATTCTTTTTTTGTCTGTAATATAAGCTGACTTCATTGCTATAGAAGCTAGGGACTCTCATTAATGTTTGTGGAGATATTCCTAAATCTTGTCCTTATTACTTTTGTTTTAATGTGTAAGGCAGTGCTTTTGGCACTGGGTTTTGTTTTTCCTCCTCCATTTTCATAATCAAACAATGCTCATGTCTGACAGTTTGCAAAGGCAAATATTTAAGACTGATGAAGACTTCTGCATTCATTGTGTGGATTGAATGCCACTCTGAAACAGGTGGATTTTCCAATGGAAAATGGATTTTATACCATTCTCTTTGCTCAGTTTACTGTCCGCATTGCTAAAGTTCAGAGTGGTTTTAGGTGAGAGAAAATTCCATGCTGGAGGAAGCAGAATTTCTGCATAGTATTTGTTTGTTTATCGAACTTACTGCTCAAAATCCAGACTTGTAGTGAGTTGGGAACTATTACTTCAAGTGCCAACTTCTTTCTCATTCATTGTCTGACCCATCTGTTGGTTTAAGCCATGATTCTGCAAGTTACTCCTCAATCTACTGCATAGTCCTGTGTTTAGCACTGTAGGAAAACAAACATCTTCAGCTGGACACTAAGCCTTTCTCAAGTTGTTACATGGAAGAAAAATATATCTCTTTATAATTTTATTTTCTTTCTCCTCACCCCTCTTGTTTTCTTCTCTGAAGTCCCACATAAAGCAGGAAGGAAATTGACAGTGAAAATTAAAAGCCAGTGAATTTGAAATTTCGTTAGAATAAGC
This sequence comes from Promerops cafer, assembly GCA_013398275.1. NCBI lineage: Eukaryota > Metazoa > Chordata > Aves > Passeriformes > Nectariniidae > Promerops > Promerops cafer. The sequence goes on along the minus strand of VZSE01014262.1, from coordinate 438,532 downwards.
TAAATAGACTTAAAAATAATGCTTGTTATTTTCTCATTCAAAAGATATTTCTTTGTTTATCTGACATAATCACATATAGCTTCACATTAACTCATATGCTTAATTTTAAAAATTTCTGGTTTTAAGGTTGACTGCAGAAAAAAGAAATCTTTGAGTGTGTTTGGAAAGAGAAATGTTAAAACTCTCATTGTTACATACTATGGACTTAGTTATCCTCAACAAAAGCTCAGAATATCAAAATTAACTAGCAAGAAACTGGCTATTTTTTTTTTTCCTTTGGAGTGTTTTGCTAGAATATGGAAATGTTTTCCAGTTGAACAGTTTGTCTATACGGTGTTCTAATAAACAGGAAGGGGTGTTCTTCCCCTTTATTTCAATGTTAGCTGATAAAAGACTTGTTTTATATATTAATTTTCTCCATTATGTAGGCTTTCGTTTCAGTGTTTAGGTATTTTTAAGTACTTGAAAGTACTTAAATGCCATTAAAATAAATATATTAATTGTTAATTTATTGCAATTGTTAATTTATAAAAATCAATAAATGAATATCTTTGTTTTGGCAATTATCTCCAAATAGCTGAGTCTTTATCTTTAATGCTAAAATTGACTTATAAAACCATTCTCAATGAAATCAAGATTTTGTCTCTGAGCATTGTAATGTGGTAAAGCTTGTATTCTAAATTATGCTTGTGTTGCTACTGATAATTTTACTTGTGTTTTTATAATGGAGTAGACAATAACTGGAGGATGTTAGTGTTTTTATCCACTCCCTTAGTTTTTTACCTCTTTGTAAAGAAAAATATATATTTCAAAATATCTTCAGTCATGAAGTTCCTTGGCTAATGGAGTAAGTAACTGGGCCTGAAATTTATTTCACTCTGTGGTTGATGATACCATTTTCTTTTCCACCATGGAACAATAAGACTTGCCCTGTTTCTCTTAAAGACCCCAGAAAAATGTCCTTCATTATATGTTTCTTTCACAGTCAATATTCTATTGCATGAAAAAGCTGTTGCAAGTATACACATTTCTGTTGTTGGAGTCACTTTACTAAGGGAACAGTTTTTGTGTGTTTATTGCCAGGGAAAAGAAAGTAGCAGGGAAATATCAATGAAATAGTTCAGTAACATTTTGAGGTTCTTTGTCATGCATTCTTACAGTCCTGAGAAAATTAAGTTAGAGACTTAAATGCTCAGGAAAAAAAAAAAAAATCTTGGGCATTGTTTAAACTAAAACCAGAAAGGCAGTGCTCAGGATTCTAAAATCTTTCTAGTTTGTTCTTGGATGGATGAAAATTGGATGCAATTTTCTTCTCTCTTTTTCTATTTGTTTTTCCTTTTTAAGTGTGTTTGCTTTGATGTTGGGCCACTACTTCTCTTTCTGTAAGTCCAGTTACATTGTCATCTTGCCTGTGGTTTCAGAGGCACCAGACATTAGTTTGTTTCATTTGCTTCTTCAGTCAGAAGTGCCAGCCTCTGCAAACCATTATAAGCATATGATTTGCTTGAACTTTATTACTTTTTTTCTATCCTTGAGTTGTTTCTTACATTGTTTCTTTTCCTTCTAATTTTAAATATATATTCCTGATAAAGTTTTTGTGCGGAGCCAACTTGATGTTTAATAAGCAGCACTAACTCTGTTACTTTATCAAAAACAAAGAAAATAAATAACACCCTTTAAAAGTTTGCTAATGATTAAGCATTGCTTTAGCCTCACAACTAAGCAAGGCTACTCTCAAAGTGTTTAAAATATTAGTATTATGATTATGTACTCAATCAGAAATTAAGTAGAAAATGTTAACTGTTTTGAATTAGTTGAGTTTTCAGTTCTAATATGGCCAATGTTTTGGTATTAGATTTCTTGATTTATTAAAGAATAACATTTGAAAATGTTTTCTCTTCAGTTGTCTCATGCAAATAAGAAATAGCTCAGCTGTTCATAAACCTAATGGCAATCACCTGTGATCTTCAGAAAAATCTGGTGGCCTTGGGGATAATGATCCGATTTCTGTAGGTTCTGGTTTCTTCTGATGTGCTATATTTATCCTAAGAATTAGCATCTGTAATATATCAACTACTTTAGTTTACTCTCAACTGGTTTTGTGGGTTTTTTTCTGCTGTGTATTCTGACAGAAAATGTATTAAAATTACTTTTATTAACAATTACTCATTTTGTACCTGGATATATTTCTCACGCAGTGTTGAAAGTAGTGGTCTGGCTCATCTGCATCACAAAGACCTGCAGAATCTATATAGAGCAAAAGGACAGATTGTTTCAGATGTCATCTTGAAAGAAATGTAGCCTAAACCCTCCCCTAAATTGAGAAATTAGTAATGCTAGCTGTTCTTTCTCAAAGTGAGTACAATTATGAGGCAATAAAAAGTGAAAAGTGACATTGGTGTTTCTTTTCAAATGATTATTAGTTGCTTATGTTTGTTTTGAATTGTGCAATTTAGAATTGTTCAAGAAGGTTGCTTAATTTACGTTACAGTTTAACAGCTTTGATTCAGAATACCTTTGTTTTGCTTATCTGTTACGGTGTTTATGGTCAAATTCTAAATATATTTAGAGATCTTAGTCAAAGCAAGAAAATATATTACTTTTTTTCTGTAGGAAAACTTCTGAAATAATTTGCCTGCACTAATCTCTGAAAAAAAGCTACATGCACATTTGGAAATCAGTTTTGTTTTTTAAAGATGAGGCATTACCAATTTGGATTTGTTCCACAAATCTGGCAAAGACATAAAGAAAAAAAGTCATACTGAGATACTTTGTTTATTTTAATTAAAAGAAACTTTAGTCTGACCTCCAAGTGTTAGAAGATACCTGAAAACTGAGTCTGTGTGAAGAAAAATTCTCCTGAAAACTTATTTTCCAGATCCTTGAAATTAAGTTCTTCCTTCTTTTTATCATCAGTATAATTTGGAAGTGGGGGTGGGGGCGAAAGGGGCAGAGGGGGCTGATTTTTTTCAGGACTGTGTTAATTAATGTTTTTAATATCGATGACTTGAGATTTCATGAGATAGAAGGAAGAAAAATGAGGGTCACTGATAAAATTTTTCAGGTCTGCAAGAACTGAGTATCCAAATATCAGAGATCCTGGTGTTTTCTGCTTTTTTCATTAGTCTAGTATTTTCTAGTTTTTGAATATTTGTTTCAATCACATGCCTTTATGTTACTACTCATTTAAAATGAAGATGGCAGAACTCAGGTAAAAATAATAATATGAAGCCCAAATAAACTAACAAAATTAAAGTAAATAAGTTTTTAAGATTAAAGTTGTTTTGTGTTCTCAGGGTTTTCTCTTACCTACTTGAAAACACTTACAGAATTTAGTCTTACTTAATAAGGGGTTTTCGTTGTTTTAGTTATTCATATCATAAACTTTGTACAAATCTTTCACTTGGAATTTTTTCAGCCTATTAGAATAATTAAATAAGAAGGGATCTCTGTAGGTCCTCTGGACCAATCTTCTGAGGAAAGCAAGTCTGGCTTTTAGATCACATTTCTCAGGCCCTCGTCCAATAGAGCTTCAAAAATGTCCAAAGATGGGAATCCCACAATCCATCTAGGAACCTGTTCCAAGGCTTAACTCCTCTCACTGTGAAGAATGTTTTCCTTACACCCGCTTGAAGTTTATTCTCTTGCAACTTGTGACCACTGCTTTGTGTTCTACCAATGTAAGCCTCTGGGGAGGAGTTTGAGTCCATCTCTAATGACCCATTGCAGAAGGTGGTAATTAGGTACACGGACGGCTTTCTCTTCTCTGGGTTGATAGGAAACAGTTCACTTGGCTTCTTGTGCATGACATGCTGCAGCCTGAACTCAGTTCTGTCAGGCTCACTCCAGTTTCTTTACAGCATTTTTCATCTGCTGGGGATCCCAAAAGTGGGAACAGAACTCATGAAGGAGAGTTTCTTTTCCTTTTTTTTTTTTTTTTTCCTAATTTTGAAGGTAACTGTTCTGTTTGATTCTGCAAAAATGGTGCAGCAGCAGAGGAAGCAGAGCTCTTGGTTATACTTAAGCAAAAGCCTCCCTAAAGTCTCATTAACAGTGAGCACAGAAACAAATGAAAAGTTTTGTGTCCATAAACTTTAAATAGAACAAATGGTCTTCACTGGAAATTAAAACAAAATGTAGTCAGAAAACCCAACCACAATAAAATAACCTCAGTCTGCTTTCAACCTCTGTCTACTGTCACTCGGATTTTACCACTATTTATATTGTCTCAGATACTCAAGGACAAAGTACTGAATGATATTTTAGACTGTAGTAACTACCCATAAATTGTCTAGCTCTCACTTGAGGAATTTCTCACTTGAGGAATGTTAGGTGGTTGTAAACATAACATATCTATCAATTTAAGTGGAATTGCTTCCATGAGGTATACTTCTGTATCACACTATATTTAGGAATTAGACATCTTTCAGGAATGAGACAAGACAGTGGAGTGACTGGAAATGCCAGTACATAACTCTGTAACAGCATTCATTTAAACAGGGGTCTGAACTGAATTTTCAAATTAAAAGTTCATATCTCACTGCACATGTTTTTAAATCGCCACTAATTACAATTAAGTTAGAACATGCAAGTTACTTGATGAGTAAGAAAATTTGAGGGGAAAAAAACCACATGGTATTGCTCTCTTTACATTCACGTAAAAAATTGTCCTATGCTTGATAATGGATATTTTCTGGAAGTCCAAAGTGCAGAAGAGAACTCATGTCATAATTAGTTTTTCATAAAGCCAAAACTGATTTTCTTGAGCAATCATCATTACATAAGCTTTTATGTAACAACACTTGGGTTATTAAGTGGTATTAAGATTGTACTGAAAGTGGAATATATAAGGAACTCAGCTTTCTGTTTTTTTCTGTTATATATCTCTTTTTCAAAACAGGAGAAGTATTAAAATTAAGAGTATTCCATGTTAATTGGAAAAAATATTTGTAGAATGTATGTTGGGAGTTTCTAAGGTATTAGATGTACTTTTAATGCATGCAGATAAGTGTAAATCCTGTAGTATGTTCAAGCATTTACAGTAGCAAAAAAATCTGCACCAAATTTGCCCCCTAAAACTCAGTGACATATTGGAAAGGTGGTCATTGAATTGAATAAGGTGTGGATCATGGTCTTACTTAATACTTTCCAGGCAGAGAATTATATCCCAGTGGAGGGAAAGTATCCCTTAGTACTCTGGTTAGAAAAAATACTAAAAGTACTGCAATTCCTGTTGCTAACACTGTTGTTGGGGCTGTGTCATAGCTGGAGGTAAAACTTGAATATTTTAAATTTATTCCATCACGTTGCTGCCATAATATATGATTAGGTTTATTTAGCAGTGGTATCAAATCAATCTCCTTAGCTGTGTGCAGAAATCAATCTCTGTAGCTGTGTGCACAAACCACCTTTTGCTTGGAAAAGGTGTGATTTAAATCATAAGCAACATAGAGGATATATTCAGTCCTTTCTTTTTGTTTAAAAATGTTGCTGTTTAGCTCTGTAAGGTGAAGCACAAGCTGTTGTGTTTCTAAAACCAGCAGTAAGTTTTCAGTGCTTGATCAGAAAAGAAGCATTCAATTATTTGGGTAAAATGTAAGAACAGATCTAATCCTTTTCTAAATTATAATCATCTTGAAGAGGACACATAATTTGATGATGAATTATAATGCAGAATAAAAGGATAAAGAAGATTTAGGCATGTAATGAACAATAATTATTCATACTTTGGGAGTTGCTTGCCTGCAATTTATGCTGTTATTTGCTTTTTTCCATGCACTGTTTTATTTTGATTTCTACCATGCAAAATCTTTTTGCACAGTTTTATGTTGTTCAATGATATTAACTTTGCTGAAGAGACTTTCTTATTGCATAAATACTTCTTGATGAGCTCATAATACTTGGCAGATAATCATGATGTTTCTTCATCAATATTTTGCTTTAAATTGACTTTCCTTACAGTGATCAAAAAGACAAGACTAACATTTATCATCCCACCCACCTCAATATGCAGGAAACGTATGTAGATTTGGTTACATAGATGTACATATTTCCATTTCCACTATATCAAGCAAACATTTTTTTCTTATATTCAGTTTTTAATATGTGAGACTTCATATGACTTGACCACGTGTATTTTCACCATAACACAAAAAATAAATACTCAATTTAAAAATAGGTATTTACCAAGTGTTGGCATAATTATAATTTATGCAAAAAAATCTGGAAATTCTGATATTCTGATATCATGAATTAAATCTAAAATACTAATATTCAATTTATTTAGTTTTGCCCTCTTTGAATTTGCAGCTTTTGACATTTTGGAGCCTTTCTTGGCAGTCATGAAACAGATCTTCCACACATAAATAAGCCATGAAGACAGCTCAGTATATTAAATGAGATTGAAATACAACTTTTTGCAGACCTACTGCATGTCCGTGTTTTCCCTGAAATGTCATGATTTTTGTAGAAATCTTGCCTTAACAGAATTTGAAGTGTTGGCTAGGTTTCTTTGAGATTACCTTATTTGCAGAAATTCAGGCCAATGAGATTTGTCCCCATCCAATGCACCTTATTGTTTACAAGTATGAACTTCAACAAGTAGACCTAGTGCTCATGCACGTGGCAAATTAAGTTTTCCTTGACACATTTAAGTTGGTTCATATTTTCTAGATAGAAAGATGGAATATGTGGTTATAAGCAGTACAAGCAAAGCCAAATCAACAATTTGTTAGAAACTGACTTTTTAATATACATTCTTTTCTTCTTATAGAAACTAAGTCTATCACTGTGATACAAATATATGCCTGCATGTTTTAGTGAATAATGAAAATGCTCCCTCTGAATTCTGTAATAGAATGAAACAAGTTTACAAATTTAGAGAAGATTTTATTCATTGTGTTTTAAAGTTATTTTTCTCTGTAGTAGGTGTTTTCAGGTGTAGCTTGGTATTGATAAAGAAAACAAGACCCTCCAGTGACTCTGGCAATCATAACTTTGGTAAAATATGCTAGAGACAGATTTCTCCAACAGTATTTGAGCTAATCTGTCTGGAAGTTGTCCATGAACTTCTGAACAGGGTGCTATACAATGTTGTATAAGTGCATGAAAGATCTTTTCTGCAAAGCCTCTCCTTGGATTATGGGTCTTTGATGTGTTTTGTTTGAAGTAGAAAAGAGACTTCTTATTCAATAAAACGTCTCCTTAACCATGCCAAAATTCATCTTTCAGAGTGAAAAAAATAATATGCAAAGTTCTGGGTATTCTGATAACACCAAGGGGGCATGACTGAAAATGCACTTTTAATGTATGATTTTTATTTATAGGTGGTTTTAGGTCCTCACTACTCCAACTACTCCGATGGTCCTCCGACTACCATCACTATCCATGTGAGCCTGTGTAGTTTGAAATACTGAGTTTAACAAAAATTTGGGACTTTTGTTCAGTGACGCTGAAGAGCAAAGCTGCAGACTTTGTCTGTGGGAACTAACATCTTGCAAAGTAGGTTTTGCTGAAAAGGCAGAAAAGAGCTGCTGATTCTCTACCAACCTTTCCCAGCAAAGAATCATTTCCACTACTGTTGGGGACAGCTTTAATTTGCAAATGAGAATCTTCAAGGAAGCCTTTGGTGGATGCTGTTTAGAAAATATGCTCTTCTCTTATCTTGTCATAATGGGTGTTGCCAAGTTTTTTGGCACCTGCTGTGGTTATATTTCAGGATGAAAGGGACAATGTGTATATTTTCTGCTCACTATACTGACTTCTAGCATCTGAGGGACCCATCATTTTGCCAAGGGTAATTATGCAGTATAGTTTGATGTTGTTTTCTTAAACAGCATTTTATGGGTGGCTAACGGATTATGAAAGTTTTTGAGCTTTTTATTTTCCTAAAGGAATTGTGCATCTTGGGTAAAATACTATGTACAAATCTTAAACTTTCTGAGTATTTAGTAAACAGGTGTTGATTTACTGATTGATTTAGTATTGGTCCATCCTACATATATTTACCCTTTCAGTGTCAAACTCCTTGGGACAATGAATTAAAATTAGATTGATGGAGTTTTGGTTGGGTTTTTTTTGCCTGGAAGTATTTAGAAGTGGAAAAGAGTGAAGTGTATCTCCAACAAGTATTTCCTATGGTGATAAGTTGTCCACAAGGCTCATTGCTAAAACATCTTGTATCACTATTGATTCCAACTGAAGTTACTAAAATAAGTGTGAATAAGACACATCAGAGATGGATTTTTATGACTTAATCCATGTTATCACATACAGACCTTCAAAACTGACATTGACTAACATTCACAATATTACAATGGTAGTTATACATCAGTTTAGAAATGTGTTCTTTCATAAATATATATGTATGCACAAACCCTTAACTTTTGTGTAGTTCATAAGTTCAGTTCTTTCTCCACAAGCCAAGGCAGAGGAGGCTGTTCATTTTCACTGCATCTTCCCCTCTACTCTTTTCAGGAGGTGAGATCGCAGTGTACAGCTTGCTTCTGAGCCAAAGGAGCTTTGTCAGTCCTGCCTGAGCTCCTAGTCCCTTGTCTCTTATAAAAGTGTTGGCTTCTCAGACTTAGAAAAGGAGTTTGTTCTCCATCCTGTCCTCATGGAGTTGCATGTTACTCTTAGAAGGCTTTGCCAGCAGTTTCACTGGTATTATTGGTAGACTTCTTTCCTTACAGGCTCCCCTAGCACCTCAAGGAGGCTGTCCTTAAAGTGACTTGGTGGTAGCTGTGATACACTCTTAATGAAAGAAATGTGTGCTGTAAATATGGACAGGATGCAATTATTTATTTATTTGGATACTCACACATAAATTTAGAAAATAAGATTGACTTTCAGCTCAGAATTTTAAAAACCTAACTGTGGAATCAAAACCATCTATGTAATGCAATATTAAGATAACCTATAATTGCATTGGATTAGAAGAATGCATTATTAACATGGATATGTTTACATTTTATGAGCTGTCAGGGTTTTCTGGAAAACTTTGCAAAGCTGTGCTGATGCACTGCAGAAAATATAATAATATATATGAATCAAATAGCAAAAAGAAAACTCACTGACTTTTGCAGCTGTTTTGACAGCATATGGATGGTATGTGACATTTTATCCTGTGTTTACGTGTGAGGTGATTCTAATCAACGGCTTTTTCTGAAGAACAGGCATGTCGAGTTAATAGTTTGCATACATTTACTAGTTTTTAACACGTTGCAAGACACCCCTTCAAAGAAGAGGAGAAAGAAAATTTAACAACCCCAATTACTAGCTCTGAGGAGCCAGCGAGCTCTTCTGTACGAGCTGAAGAGCAACTGTACTGCGTCAGACCAAGGTTCCATCTAGCACACTATGTTGTCTCTCACAGGGACTAACAGATAGTGCTCAGAGGAAAAAAATAAACAGAGTAAGCATGTAGAGCTGCCTCCCCATGTATCCTCTTAGTCTTTGGTTATTTGTAGTTTAGGGACTTTCTGCTTTCTCTGTGATTAGTAGCCCTGAAGAAAAAATTTTTGGTGATTTAGTCCAATCTCTGCTGAAGCCTGTGTGGCATTTTAATGTCCAAAATATGGCGTGGCAAAGAGTTGCACAGTTTAACTGCAATTTGCTTGAAGAATCATTTCCGCTTGCTAGGTTTGAATCTGCCATGTCTGAAGTTCTGTTGATACCCCCTACCTTCTGACAACTCATTACTGTCGTCAGCATTCATGTATTGTGACAGTGGGCACTAGAAATTCCTAAGATAGATGAATGAGGTGTTTTATCATGATAATTGTTTTGATTTTTAACATCTGGAATCTAATATCTATATATATGCCATCTTTGCGCTTTTTGGGAGCAGATGTTCACTGTAGCTCCTTTCAACGTTTCTGTTTTTGTCTTTGGCATCCTACTGTAATGGATTAAAATAAGCAATTTGGCAACTACTCAGACCTTTAAATAAACTTTAAGAAGTTGGAGAATCATTGCATCTCTCGTGGCGCCAGACCAGCAGCTATCTATATACATGTTTCTTTTCCTCTTATGCAAGGGTTGTTTTTCCCTCTTTTTATTTATTAGAATTGTAGCTTATTTATCATTTCTTCTTTAAACAAAAAGCACAAGAATAATTTTTGCTTTTCAATTTGTTGAACAAAATTGATAAGTCCTTAAGCATAGTAAATCCAATCCAAAATCTAAGATGATTAAGCTTATCTACTGTTGGGTGGAAATCAGGTGGAAGTCAATGGTGGAAGTGTGGTGAATTAGAGAAAAATATTTGAACTGGAGTTTTATTAGGCACTTCTGCAAACAGAAGTAAGAGGTGTGAAAAAGATGATGAGTCTGAATGCCATTTCATGCTCTTCCATTAATAGCTATTTTGTCGGTTCCATTGGAGCTGCTTGTACAGTCATAACATAATTATAAAAGAAAAGTTTGCTATTACCAATGTGGGTTTGTGTGTTTTCATAGTAAATGAAGATTTCATTACACTGATTTAAGCACAGGTTCTCCTGCATACCAAGTGTAGTCTGATAGTTTAGTATAGTCGTATTCTCAGAATAAAAGCTGGACCCTGGTATAACAGTATTCTTATGTGACTTTCTACCACAATATAGTTTTCTCTGTTTGCATTTAATGAGGTCCTATGTAAAATATTTCTTGATTCTTCTAGTTGAATGGCACAGTTCTTCTACATGAATGGCACAATTCCTGACATCTAGAGTCTTTAAAGAGATTAAGTATCATCCTTGCAAAAAATTATCTGCCAAACCAAAAAGTATGAAAACATAGTGTAAATAGTAATACGTATGATCAGCTAATAATGGATTAAGTCAAGGCATTAAGAAATCTTTCCATTCTAGATAGTTTAAATTCTATGGAATCTAGAATATATATTGAAGTGTATTCTTGTATTGCCAAAGACAGTTACTATATAATTAAGAATTACTCTTAATTGTATTTTGGTTGTATACAAAGTTGATCATGGAAAATATGTTCTGCCTTAAATATTAATTATCTTCCTTTTTTTTAATTGTATAGTGTTCTGGCTGGATACAATGGTACTATCTTTGCATATGGTCAGACAGGCAGTGGCAAAACTTTTACCATCACAGGTGGAGCAGAACGTTACAGTGATCGAGGCATCATTCCCAGGACTTTATCTTATATTTTTGATCAATTGCAGAAGGTATGGAACATTATTTTCTGTTTATTTTTGATGCCTGGTTTCAAATATTTAACTATTGCTAATGGTTGTTTTTATAATAGTGTTAGTGGAAAAACTAATGCCTAAAACTAATGCTTAAGAAAATATCTAACTTGACACGGTACTTACTGTGTGCAAGAATATATTTGTAGTTGTTTTGGCTACTGGGTTTATTGCAATAGTCAGAAAATTATGGGCATCACTGTGGGAGACTTTTGTAGTTTTAAAACCCAGGCTACTTTTAGTTGATGCAGCATACCTTCAGATCACACAAGTGGTTTTCCTTGTCTAACACTTATATCAGTTCCACTCTGGTTTTGTATTGCATGCATTGCATTTCATTTTGACTTTCTATGCAATGCAATGAGTCAATAAGCAAAAGGATGTGTCAGAGTAAGCACACTGATTTTTTGTTATGTTTCTTATGTTTGTGAAAAATTTCATTTTCTTTTAGTGTCTGAAATACATGAGTGAACACAGTCAATTATTCCAGTGCTTTTATAATTATAGGAGGCAAAAGTGAAGAGAGGAGTCTGGTGTAATTTATGTTTTGTCTCTTCATTTACTCCACCAGGCCTATGTCTCATTAATCTTCACATATTAGCAAAACTACTTAATTAAGCCAATTTAAATATTATTTGACATTAACGTAAATCATTCCACTGTTCTTGTATACTCTCAGTCATGTACTACAGAGTATCAATCTGTTTGCATAAGGGTATATGTTTCAGTCATTAATATGCCCTGTCTCAGTAAGGGTTAACAACAAGTAATTACTTTGGGTCTTTGGAAGTATGGCTTTGGCAGGTAAATGTACACAGCATGTGGCAGGTGCACAAAAACTTGGCATTGTGGGAATGGAAATGAAAAAACCCCACATGGTCGTGTTATCCTAGACCTTCTGCTGCACTCACACAACCGCCATGGAGGACTTTTGTTGTGGAAAGTGAACAGATTTATCTGTAATTGCCAGCAACAAACAGTGTCAAAATACCAGCATTCTTTTCTAATGTTAATTATGTAATCAAAATAAAATAAGATGAAAAATAACTACTTGTTTGTCAACTTCTCAGCACAGAAATATGAATGTTTCCCTCTTGAGATAGGTTTTGGATCAAAAGCTGTACTGAGTTATTCTTATATGGCTATTTCAATTTTCCTGCTTCCAAATCATTGCTCCATATTATTTTTTTTCTTAGTGCATTTAAAGAATCTCTTCTTGGTGGTTTATCTTTCCTCTTGCCTTTTATTTCATATCTTTCCCTTGTTTCATTTCTTTATACCTACAACTGTGGTTTGGAAGGTGCTCAAATAGTGGAGAAGAATCATTTGCCTTCTAACCTTAAGTAGGATGAAACAGGAGAAAGTGAAATCAGGGACATGAAATACAAGACTTGTTAAGCTCTTACTTGGACAAAGACAGTGCAATTTGAAACCAAAGAAACAAAACTTTTTACCCTAAATGAGAAGCAAGTCAAGCCCTTTGTTTTTAATAACATCTCCTTTTAATTTAGAAATTCTCCTATTTCTATGGCATCCTGTTTGAACCATTCCTTACTACATTTTTTCCATCCATCTGGCATATCTTTTAAATTACATCCCTTGAAATAGTGAACTGTCATAACCAATTAAAAAAAGCATGGGAAATAATTATTAAAGGGACAAGTTATATCTCAAAGTATTTTACAAAAAAACCCTGTAGTGGATTGAATTATTAAATTTCTACTGTGATATATGTGCTTTCACAATGGCTTTGTCCGCTGAAAATAAGCAACTGATTTTTTATTCTTTTTTATTTCTTTAATTTTGGAAATCATAGCCCACTATTTTGAGGTTTATGTTGTTTGGATTTGGCTTTGGGGCAGGGGAAAATTCTGTCTGCAAAACTCAGTTGTGTTAAATTACTTTTTGGCAACGTAATTTACCAAAAGAATTGTGATTGCAGAGAACAGCTGACATCATATACAATGCTCTTAATGTTATGATGAAGAAAATGAAAAGCACTGTGTCACTGATGTTTCTAAATGAAGTAAATCTTATTTTTGTAGCTGTTTTTACTTTCTTTTTATTTTTTCTTCAAGCTTAGTTTTTCTATCCATGAGTGTTTACCTTTTTATAATAACATTCTTTTTTTAGTGCAGAAGTGAAAAATGTCATGTTGCATAGTTCTGTAAGCAGCTCCCATGTTCTAAATATATACAGACTTCTTAAGGTATACAGAATCAATTCAAAATCCCAGACTAAACTCATAGTCATGGTGGGGTTTTGTGGGTAATTTTTGGTTTAGTGAGTTTTGTGTATGTGTGTGTCTGTGTTGGTTGGGGGTTTTTGTGCTTTTTTCCGTTCTTCTTCTTGAGTCCTTGTGCATATGGTAGCAAATAACATGAAAGTATCACTAACTGAACATGTGCACCATACCCAGGAAAAGGAGCAAAGTGAGAAAGTGACCTAGAAGCCATAGAAATAAATTTTTCTTCTAATCTACCTCTGACTTCTGTTTATAGCACAATCTTTTTGCTTTTCTTATCCAGGATAGCAGTAAAGTGTACACAACTCATGTTTCCTACTTAGAAATCTACAATGAATGTGGCTATGATCTGCTGGACCCAAGACACGAGGCCTCCAGAATGGAAGATTTGCCGTAAGTAATAAGATTACAGGAAATCATCAAAACCAAGAGGAATCAGTTTCATATACCCTATTACATTGTTTGGGGACTTTTAGAAGTTGTGCTACTGATCTCAGTGTTAATTTAATCAGAATACTTTGTTTTCACAATTTTGTCAACGGTGCCTAAGTATTCTGTTATTTTGTGTGTGAGGAGGCTAGGAAATAACCAAAGGTGAAAGGATTAAAAGTGTTTGTTGTTATTACACAGAAGATATCTTGCAGCCACTGTCAAAGAGAAGGTGCACTTGTTTTTCTCATGGCAGCCTGTCTCTTTGTATGGCATGTATGACTGTGTGCGGCAGAGGCATGCAACAGGCGGTATTTCCTCGCAACAGTAATGAGAAAATCTCCCTGCTTCTATTTGGACCTTTTCCTTCAAGGATAATTATTTTTCTAGAATATGCGATTATGAAATAAGGGAAGTTACAGCTAGAAAGTGGGCCACAGGGAACTCCAAAGAACAGTATATTTCCTTCAGAATGCATGGTTGTTACAATAGTTGTCATTGATCAGACACTAGCGCCTACTATTGCTTGGAGAAGGGTAGTAAACAAATGTTTGTAGGTCGTGAATGCTCCAGCTGGTGAAATTAAAGATTTCTAGTTTATAGGAAATCCAAATCCTAGTCTCCAAGTCTGAAATAATAGTTTATAGTCTGTGTTATTTTTTGAATAGCTAAGCAAACACTAAATACATGTGAATAAGTGAGTTGTTTACCGGATTTGCAAGTGCCCTGAAATAATGCTTGGAACCATGAATTTTATCACTCAACATGATAGTAGCAGACACTTGTAAATTGCAATGAAATCACTGCTGATACAAGAGCAGGAAACATACTGAAAATTTTCAATGGGGCAATAAAAGAAAATCAATAAACTTTTATTTTGAAAGAACTAATTATGTTATTCACATACTATAAAATAATTTTATTTATTAAAAGAATCCATCCAACACAATATTTTATTGTGTTTAAATGGAATTTTATTTTTCCATACAGTATGGGGTATCTAAGACATGTATATACAAAATAATTTTCAAGATTGTTCTTGGTAAAAGAATCTAGTCTAGAGATTAGGAAGGCAGCAGACAAATGCAAAGTGTAGGACTGGGTTGTGAATTGGTGTAATTGTTTCAGTTTCTTTACCTGAAAAATGGAAGTAAAATCTATTGCTTTATGACAAATCAGTGCTATGAGAACTATGTGTCTTTACCAGTGTCTTTCATGACGAAGTTTAGGATTCTAATTTAATTTATTACCTGCTTCATGTGGCATGCAGACAAAAATTTTAATCAGAGGCTAGTTTGGATAATATAATTTAATTTCTGTGTCCATTTTTACAGTATGTAAAAAATAGTGTGTTATACTTTTTTCAACTTATTAAAGTTAATGCTATTAAGTTATTCAAGTTTATTACATTAATAATTTCATTTATTAAGTTATTTGAAATATTTTATCTGAACTCATTCCATTTAACATTTTATAAGAATGAATTTATTCAATTCAAGGAAAATGAATTTTAATAATTTAATTGCAACTTTAAAACAGATATTTGGGGTCACATGCCCCGGAAAATATGTCATATTTTAAAACTAAGTACTGAATATTTGCTAATAGTTGTGAGTTTTAGAATCCTTCAATTATTTTATGTATGGTGATTCAATTAAACTAAAGAATAACTCCGTGTTGTGTATAAGGTTATTTTAAAAAGCAAAAGTTGATAGATAAATTGATTGTAAATTAGGAATAAAGCATGCTGAGATAATCATAATTACCTGTAAACTTAAATAGTGTATACTATTGCAGGATGAGTTTTAGTAAGATAAAAAATTTTTCACTGCAGATTAATATTAATAAGTGCTTTAGTGTTTCTCTGTACCTAGACATTATTATTTCCACTGCATCATTTGTCAATAAAATATGTTTTGTAAAATAAAACAATACCTACATGACTCATATTTAGCATGTGTAAAAGTATTTTAATTGATAGAATATATTTTGTTTATTTTTTAATATTGTATTCTGAGGATTCAAAACTTAAAAATACATCGTGTTGTTATGATCTAAAAAGGCAGTAAAAGATGCAAGCGTGGGTAGTTTCATGATTAAATAAATTTCAATTACTTGATTAATTTCTTAAATGATAAAGTAGAGGTTACATATAAATAAATAGTAATCACATTTTAACATTTATCAGGTGTTTATTACCTAATATTTTTTTTTATAATTTTATATTAGGTGCTTAAAACCTCTTAATATTTTAGTGATAGTAAGCAAAATACAAAATAATAATTTCAAGTTTGCTTGAAAGCCGGTATTCAATGAGACTATTTATAGGAATTTGGTTTTTGTACTTTAAAAGTGTCATCATATACATAATTTTCTGTTGAACTCCACAGTGGATCATCTAAACTTTAAACACCATAAAAAGCCAAAGGCAGGGTGTTCACCCTGTGTTTTTGGGTAAATATTAGCAATCAGTGATGATACTTTCCTAAGTATTTAAGATGGACAAGAAGAGTATTGAAGAAATGTGTCATTTTAGGAAAATAAGCAAAAAGATTAGTTAACCTCATATAATGTGCAGATTGTTCTGGAACAGTATTGCTATCCATATTCCTGCAAAAGAAGGGGATGTAGTTTGAATGAAAGATATGTATTTCTGACCAGCAAACTCAGCATTCCTAGCTTTTTGTTACCAGTTCAATGTAAGGACTAAACACAGATTGCATTCAGGTGATAAAAGTTATCAAAGGGTTATGGATACACTACAGGCTTGTTGATAGTACTTGAAAAATGAGGCATTAAAATTGTATTTGATGCTTAATGCAAAGTGAACCATAAACATTTTTAAAATTGTCCCTTGCATCTAAACATTATATGATAAGACTTGGAATCTCAGCTCCTGAAGTCAAGGTTTTGTGTGTAGCCATACTTTGTATATTCTGTAGACTATGGAATTTTCATCTTAGCACTGCTTACTCATTTCATCCGAGTCTGCCAGATGAGAAAGGAAGAGGCTCTCACAAAAACAGTCACTAGTTTTCTGGAAATAAATTCCTGACAAATGCATGAATGTGGGCTATATAGCTGCACATCTATACATCTATCTATATGTATCCATATACAAATTCCTACACAGAATTATGTAATTATTTACATATTCATGCATATGTAGGTATGTATGCATATACCTATTTATATACATACATATAGATATTTATATATGTATGTATTAATAGGTATCATCTTTCTAATACTTACAGATATTTCTACAACAACTAAGGTTGGTTTTGAAATCCCATTGAACTTCTAGTTTGACAGAAAAAACTAGTTTTCTTGATGTTTAGTTGGAATATTACTCGCAACCCATAGAAGATATCATTTGATATACCTCAATGTTTCATGCAAAATATACTTTAGTTTAAAATTGTAGCTTGTTTTATTATACAAATCTGACAGTGTTTTAATTTTGTGACACTGTAGATGAAATCCAGCATATGCAAATGCAAAAAAACATTTGAAGAATCTTACTTGCTAGAATGAAGAAATTGAATTTAATATTGACAATCTAATTCTGTTTGTAGCTGTAGAGAATTCCATGTTTATACAAGGAAATTATGATTGTTTTCAACACATAAAGGTATGAAATAATTGCTATAAAATAAAGCTGGTAGAAGACTGTTTAAATACTTACTGCCACCTTATGTTTTCATAAAATTTTTGCAGGAGTGTTCAGATTAGGAATACTTTTCTAAAGCTCTCAATTTACTGTGCCTTTGTGCGAGAGCCTTTTATCTCCAGCAGGTTCTCAGTTGTAGTGTACTTGTAATTTATGTAACCCACTGTTACTGAATTTCACTTTGGTTATAACCTACCAGTAAAACTCTTCCTAACATGTTATTATTTATTCAGAAGTAAGTAATTTTTTGACACCATATATAACACAAAAGTAAAGACTGAGGTTATAGAACCATTAGTCAAGAATTACTAGATTAATTCATAGGTAACCAATAAGTTACTGCTTTACCTATCTGATGGCAGGTGACCCTCTTGCATGTGAAGGCAAACTACAATTAGGGCTGTTTTGCCTTAGAATCAACGTCAAAGCTGCAGTAATTGAGGAGGTATGTGTCAGGGAGCTCAGACAACCATTACTCCTGAGTGATGTGGCCAGGGGAAAACAGAATCTAAACTTCAAGTCAGCAAAAGGGATTCCCCATTTTTGTGTGAAGATTGTTTGAAATCCTCTTTGAGAGGGAATGTTTAATTTTTAGTATGATGCTGTCTGACTTTAAGAAAACCACACTCTTAAGCTGAGAGCCAATTAACTTCAAACAGCAACAGTGATGCCTATATCAATATATGTTAGTAACATGCAGAACTATTACATTCCATGGGGTCAGTGTGAAATAATTTCCCTTTAAAACAAAACTTGTTACTGCATATTGGTAAATTACCTCAAATGAGTTTATACTCTTCTGTTTCTCTGCTGCCCTCCAAGGGCTTTAAGAGTTACCAAATTGCTGACATGGGAAGCTAAAACAACTACTAAAATAATTCCTATTTTCCTAAACAAAGAAGGATAAAAATAAAAGAAGGCTAAAGGAATATTTTTCAACATATAGGAAATATATTTTATTCAGTCTGATTTTTTAATGCAAATAAACCTAATTCTCTTCTCCAGTCTCAACAGTGTTAATGTCAGCCCCTTTTAATGGCTGTACCAACTATGTAATTTGGAAACTGACCACAACCATAAACCTATAAGAACTATATTTTCAGTGTTCTGAGAATTCAGTATTTTAAAACTTTTAAGGCTAATAATATTACTAGTTCACTTTTTTTTATTATGAAATACGTTCTTTCAAAATTAAGTGTTCCTTTTGTTACGACTGAATACTAAAGGTTAAGAGAATACATAGTTTTATAAGTTTAGACTTTCCTTTTTGTTAATGAGGAGACAGCTAAAACTGTTTTGAATAATTTCTTCTAAGATTGATTTTTTTAATTACAGTTCAAACAAATTACACTTTAAATGCATACAATAACTTCATCATACAAGATATATTG
Source organism: Promerops cafer (assembly GCA_013398275.1). Taxonomy (NCBI): domain Eukaryota; kingdom Metazoa; phylum Chordata; class Aves; order Passeriformes; family Nectariniidae; genus Promerops; species Promerops cafer. The sequence continues at coordinate 419,597 of VZSE01014262.1, read as the reverse complement.
GTTATTCACATCCATGTTTTATGTTGATTTGTTTCCTGAAAAAGAGTATAAAGTCCAGTGAAGCTTTTTTCAGGTAACTTTCCTACAAACATTTGATGAGCGAACGTCAAAATTTATTTAACAAATATTTTTTTTGTGAGTGAGATTATTGAAGTTGCCTGCAAATTCTAACAGATTTTGTATGTTTTGTTCATATGTGAACCACTGATCTCATTGCTTCAGTTTTGATTCCTTGTTGTACATGGTGGGGTGAGGGGGGAGAGAGAGGTAGTGCACAGCTTTTTCCAGATGTCAGTAAGGTTTAGTAAAAAAATGGCTTAATAGAGTAACCACTTTGGTAAGACAGAATAAGAGGAGGAAGATAAGGTGGCAAGTATATCTTGCATCCCATCATGTGCTGGTTGCCCTGCATCCATGCAGTTGGACAGAGCCTGAATAATGGATTTCCCCATGGCGCACTGCACAAGAGCAGTACAGATCCTGGCCGTGGAGAGCGAGTCTCCTTTTTGCTCTTTTGAGCCTTTGTATAATTTTCTTACAAGAAAACAGCTTCATTCTAGAAGTTGTTCTCCTGAGAACTCAGTGACTTTATCTGGCAGCCAAGGGATCTGTGCAGCACAACTCAGGCCTGAATGCCCTGCTGTGTGTGCAGCACCTCACAGGCTGTGCCTGCTCAGGTTCACTGTTACATGAATCATTAACTCCTAAATATGTAACAGTCTCCAGTCATGTCCATAACATCCAGAACAGCCAAAGTGTGTTTTTGTTGTCTCAAGACAGAATCCATTGGAGACAGTGGGAAGGATTTCCTATCCCAATATGATGTGTCAAGCAAACAGTCTACATGAGCACTTACTCATTTCATAGTTCTGCCATGTCTCATAAAGAGAGATTATGCTCTAAGTCTCTACTTGGATGGAAAATCAAATCTGTGTGCTATTGTTGTGCTGGTAGCTGGATAACTTCGTAACCTTTCCTCTTTAATATGTGTTGAGTTTGTCCTCTGTTGTAGTATTCAGGGAGCTGTACTTCAGAAGGATCATCTTTTTGGGTTGATACGTAAGATGATTATCCTGACCATTCTTTCCTAAAAGCTAAAGCTCCTTGCTGTTTTACAAAACATTACCTATATGTATCTATTGATTTATTCTGTTCTTCTGAACAGACTCCAAGGTGCATGCTTGCTGCTTTTCTCTTATATCTTTTTCCTAAATTTATTTTTGGCTGTATAGTCTCCTCTATAGTCTCCTCACAATGAAGTAGTATCACTATATCCTGCTCATGTATTGGCATGGAAGTCATGCATCTTCATATGTTGTTTGTTTGCATCATTATGATTAATTTTTCAATGTTTATATAGTTTTTAACATTATTTTAGATTTCTTCAATTCTAAGCCCTAGAGACAGATATAATAATAGGAAACTTGACTTTTAAAAGGTCATTTGTTTTCTAAAATATATTAAGGGGTTTTTTTATTATTATTTATAGTACACAAATTAATGAGGTGTTATTAATTAATCAAAGTAAGCTTTAAGGTCCATGTTTGCCAGTAACAAGAATGTAATAAATGACAGCATTCAGTGTGCAAGGCTCTCCTGCATTGCAGCTCAGTTGATGCAGGAAAGGGCACTAATTCATGAGGGTATACTGTAATCAGAACCAACCGCTCTGGGCTTTAGTGTGTGGTGCACACACAGATGCAGACAGAATACAACTTGACATTATCAAAAGTTTGATATGCAAGAGCAGAATTACAGTCTGGGGTTCATGCTTTGAATGGGGAAGCTGAGTTTTGTGATTATATGAGAAAGGTCTTATACCACCACACAAAAATAAGACTAACAGTGGGAGGCAATCATACTTGGAAAAGCAATTGTTACGACTACCAAAGAAGTTTTGTGTATACTTCTACATGCAATTTTTCATGAAAAGAGTGAGTGCATTGCAATGTGTTAAAATTATTTCTCCATATCTATTTGAATGTTTTGACCATTGGACTGTGAACTACTCCCACAATATCTAAGAGTAATACTATGGAATGCTGCTTTGATGCTTGATTTCATTCGCAGTTTGGGGTGGGGGGGGAAAGGAAAGTAACATAGAACAAAACCCAATCTCTCTTGGTTTTGAAGCAACTTGAAGTAATTAACATGTGAGAACTACCTACTGATAAAAACTCAAGTCCCATACTCCCTCTTGTGGTTTATCTTGAAGAACATGAAAAAATATTTATATACATACATGTATACATATAGGTGTATATGTATAGATCGAAAATATTATCTTTACTTACACAGAAAATAAAGTTTTGGTTTAAATAAAAACAACTTCCAACTTTAAAAAAAAGGTCTAATTTGTTTTAAATTGTATCAGAATATGTAATTCACCCTAAAGGACATGTTATTTATCCTCAGATTTAGTGTACTTCTGTTTTAACAGATTCTTCTCTCTGAGTTTTCAAAATCCAGTGAGGCAACTACTTGGCCTCCATGTTGGGTACTATAAAATTTTCCAACTGAGGAGGCCCTAATGGCTACTCAGTAATGCCAATAAAGTTTAACTCTCAGTAACCATTTCAAAAGAAAAAACAACCTTATGTTAAAGGGCTATTCAAAGAAGTGAAAAGGATTTTCAGTAATATTTATCAGCTCTTCTGGGGCTTTTGCCATTTCCTTGCTGCTTGCATACAATTCCTTTCTGAGAGCTTTAGTCTTATACAAGTGTAACTAAGAACATTTCTAACAGGGGGAATAAATAAAATCATTATGTTAGCTTGCTTTTAATTTAAGAAAAGGATAATTTTCAGTTGTAGTTACTACCATTTAAGAAAAATTAAAAGAGAAATAATCTTGACAAATGCAAAGTTATTAGAAACATGTTGACTCCAGATGTGTTGATTCTGAAATATTCTATGCCTATTTTTATGTCAAAATAATGGTGCGCTTTATATATCATCTGTACTTGGTAATAGCAAACAAACCCTTATGTATTATTTGTTTGTCATGATTCATCTAATCTCTTACTCTTGAGATTTTACTATATCTCGATAAATAAAAATACCAAAGCTTTCTCTGAAACTTAGTGTTTTCTTATATTCCTTTTCTATGTGAAGTTTCATAATAAAGGAATAAGACAGAGGTGACAGTAAAAAAAGAAATCAACACTTCCTTTAATGTGTATCATTTATTTTTCATGTTCTTGCATTATGATTGGGTTTGAATTTTAGATTTCACCTTTTAGGTGCAATCAGAATGGAAGTATGAAACAACATCACATTAAACTCTGGTTTTCACTGTTGGTTTTTTTTTTGCTGTGTAGAAAGGTGACAATAATGGAAGACTCTGATCAAAACATTCATCTGAAAAACTTGTCTCTTCAGCAAGCAACCAATGAAGAGGAAGCCTTAAACCTGCTCTTCTTGGGGGACACCAACAGAATGATTGCTGAGGTGAGATTTGCTGCTCCAAATCTTTCTTAACACCACCACAGTTAAAATGGTCAAAAATATGTCTCCTCCTCTCTCAAATAAGATGTATATTTTAGAAGTCCTTGGACATAAATTAGTATCCTCTTTTTGAGTGTATTTCCACAGTGAAATTAAGTAAGCATTTCTGTGATGATAGTGTTCCATAGTAGATCTGATTGGTGGCTCTTGATGTCATAACTTACTGAAATTCAAATAAGTAGAATACAAAAATTCTCATAAACTATAGACTGACTTTGAAGATGGCAGGTATGAACATACACAGACATGTAAAGATAAGAAAATATGTCCTTGCAAAGCATTGTCAAATATTCCCAGTGAAGTTTTTCCCTGGAAGTGCTCAACACCAGGTTGGATGGGGCCCTGAGCAACCTGTTCTAGTGGCAGGTGTCCCTAGTCATGGAGTGTGAGGGGATTGGGGGTTTGGAACAAGATGATCTTTAAGGTCCCTTCCAACTCAAACCATTCTATGACTAAGCACTCAATTGCCTTTAAAGTACTTTATATAAGTCCCCTCTTTTTTTCCTTCTTGTTGCATAAACACATAGTTTTATGTGTAAAAAAACAAAAAAAACAACCTCCCCAACCAAACAAATCCTCCCCAAACCAAACAAATAAACAAAGCCCACCAAAAACCCAAATGGTAGTTCAAAGGAAATTCCAAATAAATATGTGCCAATATTCAAACACAAGGGTGTTTTCACTGATTCTGGAAAATTCAAATTAAATGTTTCCATATCTGATGTCTGTAAGGTTCTTTTTTCCCTTCATGCTTGGATATGGAATGTAAATATAAAAAGTGTATTGTATCATATGAGCACTGGCAATGTGTCTTCACTACAACAGAGTTAATTCTCTTTCAGAACTTTTTGGGTTTTCTTCCTCTGTATCTCCAAAAGGATATATCATAAATCATTGACAAGAAAGACAGAGTGTATGAATAGTCAGGCAGTTCTGTGTTCCTGCTGGATAACCACATACACCTGGACACAGGGGAAGAAGCATTTGATTGCAAAACATAAATAGGTAACACAAATACTTGTTCTTTCTCAATGATGACTATTTCAACACTGTATTTTGAGAGGTAGGAATATGTTAAGGCAAGAGATAATCAACATAAGGGCTGCTCATAAACCTGAGCATTGAGGCAAGGAACTGCTTCATGATACTGAAACAGAGAAATTGATACCGTGTGGAGGAGAGGAACTTGACAAAGTGTAATAGAGGAGGAAAAGGGTTAATCTAGAGATCTAAGAAAGGGGACTTATGACATAAAATGTAACTTCTCCAGAGATCCATATTTTTAAATCTTGAGTTATGATAATACTTTCTGACCTCAGAAGATTAGAACCCTCTTAAGTAAACTTTAAAGAAAAAGAAACAAGATTAATAAATCTAAATAGAAAGGAAAGTAAAATAAATGCTGGATTCATCTTTTTTAATGATGAGTTTGGCTGTGGAAAAACTCAGATGACTGTCATGGGTCACATATGAGATCTGTAGCCTCTAAAATTGCAGTCTAGTGCCTTAACCCTGAATAACCCTTCTTTGAAGAGTTGAGTATTTTGAAAATAAGAATGACAATTTAATTTCTGCATTGCCTGTGCTAATGCAGTCTAACTTGTGTATTGAGGGGTGCATTTTTCCCTCATCACTGATTGTGCTAAAAAGAAAGCCATCACAATATTAAAGGTATTTTATAGGCAACATTCATTCATTCATTAAGTTTCAGAACCTAAGGGAACGTTTATAACCAAATACTTCTTTCCCACATGTAACTATATATCCCAAGAGAAAGGAAAAAAAGGAAACTAATCTAATTTGTGCAGGATTGCTTTATTAGGCAATGTAGGACTGGTCCTTTTGCTCTAGTTTTGATGTGTACTACGAGTTGTGTAAATGGTAAGATGGGAGACATTTGTGCACAGGCAATTCATAAGGTAAAAATCCAAATAGGAATTTTTTGTCTCATATTTCGCCAGAGAGAAATAGGCAGATTTCAAAATGAAAAAAACAGACTTTTGTTGGCAGCTCTGCTGAATGTAAGGACTAGATTTTTGTTTGCTTTCCAATAAAGCAGTTTCTTGTTACATTTGAATATACAGGCATCTACAGCAACAGGTTATAAAATCTGAACTGTTTTCTTATATTTTCTATCTGTTAAAACAACTTTATGATTTCGGTATCAGAAATGCATGCTGAGGGTTTAAAAATCAAATTTGCAATATAACAGTTGGTAGCAGCAACATCTTAAAAAGCTCCTGTGTGGAAATAAGTATTTGGCTATTTAGGTAGTGTTCTCAAACCGTTTTATTTTGGTATACTAGTAATATATCTTCAGCTGAAGTGGTCTTTTCTAAGTTCTTGTGGGATGGGAATCTCATATGACCACTGTCTTTTGAAATAACATGCCTAAACCTCTGTGATTTTGAGAATTCTTAGTGTTTTTTAGTATTTCTCTTAGAGAAATAGAGTAAGGTAGCCTCCCAAGGATGTGCAGCAATTTCAAAACTGTAAAATCCTTTTCTGAGATTAGTATGTCTGAGGACTGTAGGTGCATGTAAATTTAGAATTTATTTCTCCTCTAATGAAAAAGTACTTTGTTTTAATGAGGAAGGAAATGTTTCAGTGCATGATTTTATGCCTATAGCCCTCCATCTTTTAAATTTGGGACAGTGTGTACTACACAGTATTTGTTCCATCATTTAAAATCTTTGAAGTACACTTGGGGCAATCAGTAAGCTTTTGGCAGTGTTTAAATATGTTTATTTCAAGAAAGAATTAAATTAAAAGGTTTAAGGATAGTTGTGGGGACTGACTTGTGACCTGTGAATCGAGCTCATTCTATTTGTATTTATTGTACATTACTAGTCTTTTGAATATATATAGAAAGCCACTGGTCGTGTTTGACTGCATTTTTTATTGGATGAGATAGGAAAAATAAGATTTCAGTATGTGAGCATATGAGATTAAATGTCACTTTTGACAAAAATGCATGCTATCTGTGTTAGTGTTGCAGTCCAGAAGAAACTACAACTTTCTGCTTTCCTAGGTTCCTCTTTGGTGTCAATTATTAACTTATTTCCACTCCAACAAACCTGTTATATTGTATTATTAGCACCAAATAGCATTGTTATTTCAGCACAGGTGCTTTCATTTCTATGTGTGGTAAAAAAATTACTGGTCATACATACTACTTTGAATAGTCCTTACAATGCTTTGGGATTTATATGGATAAAAGGCACTATATAACTTAAGGTTTAATAATATCTTCACCAGGAAATATTAATTACTTTAAATGTTACCTGCATTTAAACATTATCATGGTCTAACTATGAAACTGTACTTGTAGTAAATATGGAAAGATTAAGTATTGTTGTCAGGAAGTGATTGCACCTATTCTGGTCCTTATATTTTCATAGCAATGATTTTTCAATTTCAACTATGAAAGTGTATCTAAGTACAACTGAGGAGCCCCTTCACCTGTGAAATATTATTTAGAAAGGAAACTAAAGACATACTGAGGTCTCTCTCATCACCTGATATAAAGAGAGGCACCTCCTATTCTTCAATTTACATGCTCTTCCTTATAGCCTAGTTCTACTGGGACCGGTGGAGTTTATAGTCATTGGGCAGAGATACCCATCTGAACTGTGAAATGACTGTAGCTGTCAGAACATCATCCTACAGATATCCCTCTGACTGTAGCATGAGATTGGAGAAAATTGATTTGATATCAGCCTTGGATGCTATCAGTACTTTCTTTTTTTCCCCTTGCTCTTCTTCGAAAAGTTCAGGAGCAAAAAAACTTTAGAAGAAAAAGAAGTATTCCTTACAAGAAAATTTTCTACCTTTTCACTGAGACCTTCTCTCAAAAAACAATGAACACTCAGAATTGGCCTGTCTTTATACATTGGCTAGTCACTAATTCACTCATACAGGAAAATCGTGTTCTTCTGCTGTCTAAATATTTTGATTCAAGGAAGAAAAGATTCCACTGGAATGGTATAAGTTGCCAAGTGGAGATGGTTTGCAATATGGGCTTAACAACTGCATTTATCACCTGCAAAATTGTTTTGTCCCAGTGGTCCTGAACTCTTTCATGTATTATCTCTCTCAGAGTGTTTTGGCAGTCATAATCAACACATTATTCTTCCAAATAGTAGCAGCTTCTGTTAGTCTAGTGGTGATTTTCAAACAGCTTTTCATATGTCTTTATCCTCTTAAAGAAAATTTCTCTTTCTTAAGTCCTCAATCCTTAACAACTCTTTTTAGACCAGTAGCGTCCGTTTCTGGCTATTTTTAGTGAAAACAACATTTGTAATAGCAGCTGCAACAAATAAAGGGTTTGGGCAATACATCAATTCCTATATAGGGAAGAATTCCTGCAGTGTTTTGCTAACTTAAGATAGGTAAGAATTAGATCAAGATGGACAACTTAGGTTCCAGAAAGTTTTTGGATGGTTCTTGACCTTGTATTCCTTGACAGAAACATCAGACTCAGAAGCTTCTTCCAGTATGAGTGTGATGTAGATTCTCATTTAAGTAGAAGCCATCTTCTTGCAACCATTGTATAAATAGATGTAGTAGTTAAAGTCAAAAAGATTCTATACAATTTATTTAATTTCAGCAAACACAGGTATATTTTTGTCCTGGAAAAAAGCAAGACTGGCTTGTATGGCTTGAAATACACAGTTTCCATGATCAAATGAAATGCTGATGCTTTACCAAGTCATGATCTTAAATGTTACTGAATTTGTTCGTTACCATGCCACAAATGGGCAGCAATAGATGACCTGGCATTAAGTCCTTTGTAGTGTTCACGTGATATCACAAAGCATCTGAAGTCTACTTATGTGGTTTATGATGTCACAGAATTCCTGGAAAAAATTATTCTTTGTAAGTAACTGCCACTCATCAGTTGTTCTATATATAACTCTCACAATAGCAACCATCTGCTGAGAACCAGGCCACTCCCCTCTCTTTTTTTTTTTTCCTTCATCACATCAAATTAGTGTTAGGATGATTTCATATACATATGGTTTGAATACTGCTAACAAAGCCAAAATGAACTCTGAAAACCACCAAAGGAACATTTTAGTAGGCTCTGAGACACTGTCCAGAAAATGTTATTTGTTTTCTGTTTTCAAACTTTCTAAACAGATGAATGATGATAGTTAGAAGTTGTATATGTAAGATAACAACCAAACAGCAAAAGAAAAGTCTTGGTTTTGGACTGGAGATTCCAACAAATCATCATTTCTGTTGTGTGCTGTGCATCTACTTGTGTGGCAAAAGCAGCAAAGTGTGGGGGGTTACGAAATTAACATTTCATGGTCACATCCCATTTAACAGTTTAAATTTTTATTGCTTTATGCTTTCTGCAAGAGTTCTAACAGAGCTTCCTATATATGGGAGCTGCAAAGCAGAGATAGAATCATACTGCAGAGAGGAGTATTGGTGTCTTGATTAAACCATGGTTCTACTCTGAAGAAGGACTTCACAGAAATATCAGTTTGGGATTCCAGCCAATGATTTCCAAATAATCTTCATTCATTTTTCCATTTACATGAGAAAAAGAAGCTGTTGAGAGAAAAAGCAATGGAATTTCTAATGATTAATCCAGCCAAATTTACTTGGAACACTCAAAAAAAGTGGAGTGTATTGCAATAGACAATAAAAACCTTGTAGAGCAAACATTGCCATTTGCAGTGGGCGGATGGAGTGTAAGAGAATAGAGACGGTGCTGAAGGCAATCTCGCCCCTGAGGAGTTGCAGCTGAACTAATTACCAAAGAGTAAGAACAGCCCTGCCCTTAATAGGCCACAGCTAGGACCAATAAGGATGAGTGTTATAAAAGAGTGGGTTAGCTAGTCAAAGGGGCAGAAGTCTGCTGGGAGTTGGAGTTTGTTGATGGTGCTGCAAGGGGCTGACTGTGGGAACTCACAGAGAGAGGCCTCCTGATATTATATGGTGATACTCTTTGTATTGTAGCCTTCTCAGTGGCGACAATTTTCTTTTTGGAACTCAGAGTCCTGAAATTAATTTCTTTTAGGATATGAATTTTTTTTGCCTCCGTTGGCATCAAACGGGTGTGACTAAAAGCACTTTTTGAAATACATGGGGTTTTGCTGCAGTGTGTATCTCAAGTTTGCTTAAGAATGCTTAATCAGAAGTATGATGATTTCTTTAGCTTTTGTCATAACAACATTTGCATTGTGCTTCCACCTGTACTGATATTTGATCTGGCTTAGACTTGTTGCAGTATAGTGTGACTGATGCCATGTCTGTTGTGCAGAATGTCCCTAAATATCAGTTCTGTCACTGAGAATGTCCTTAAATATTAATTCTGTTGCAGATTTTTAGCTGGAAAAAAAAAAAAAAAAAAAAAAAAATCCAGTCCTGCTTCACAGAGCTGCAAATAGAAAAATCATAGCTGTCCTAGTAAAATAAGTGAAGCTGGCTCTGATCATTCATGGAATAAGAATTGCTGAATAAAATACATTTTCACAGCATATAACTTTTTCTTAGTGTAGTTGCATTTTAAGTAAGTTTGGGAGTGTTTTCTTGCTTGACACCTTTCCCTCAGCCTGTTTATTTTCATTTCAATACTACAACTCACTTCCTCTTCATTTGCCCAGTATCACCTCTGAGGACAGCATAGCATGTGACTGCACTCTGATGCTCATTTTACAGGATCATGAATTGCAAAATTCATCTGTATAGGCTAATGATCAAAATTCTTTTCTCTCTCCCTCTGAGTTTGCCTTTTTTAGTAAAGCAGCGCAAAAGAAAATACTGCTAAGGCTGAAATTTCCTTACAGAATTTTCACCAACAGCTACAAGTGTATGCTATTCCTGCACACTACCTACTTATTCACATCCAGTATGCTGCCATTTTCAGGTATTCTGCCACAACTGTTTTCTGTAGCTGGGCTGTGGCTGAATCAAGAAACTGATCCAGGTTAAATATCTATGGTTTGTCTTTTTTTTTTTTTAATTATTTTTTTTTAATTGGTTTTTATTTTGAGCTGGATCAGTTCCCAAAACCCATTTGATTGTGCTGGCACTATTAAGGTTGAAAAAAAAAAAGGGGGAAATTGAAATGGAGACAATTGAGCCAAATGGTCCATATTATTCGTATTAAAGGACTGTTGAGCTTGCAATCTTTCTGTTAAGAGCTGTTCTTTCTGGATCAATAAGACAACATCTTCAATACTTGCAATGGGCAGGCCATTTTAACAGTGTTACATGCTAAAGCACACTATGTTAAAAAAAGACAATATGTTGATATAGCTGGTCTGAATCACAGGATAGGCCTACATAAAAATTACTACAGAATAAGGGGAATAAAGTAGAGACCAGAGATTAATGTAGACAGTATAACCAGGATGTTTGTTACTTTTTTCAGTAGCTATCAATAAATATGGATTTAGTTGTTGACTCAATAATATTGATTTTTTATTTTGCTACTCTATTTTTTTGCAGGTTCAGCATTTATGTCCTGAAAACAATAGTCATACTTCTTATAGTTTATGAATAAAAATATTATCTGTATGCTAAACCTTTAATAATCTAAAGCTTTAGCTATTTATAAAATGGGGATTATATAGAGTAGTTTTAGATTTAAGTTTCTGACAATACTTTGATACAACTAAAAAAAAGGTGCTTTAGATGCTTAAAGATATTTTACATGTTTTTTAATAAAAATGTGTATGTGATGACACGTGGTCATTTGAAACCTAAAGTTAAATAACTGAGAGCTGTTTAAAGCTTTTGGTTCTGCATTTCAAGTATATTGAGAACCTCACATTTCTAAAGACTGCACATTTCTAAAAATTGACTGAGAATTTCCATGTTTTAAATAAAGAAAGTGTGGCTGTAGTTATTCACAAAAAAATATATTTAAAGCCAAACATTTTATGGAAACTCTGTCATGCCATCTAAAAATCTGATACTGACTTTGCCAAGTAGAATTTTTTCATAAAAGTAATATTATAAAAGTCTAAAGCCTTATAGGAAGTCCTAGTCATTGTTACACTGGTAGTTACCTATTGAAAAAAAGGAAGAATTGATGTACCAATTGGGAAATTAATAACTTCTCAGAGATCAGCATTCAATAACTTTTCCTCCAGTCAAGCTACCCTTTTTTAGTATTCCTCATGTAGTAAGGCCACTTGTTTTGCTGATGTTAGAGTATTTTGGAACAACCTTAATTGCTTACAGTACAATTTGTGCAGATTAAAGTTCTCCAAGTATTTGTCCAGCATGCGAATGTCAGGTAAATCCTTTTGGGTTCTTTTTTGCATGTTCATTAACCGGTCCAATAGCTAAAAAATTGACATGTTATTTCAGTTGCCAGATTGTTGAGCTATAAAAAGGTAAATTTATTTATCCACTGAACACTGAGAGTTCTTTTTTCCTGTCATTGTAGACACCAATGAATCAAGCCTCAAGCCGATCTCACTGCATTTTCACTATTCACATCTCCAGCAAGGAACCTGGATCTGCAACTATCCGACGCTCCAAGCTGCATTTAGTAGACCTTGCTGGATCAGAACGTGTTGCAAAGACTGGAATTGGAGGCCACTTACTGACAGAAGCCAAATATATCAACCTGTCATTACATTATTTGGAGCAGGTAAAATTGAAACAGAGAAAAACATTCCTCCCTTTACTAAATTTATGTTTAACATTGTGCAGTGTTTTGGAAAACTTGGTTCCGATATTCACTTAGTCTTAGGATATTTACTGCAGGGTTTTTTTTTTTTTAATCATTGAATACATAGGTCTTCCTTTAAAATCAAATCTTTTAATTTAGGGAAAACTTAAGAGTTCAGCAGTAAGATTATAGGTAGGTATACAGGGTAGTATTTCCAAAATAGTTTTCTTGCTTTCTTTGGAATACTAAAGATATTTACAAGATTTCAGCTATATTTCTCCTAAAAATGTTCTTCATAATCTTCTTCCCCTTCCACAGCTGGGATCAGGATGTATCACTGAAAAGAAAGTGTTTGGGCTTTATTTAGTTCAAGCATTTTAATATGGGAAATTATTGGGCTCTTCTCGCATGTGTTGTTTTATTCTTCTACCAATTTAAATCTTTGATCTGTTTGAGACAGAAGTTATCATTGGTAATATATTTATGGATGGACTACCATAACTAGATTTTTACCAATAGTACTCATAGATGCAGTATAATAATAAATAAATAAACTATTGTTATTGGTGTTGTTTTTGTTATTATTATTATTAATCTCCACAAAGCTTTGTCATTCAGCTGTTGTTACTAAAAAGATTTAGACTCTTAATTTAAGGTGTACTAAGATCCCTATCCTTCTTTCACTGTTGCTTATTGTTTTTCCCCTTTGGAAAAGGCAAATATTGAGCAAATAGATTGCTCCTAGCTTACCTCATTCATTAAAAAAAAAAATTACTTCAGACAGCAGCAGTGAAAGGAAATTTTGGAGATAGATTTCCAGTGGAACAATTTGGTTAATTATGATTATTATTATTATTATTAATATGTGTTTTACAATAATTAGATAATTATTCAGTTAATTTTTAAAATAATTAACACTATATTTTAAAATGTATTTTTTATGCTTTAATATAGATCTCTCTCTGATCTACCATGATGTTTTTATATGATTGATGTTTATGATGCTTACCAAGTTAGGGTAAGAAACACTTGGCAATGAATGAAATCTCTTTTGTGAATGCTGTGCTATTAAGTTGCAATCACTGAAGATTTTCAAGTGTCCATGTCAGATCTCACACCTGTAAGAGAAATTAATTTCTTCCTAAGACTGAATATTTAATATTGTTTTCACAGTACAGCAAACACTGTTCCTGTTGCTGTAAATTAATTATTTTGGGGATTCTGATGGACAATACAGTATTTTCTCCTAAGGCTCCTTTAAAAATTTTTATATAGAAACATAACAGGTCTGTGAGGCTGTTATTTAGGGGGACAATTAAGGATGATAGGGAGAAGAAACAAGGCTTATCTCTAAAATTGAAATCTGTACTTTTTAACTTTACGTTATGGTATATGTGCTATTTAGTAAAATATACAATTGAGGAGATCATTAAACCTGAAAATTTTGTGGGTGTGTATATGTGAAAATTCTTTAAAATAACGATTAGGAAATGTAACTGTTCTACTTGCTGGGAAGAATATTTTTCAGTTTTGTGTTGCGTGTTTTTCTGTAACAAAAACAAATCTCTTGGATTTAATTTAATTTATGATCAGAGATATTTCATCTGTCAGAAGAAGCTTAAGGTACAGCAGGTGGCAGTCAGTCATTTACTATCACACTGGATTCTTTCATGCCCTTTATTTGTTTAAGTTTTGCTTTGAAGAATAATGTCTGTATTTGAGTTGTCCTTAAGGGAAGTGATAAGGATCAGTGACTCTAAAATGGGTGTGTTCAGAATCATACAAATTATACCCAGGATCCCTTCTTATTTATTGTATGATTTTTATGTATTTAGCAGGGAAATTTTTTTTTTTTTTTTGTGCAACTTTTAATTCCTATTTTAGAGAAAAACCATTGGAAATAAGCATGTTGGATTCTGTCTGGGATGGTGTATCAAAAGAAATGTTTTCTAATACTAAATAAAAGACCACCAAAGACAGTAAAAATGTCTTTTTTTCCTCAAATCAGTGGGAATTGAACCATTCAATCCTGAACTTGCAGTGAATAATATCAAAGTGCACAAATGCCTCAAAATCAGCGTATTAAAATTCTCAACTCTTTAGCTATCCACTGGTGGTCTAGTGTTGATTTTTGCCATTTTGAAATAATTTTCACAGTAAAATAGTCACGTTAAATGATTTGTATCGAGATGACAATGGGAACGCAGTTCTGTGTTACCAATTGTTAAATATCCACGGCATGTTAAAAGGTCTTCAAATAAATCCACTGCACTTTTACTCCAAGCGGCCTTTATCTCTAGAGAAGAATGAAAATTCATTCATGTGGCTGATCTGAAATGACAGCAGGAATTTGGAAGTCCTTAGTACCATATCTGGGTAGCTTTTTTTGCCTGAGAGATGTAGTAGTACGTTCTGGAATTACAGCTGCAGTGTAACTGTGCATGTGTAGATATTCCCTTATGATACAAATATAGAGGATTCTGGACTAGATTTAGAGTTGCAAATTAACAGTTATACTGCCATGTGATTTGACACTATAATGGAATTATTTCCCCAAAAACACAGGGTACAATGTTCTCACTGCTTTAATGAATATATTTGTTAAGCGTCATTTAACACACATTCCATTTACAGAAAATGGAAAGATTTTATCCATTAGTGAATGGTTGCTGCCCATATTTACCAAAGAGGGTTTTTAAAATTGTTTTGGGGGTTTTTTTCGCTTGTTTTTCTGGGGGGGTTCGCTTGTTTTTGTGTGGGGGGTTTTTTTTGTGTGTTTGTTTTGTTCTGGTAGGTTGGTGGTTTTTTCTGTCAAGACCAGAGTTTAAGCTTTTAAACTCTACTAGAAATGGGAAGTAGGATGGGAAGCATAAAAAAAAGACCTCTGAAGCAGGAGTATGGCTTCAGATCATGTGATACACTAAACAACAAGGTGGAGGTGTACCTGACAGCTCCGTTTCTGCGAGTGATGCATGCCAAAATACCCATCTCTTGAGGATTCTCTGAGAAAATGATGGCGTGAGATACTGGTGCAAATCTGTTCCTTGCACAAAGGATGTGGGCAGAAACAGGGATGCTTGGGCACACTTCAGATGGTGTCAGAACCACTTGTGAGTCTTGCATTTTCCTTTATGCTTAACAGTGTTTCCACATGTGTCAGTGGAGTTATTTGTGAGTGATTGTACCTGCTGTTTCATATAAGATGCAATTTTGCAAAAAGTGATGAGTTCTGACAGCAACTAGGCCTTAAAGTGGTTTGTTTGAGCCACTCAAAATGAAACTTTCTGCTTTAGTGATATTATTAAGCTTAGAACTGCAAGTATTAAAAAAAACCAAAACAACCCTTTTTATATCAAAAGGATGATAACACCTTCTTAAATGAGGTAGTTTTCTGATTATCACATAGAGAATCCAGGTCCACCTTCTGTACAGGTGGTCTTTGCCACTTTGTCAAAGAATATTACTTCCTTCTCCTTCAGATTCTTCTCTTTCTAGTCCAGATTGCCTGATTGGATTTTAAAGATTGATTTAGTGATTTAGGTGAGGTTTTACTAACAGGACTTTAGACTAAAATCCTCTGTGTTATGGGACTGTCACATGACAGTACAATGAGTTCTTCATCATGAGAGCTGGTCATGCTTTTCAGTGTTAGTGTGGGAGTGTTCAGATTCTAACTGGGCTGCAGACTTCCTGCATGAACTTAAGAAAAAATGAACTTCCCTGTAACAATGTTCCCATTTTTAATGGAAATAACATCTTTTCTCTGGCTCTTTTCCCATCTTGTCTATTCTGATTATAGTCTGTGTGGCAGAGGCTGAGAATGTGCTTATTAATGTTATGTGCTAGACTACTATGAGGTTTCTATGCAATATTATAAACCAACAAAGCTTTAACATGTTTCTATATAACAAATTGTAACATATGAGATTTGAAAACCTTGATCCAGGAATGACTTTCCTGATTCCTTTACAAGATAGTAATTTTCTTATTATGCATTTGTGTCTCTCAGGGCTGCCAGTGTAAGATTTATAGTTTTAACTTTTAACTTTCTGAAGACCATTAAGAGAAATTAATGCCGCAAAAAAAGTCACTACTCAATTTTCCAAAATAGCAATTTTTGTAAATGTAGCATAAACAAAATACACACTGGTATGTAAAATTTATTAAAGAAAAACCAACTCCTAATCATTTAGGAGAGCTTGTGCAACTCATATAGCTAAAGCTTTTCAGTACAGTGCTCGGCCAGATAACAGTTCACATCTTTTATATCACAGGACATCATGGGGTGATCTAGCTTTTTATTTAATAATTAGGTCCCATAATGTAAACAGCTGAGGAGGGAAACTGAGAATAGTAGGTGTACAATTTCCTTTTTGGCCAAGGCATGTATATTCTAAACTGAATCATTTCTTTCCAGCAGTACATTGTAATCATGCACCCTTTTATTTGTGCTTTGCTTTCCAAGACATTTTCTCAGATATAAATGTATTGGCCCATCTAAGAAGTGCATGTTTTAAGAATGTGTAATTTTTAAAGCATGCTTTAGCAAAAAGTTGAGGAAGTTTTTACTTTAATACTATCCATACTTTACAGTTCTGACAAAAAAGTATGAGGAAGATTTTCAGTAAGTTCCTGTGTCATAGGAAAATTTGTGGGTTTGAGTTTATCATGTTCAGTTTCCATGTTGCTGAGAGACTGTAAGGCTAGGGCATGATAAAATTTAATGTATTTTGTCTTTCAGGTCCAGCTCCTATAAAGACGTATAAACATGCTGAAATTTATCTTGAAATTCTTTCAATAAAGCCAGTGGGTTTGCAGCTAACAGTGGGGTGCATAAGCGTCGTTTTGTTACGTCAAAAGTTCCTGAGCATATTGGATTTGGTCTTTATATGTGTCAAACATTAATATACATATAAATTTAAAAGTCTTTTATTTTTGCTATTGTTTCAGGTAATAATTGCCCTTGCAGAGAAAAACCGGTCCCACATTCCTTACCGAAACTCTATGATGACCTCGGTGCTAAGAGACAGCCTGGGAGGAAACTGCATGACTACCATGATAGCAATGCTTGCTGTGGACAAAAGAAACATAGATGTATGTTATTTCTATCTATCTTGAACAAAAATCTTGTCACTTCTCTATAGATCCTGCTCTTTTGATTTCTAGTATAGATTAAAATTCAACTGTGTAAGCTTTTATTCCTATCCTTTTAAAAGAACATTTGAATTTTGTTTCTAGGAGATAATTTTATCAATGGAAATTGCTGTAGGATGTAACCAAATCCTTTAGAAAATGTTCTTTTTTCTAAGTAATCTCAAGTCAAGTAGCAGTTGGGAAATTACTGGCACTTAGTAATGAACTACTCTTTTCAATTTACTGATTTCCTGGTGAATAATTTTTTGAGTTATAAAAGTGCATTTCCACTGAAAACCTTGGCAGAACTTCTGTTAGACTTCTTTGGAGTCAAGATTTTATAGATTATGGTAGACAAATTAAGAGTTCACTAGGAAAGAAAGGGAATCGGGGGGGTAGTTTGGGATTTATGGAAATTTTTCAACTATTTTGTATCCTGTCACGAGTTTCCTGGAATTATGTGTATGATGTTTCCTTCTCTTTGTTTACGAATAGATCTGTAGTTTTTATCAAAGGGTTGTAGTGGATGGGGCTACATCTGGCTGGAGACTGGTCTGCAGTGATATTCCTCAAGGTTCAGTTCCAGAGCCAGTTTTGTTCAGTACATTCACCAATGATCTGGTTGCAGGAGTTAAATGCCCCATTAGCCAGTTTGCTGATGATGCCAAACTGGGAGATGCTGTTGACTCTCTTGAGGGACAAGAGGCCTGGCAGAGGAATCTAGATAGATTGGAGCATTGGGCTATGATTAATGGAATGAAATTTAACAAGTTGAAATGCTGGAGTAATGCTGAGCACAAGTATAAATTGGGAGAGGAGTGGCTTGAGAGAGCAACCTGGGGGTGCTGGTGAGCAGCAAGCTCAGTGTGAGCCAGCAGTGAGCCCTGGCACCCAAGAGGGCACCACATCCTGGGATACATCAAACACAGCACAACCAGCAGGTCAAAAGAGGTGATTATCCTGCTGTCTGACATTCTCACCTTGAGCACTGTGTGCAGTTCTGGGCCCCACAGGCTAAGAAGGAAGTGAAAGTCCTTGAGTACAGCCAGAGGAAAGCAACAAAGCTGGCTAAAATCTGGAAAAAATGTCCTATGAGGAGTAGCTGAGGAATTTGGGCTCGTCTAGTTTGGGGCAAAGAAGGCTGAGGGTGACCTCATTCCTCTCTGCATCTCCCTGAGGAGGGAAAATGGAGAGAGAGGTGTTGAGCTCTTCTCCCTAGTATCCAGCGATAGAATGTGTTCAAAGATACGCCAGGGGAGGTTCAAGCTGGACATTATGAAGCATTTCTTTGAGAGGATGGTCAAACACTGGACCAGACTGGAGAGGTGGTTGACACCCCAAAAATGTCAGTATTTAAGAGGTGTCTGGACAATGGCCTTAACAATGTGCTTATACTTGGTCAGGCAATTGGACGTGCTGCTCGTTGTAGGTCCCTTCCAACTGAAATAGTCTAGTCTATTTTATTCTCAAAGATGTAGCAATGTGAATACATAGAACACTGCTGAAAGCCATTTATAATCTCTACTTCCTGATTTTCCCAACATAAAAGCATTCTAATGTGAATAAACAAGAAAAGAAAAACTATTCAGTCTAAGACTGTTTTCTGAAATACAGTGGAAAGCATTATACTCAAACCATACTTCATCTAGTTATAGACTTTTTCTTTAGAAAAGTGTACGTTGCTGTTAAATGAAAACATTGTTCAGACTTGCGAACATAATTATGCAAACGTATTGTCTGGTTACAAATGCAGCTGGGTAAGTTTATTAATTTTATTTTAAGCTCTGCGAGATCAGAAGCCTTTAATATATCAGGTCATCAGGTGTGTGTATCTCACATTGTGTTCTGGATTTCTATTTTGGAAATATTTAGATCAAGCAATTATCCAGAATAAGCTATGACAATTTTCATCCCTTCCTTGCTCCCCAAAATCGAAATTTCCAAATAATATAGGTGGATGATAAGCTAATATGTCCAAATAATATAAAAAGATAAGTCAATTGCTAATAATCAGAAAATGTCAGAATTTGGATAGGTGCATGAGTCATTATCCATAGCTATGTTGGTGTTGCATGTTGGTTTGTTTTTCCATTGGGTGTACATTTCACTCACAAATGATGCACAAGACAGAACTACCCCCAGTATGAAATGAAGTTGTGTAATAAAAGCCACTTTTTTAAGGGCCCTAGTGTTGTTTCTTGTAATGAAAACAATGGAGCAGAGAATTCAGAGTAAGAAAGGGTACTCATATGAAGAGGACAAATAGATTATTATCCTAGAGAACTAGATTATATCCCTGCTTCTACCAATGAGTTTGTACAGAATTTCTTAGGTCACTACATCACATTTTTTGGTGCTAATTTTTTGGAGTGGTTGGATGACTATGTTGATTCTGAATTGTAGATATATTACTCAATATAGCTGTAACTGAAGCAAAATGGAAGCTGTTTTGAACAGCAGATCATAAAATGACAACAATTCAATATAATTTTTTGGTACTTTTGACTTCAGTTTCCATTCTGTTAAGTGTAATCATTCCACACACTTGCAGCAAAGAACATTAATTGATTAATTCTTGTTAAGCCCTGAGGTGCTGTGATGATAAGCATGGTATAAAAATGATTAGGAAATTATATGTCTGACTTGATTACTGTTTTGATGGCATAGAATAAAATTGCAAGCTAGCATATTGAACATTGAGAACTGAATTGATTACCTACTCATTAATTTAACTTGTGCTGCACACTAAACAGGGTAATGAGATCTAGTGGAAATCTATGGGTGCTCTGCTTATAACTGAACTTACTATATGTGTAGAACTTAATTAAAATCACACTGACTGATCCTCTTTGCAAATGAACAGTAGAGGCAGACATAGAGCCCAACTAATACTGTGTGCAACTCTCTTAATTGTAAGGCCTTCCTTTCCTTTAATTCTCTGTGTATATGTTGTGTCTTTAGCAAGAAACATCTTTCCTCATGTAACCCTTATTCAGGGTTCCAAACTGAAACCTCCAAGCACTTAAAGACACAGAAGTTGTGTGGAAAAAGGTGTATGAACAGAATATTTCAACTGGTATTTTCTCATATTGGAGGACTGAAAACTGCCGAACTACTTCTTCTGAAAATCAATTCTGTTACAGTAGTGAATTAATTTAGGGGCTGTGGTACAAATTCTCTTTTAAATGCAGGCTGCCACGTCCCATAAGGGTTTATCATACAGTTTCTCAAGCATCATTTGAATTTCTAAGACTACTGCCTAGATTCTATGTTTTATTACTTGACCGAAGTGGAGACAATTTCTGGGTTTTTTTTTCATTAAATATATATGTCTTAGAGCAGGATCTGGCATTTAAATATCACCTGATCCGGAATGTGAGAACAGTACTAGGATCTTTGATTTCTCTCTACTAGATGGGAGTACACAGTGGCTGTCACAGTGTTTCCCCAACTAACTCAGTCTTGTATCTTTTTTTTCTGTCTTTCGTTCTTGCTGATCCCTGTCTTAGCTCATCTGACAGATTTTTATCTGGTATCACAGTTCCCCTGTATGCCTCCCAGTTTCAAGTCTCCTAGCATGTTTCTCAGTTGTCCTGGATTTCTCCACTGTTCTTCCCTTCATCTCTTTTCCCAGCTTCTTTTACATAGAATTACCTAGTCCCCTTTTCACCAAAAAACCAACCAACCAACCCAAACAACAACAAAACCCCAACTTCTATTAGTTTTCTCTTTTTCTCATCATTCAAAGGTTATTGCCTTCTGAGTAGCATGGCTTTGTCATCCTATAGTTTCAGCTGGGGACTTACCTGAAACGCAATTGGTCAGGGGATAAACTGTATCAGTAAAATATGTCCTATGATTTAACAGTTTTATATGCTCCTGTCATTAATATGCTAACCTAATATCCCTTTAATATTGTTATTTTGGAATATGAAATTATATAATATTTCTGTAACATACTCAAAAAATGGAAACATAATTTAATGGCTTCATTAGCAGTCTGCCTACTTACCTGGTGCAAAGGTAATTGGAATTCTCTCCTCTCTCTCTTTTTATTTTTTTTTTATTTTTCTTCCAGGAATCCATATCAACCTGCAGATTTGCACAGCGAGTTGCTCTTATTAAGAATGAAGCAGTTCTTAATGAAGAAATTGACCCCAGATTGGTGAGAGCTGTCTGGGGACAGAGGGAAGGACATTGCTTGTTTTAAGTTCTATTAATCAATAGCAGTCAAATTGATGTTGGGGATTTTATACTGAAACGTCCCATTACATTGTTTTCAGATGCAAGCTCCAACTTTTTTTCTGTAAAATAACTGCCACTTTAATTTTTTTCTTTTGGACATAATTATAGTTAAGTGGATCGTTATCAAATCTCTAAAGGCTTTCTCAGATCTTAAAGCGTCTGAGGAGAAATGGTCACTTTCATTATCATCTTCATAATGTTTTTTTAGAGTGATAATTCCTAAATCATAGTCACAGATCATTGACTGGTTCTAAAACTCTTTAAAAATGTACTAAGATTGCTAGTCACTTGATGAAGGCACACAGCTGCACTGGAACAATTTCTGTATTAAAAAGCTAAGAAACATACCGATACTGAGTCCTTCCTTGAAATTGATTCAAGGAACATTTTAGATAGGAAGAAAGAACTCTGTGAAGTTACCATTAGGAAAAAAGAGAAAGACAAGCAAAGGAGACAGAAATAGCGAATTTTATAGCTAATGATTTCATTCATTGTTACTTGATGGTAACTAGAATATTTTAGTTACTGTTAATAGTCGTGCTTTTATTTCTTCTTGTCTCTTGTTCTTGAAGTTCAAGGGGAATAGAAGATCTTCGTCAGGTTTCCAGCTGGTTTTCTTTTTTATTATTATTTTTTTTATTTTTCTTTCTTAGCAATTCCTAGTAGCAATAGCATCACAGACTAAAAAAAAAAAAAAAAGACCAAAAAATAAACCCAGTAAGCACTGAACAACTTCTTGATTTCTTTCTGTCCATTCTTTTTTTCTTCTCTACATAGACTTTCTAGTAGCAAATCATGCAAAATATTTCTTCCATGGCCACAGACAGCTTTGATTGAGGTCAAACACATGCAGGCTCCTGAACATTTACTACATCCTGTGGAGCTATACACCACGAGTTTGGTATGTTTCTCTCTGCAGGATCATTTAGCAAGTAAAGCAAAAGTGGACTTGTGGGAGTTAGAAAACCATCCCCTCTTGTGGAAAAGGCAGGGGAACATAGGTACCTTGAATTTATATGGCCCAGTGTTCATTATGGAATTTTTTTGCCCATCTGAAGTATATTCCCAAGGTGCAAACCTATTATTCAAAGTGCTGGATTTAAGTTGTTTTTTTTTTCATAAAAATCAGATTTTATTGTAATTGTAAAATTATTTGTAAAAGAATATTAATCTAATGAAAAACCGGAACACAATTTATTGTCAGTATCTATCATCTGTGCGTTGAATGCGTGCTTTATAAAGGGAGTTCACAATACCTCTTGGTGAATCTGAGTTAAGTCAGATTTTTGTGTAAACTTTTTTCTTCATAATGGAGAACTCCTGACTTTTTATCTTACTGAGAAGATTAATTTGTACCTGTTGTACTTTTAAGTGGCTCATCTTTGAACCTCTCTCACTCATGGCTAAAGGACATAATTTAAACAGAAAATCAAGGTCTTGAATTAAACCTCATCTCTTCGGGCGTTCATGTGAAAGTAGAAATGAAGTTATGTTGCTTCTGTAGATTTTTGTTTGTCTTAATAATACTTGAAAATGAATCTTCTATCCATATCCTGAAATTGATATTTCTGTTGTTGTCCGATTGAACTTAATCGTCCTAACAAATTTGAACATTTAGCAGAGCTGTTACTGTGATTCAGCTGTCTATCATTTTCCACTCCAGCCCCAAATTTAATTTTCTTGACTTAGCAGCTTGCACGAACTACACCAAAATGGGACAATATAAATTAGGATAAAATGTTTGGCCTGAAATATTCTCTAAGAGTTCTTGCAACTTCTCTAAGTCATCACTTTAATAGACTATTAAATAAAATCTTACGTTAGACTTTCATACTTGATTGTAAAAAATAGTTAACTATAGGTTTAGAGTTAAAATAAATAATTATATGCGTGTTTAAAATAATTTGATTTTTAAAGTTAAAATTTAGCAAGTTATGATTAAATTTAACCGTTAAAAGAAATAGAGATATTTGAAGGAGTTTTAACATCCATTGAAAATATCTGTCATTGATTTCAACAGTCTCATTACTGGAAAGCACATGCCATCAGAAGTGATTAATTTTTCCTTGAAAACATTCTTCTCAGAAATTTATTTTGCACATGGAATCAGGATATACATACCCACCTAAAAATATCACTGGACTACTGATACATTTGAGCCATATAAATGGAGGCTTCATTAAATGATCAACTATAAAGTAGCCAAGATTATACTCATTCATATCTTAGACTTAGGTATTTGCATATTTCCCTGCTTTGTAGAATTTGGCTTTGAGAGTTTAATGATTGGTAAAATTTGGTTCTATACAGGCATTTATTCCCAAAGTACAGATTCTGACAATGACTTCCTAGAATTTAAAAATCTAGTTCAGCATTCCATGTAATATTATCACATTACTATTCATTAATATAATTTAATTTTCTTATGTTACTTTATGCCATCAATTTTTTGATTTATACTACAAGTATAGTGTGCAATAATTCTAATAATAGCCAAATGTCACATGAAAAAGAAAAAAAGGTAATATGAAAATTAAGATATTGTTTTGAAACTTCTGTTTCTATAAGGGAAAGAAAAATAAATCACTTTTGTTGTGTAGTTGCCCTTTCTCTAACAAAGATGTCAGTTATTAAATGTGCTTTCATTTTTAAGAGGTAAAACTAACGAGTCAGAAAAGCTCTTTTTATTTCTATGTCAAATTATATTTCTCTTTTGCAAAATATCTTTTGAACTCTTTGTGTACAGCCATGTCTTCTAACACAAGAATTTACTGAATTTGGAAGAGTTTTCTTGGGTTTATAAATGGAAAAAGAGGGGGAAAAGAAGGTGCTTTGGTGTATTTAAGGCATTTTTAGCAGTTTTTAGAAAAGACATCTTTTTTAGAAAAAGAGAAAACTGAAGTATATTTACCTAAACTCAACTCTACTGCAAAAATCATAAACTAGCTATTCATTTGTAGGTGATGCTTGGTTTATGCCTTGCTGTTTGTAGATGATTGTCCAGCTGAAAAAGGAGATCCAGGATTTGAAGGATGAGTTGGCGCTGGTGACTGGCAAGCAAAGAACATCAGAGCTTTCCCAGGAAGAGCTACTTCAGTAATGTCTTACACTGTTTTCATTTTCTTCTTTTATTATACTTTTCATCAGTTTCTTTATTGGCATAAATATTTAAATTCATTGCAGAGTTTTAAACTTCCTTGAGTGAATAATAAAGTGGAGTTAGGTGCCAGTTTAGAATGGCAGATTTCCATGAAAAGCTCTATGAGGCTGCTGGCTGTGTTTTTGCAGGCTCAGCACTGAGGAAGTGAAGTAAAGTAAATGCAAAGGATGGGAATGCCTGTCAAATGCCAGGCAAAAAGAAGTGTTGTATAATAGGGCAGAATGAAAAACAGTCTCTTTCAAAACTGGATATGCAATCTGAATAGAGTTCAAAAAATATTCTTGTGCTAGGACATATCCTGCTGCAGTGTTAGTTTGACATAAACCAAAAGAAATCTCACATTTGATCCACAATCAATCAATGTCTTAGAAGCCAAATATTCTTTTTTTTTTTTAACTGAACATGCTGTTGAAATATAGTATTAATTCATGTAAATATTGTAACATTCTGCAGCTTTTGGTAACAGATCAGTACAGCATGTTGGAACTTTCTAAGTATTATGTATTTACTCAGGTCTAAATGTTCACAATAACTGAATTCAATTTCCAGGTTTGAAAAATTTACTCTGTAGTATGGACTTATTTAATCACTGTACCTCAACTCTATAAAGAAAGAAGTAACCGCCTAGTTTTGTTTGATTAGTACATTAACAGTAACCAAACTGAAGCTGTGGGAATATTTAGTCTTTAATTTCTCAAGGGGCTGCTCCAGAAGACAACTACCAGTGCTAACGATTTCCCCTGACACGCAGGAGAGTCTAGAGAGATGAGGACAAGCTGCTACCTTGAATGTTGAATTTCTTATGTAGATTTTTGTTGTTATTAATCATATACATCAGCAGTTATCAGTATATTCTCCTAACCAGAAATATCCCTGCAGTTCCTATGAGTTAGTATATATTTATCATCTGCCCATGAGAGTCAAATGCACAAATAACGTTTCAGAGTGGCACTAGATGTGACCAAGACTAGTCACAGAAAGAAAAGTACCTTTCTTTTTCATTATATGCAGAATTAAATGCCCTTATTAGTTAGTTTATTTTTACCCTGGCAGAAGGGTAAAAAGAAACCCTTCTTTTTACTCTTCAGAAGATGACTGACTTTCAGTGATTTTATTTAGACATTCTTAAATAATCCATATGTTGGTTTAAATAAATTCTTTCATAACATTATTGTAAAAATCTGTCACGTTAATTTTCCACTGTGGTCTTGTTTCCTGCTTACTTTGTATAGAGAAACTGGGGTTTTGAAAATCGTTTGGGTTTTCCAAGACCACAGTCACAAATCTTATTTGCTAAGATTTTTACCTTTTTGCCATGGAAATGGAAGTCTTAAAAATAGGAATGGGCTATAAATAGTAATGGACTAATGGTTGATTAAATTTTTCATTATGATTATGCAAAGGAAAACTAGGAACGTACCATCTGCATACAATTGCACTATAGCATACATCTTGGAGGCCTGGTTCCAGAAATGTGACTAAGAAGTGTCTTAGTTGTATCTTTTTCCTTTTTATCTGTGTAGCACAATATTTAGTGCATTACACTATCAGAAAAGGTTTCTTCTGAGATCATAACAAGGATTTTTGCATCCCATTACTCCAGAAAGAAGCAGGGTGAAAACTTGAATGAGTTTCTACCTGTATTAAGTCACATAATGAGAAATAACTTTCAAGGACCTCAGCTACATTAGGTCAATGCAAACTTTTAAGGTTTCTGAAATTATCATTTATTTATATTTACTCAGGCTCATGTAGCGTATGTGTTCATTGTTTGAAAAATAAGTTCTTTCTTGGAACAAATACTGTGGAATTAAAATATAGAGCAGCACTTAAGTACTGCTGGCTGAGATATAATAATTTTCCTGAGGATCAATACTAAACAAGAAGGGCCTCAAACAATTAACCTCATCAGTCATCAATGCCATATAATAACATTTTTCAGGGATCATTTTCTTAATATGATTTAAAGTGGGAAAAAAAAAACAATTGGATATACAGAGTTTTTTCAAACAGAGAGGCAGAGTGCTAGAGAATAACCGTCACATACTTGAGTCAGACTGGCTTGTTAGTACTTTGGGCTGCAGTTGAATGGAATGTTGACAGCTAAGTCAATCTTTTCTAGAACAATTCAAGGGAGGGAAAATATCAAATGTCAGGATTTATGAGTTTTGCATTTGTTTGTGTTTATGCAAACAGAGCGCTCACAGATAAACAACTGATGTGGCTCAAACACCCAAATGAATACATAATGAAATGATAGTATAAAAAGCCACTACTTCAATGAAAGTATCTTTTTGTGGTTTTGAACATTTATACTTTTTGAGCTTGCTTTCATATGGCAACATTTGTGACCATGCTGATTTACATATCTGAGCTTGAGGTCCATAAATGTTCTGAGCATTTATAACAATCAGCAGATAGCATCTAAGTGTTCTGTCTCCAGTTAGAGTCTAGCAACACATAACAGCAAATTTTCATGATGATTCTGTTTATTGAGACTGGCCATCTGAGTTTGGAGCTACTCATTATCTGGAGAGTTTGTACACATTAAAGAATAAATATACAAGTGAGTAGTCCAAACAAAAGTATGGACCTGGATGATGGCTGATAAAATCATGATTGACTATTACTGGAAAATGTCTGTGTTGGGATTTGCATCTGGTTTTGCATCTACAATGAAACCTAAATAATTATTTATCAGGAGCCATACAGATCAGTTTGTTATGACAGGCAGAAGAAGAAAAGAAACATGGTATAGGTGATAATGCAACGTACTCTGTTGTGCTTTGTTTCAAGTGGCCACCCAAGAATGATTCTTAAGGGACTAGTATTGTAGGGGATTATTTCATTATTATTGTTTTTATTATTGATGCTTTTTTTAAATGTCAGAGAGGAAAGTCTAATTAAGGTCATTATGGATTTCAAATCCTACTTAGACATTTTAGCTTACTTAGGATGTCTTCTGTTTAAGCTTAAATAAACTGTATCTCATTGTATATATATATGTATGTATGTATAAATAATTCAAGTTTATATAGTTATTTTCCAAATTCTTAGATTTTTACCAGAGTCTAAGTGTGGTTAATTTTATTGCAAATGATTGTCTAGTAAGGAGAAGTGTTATAAAGGATAGTCTTATGAAAAATGGATGTGTTTTAATACTTCTTTTTCTGATTCATCATACATATTTTAACAGAGGTCATAGCAAAATTAATCTGCTGAATGTATTTTGATCTTGGTTTTTTTTTTTTTCATTCTTTGATGCTGAGCACAGATGGTCAAAGGTACAAAACATGTCAGTAAAAAACTCCATGCACTGAGTACACATTTATTTTTTTGTCCCGCACAAAAAATAAACACCTTTTATCTCAGTCACTTTTCAGTAAAAGACAGATGCCAAAATGAAACTGAGTCCAGTGGTACAGTGTAGATCCAATATTTTTTTAGTCTAACACAATGCTTATGGTATTGCATAGGTTTTTTTGCTCTCTATATAAGTTGCAGGAATTAAGTGTTAGTGATTGCCCAGGAAATAAATGTTAATAATATGTGAAAATAGTATTTTGTATGTTTCTTGACTTACTAAGTCAAGAAATGCTGAACATTTCTTGCAACAAGCTTCATTCCACTTGTTTACATTCAGAGCATTCCAAATGAAATTGGTGGGCTACTCAATGCACTTGGAATTGCTAAATATTTGCAGGTAGCATATGAATAAGCTGATTTTCGTTCTTGATTGCTTTTTTCTCAGTTGAATCAAAATTCTTCAGGGATTTCTTTTAATTTTTTTTCATTTATTGGAAGGAAAAAAATCTGTCAAGTAGGCTTTCCTCATAATCTATATGTCACATTACCATTCACTAAGTTTAAAACAAAATAGAAAACAAATGCTCTTGTCTTTGTTTGGGAATGGCAAATTATAATATCACACAGCTTATCAGTTGTGTGACTAAAGCTACAGCTGTCTGGAATTCAGAATTCGTTGTTAAATGGTGTTAAATGGTGAGCATTTGCATTGCTGTGTCATATTTTTTAATTTTTTTTTTTTGTAAATGTTAAACATAAATGAATTCTTCTGCTCTCATTTTGTTTATCTAAAAAGCAACGCTTAAAAAATTTAGCTAGACTACATAAGTGGTTCAGAATGTAGCTCATAAAATGCTTCCAAAATTTGAATTGCTTGCTTTGGATCTTACCTTCTACTTCCTCAGCAGTAAAGGGCTGATCTAAATATTTCTTTGAGCTGAAGAATTAGTTTCATATTTAAGGGGAAAAAATTAGAAAAGGAGCTCTTTGAACTATTTTTAAAATGTAGAAAATAACACCATACATCCCAAACACAAGGAAATTGTACTCTTTCAGGATTCTGCATTATGCTTTAGAATAGAATTAAATTACCTTCAAATGATTTTTTTTTTTTTTTTGTGAATTGTATGCCAAAAGTAAAAGGGAAAGTCCTTTTTCTTTGAATCATTTGGGATTTTTTTTTTAATAATATAAATGAGCTCACTAGCAATTTTCAGTGTGTGCCCAGAAAGTCAGGATTTCAAATAAAGGTCCTATGTTCCAGAGCACCCACGCTTCCAGAGCTTTTTCCAGTTGGAAATCTGTAAGAACAGGACTGGAAGTACTGGCTTAGCACTTTAATTTATTAATAACTTTACCTTATTTCTTTCAGATACATATGTTATTACAGACGCTTCTATTTTTTACTTCAACAGTCATATATTGTTCATCTTACTCAAGTCCTGGAGATCTCATTACTTCTGTCCTTCATTTCTTCTGTTTCAACGTTGTGACATCTGTATGCTATCATAGTATTAACAATATTGCACTGTTGTACAGTAAAGAGCTTTAACAGTTACACAGTCAAGCTGTTGAACAAATGGCTTCCTTTACATAGCAGAGCAAATGTTCTTATTTGCTGATGTCAGTGTTCAGTGTCATTTGCAAGGTGGAAGAAATAAAGGCATATCACCTTGCCTTTTGTCAACACAGCTTTGCAGACCATAGATCTGTGTGGAAGTTTGCAGGTTGACCGACATGACCTGTGTAGGCAATATTCAAGAGAAAATAAGCTGCCTTAGCTATAAAGTAGTCTTAAGATATCTCACATTAACTGCTTGCTTAGATGCCTGATTTAGAATGCTATTAAATCAATGTATTTTTGTAGAGAACATTTTTTCTCCTACATGTTATGAAATCTGTAGCAACAGCACAGAAAGTTCAGATTCCTAATGCAAGTACCTAAGCTACATGCTTGAAGTGTAAATAATTTTCTGTGATTCTGCTTTTTGTTCCAAGGCCCCTGAAAGTAGGGAAAAAATATCTTATTTAAACTGATCACCTTTTACATTGAAACTATTCAGAGAGAATAAACTGTAAATTTCTTTAGAAAGAATAGCAAGTTTGTTTCTGCCTGGAGTAGGGAGGGAGGTAGGCAAACTACTATGTCCTGTTTTTTAGTGTTCAAAATTATACTGGTCATCTAATGTTATATGGTCTCAACAATAATAGTGAAATAAGCTCATATCAGTGAGGTGTACAGAGAAAGCATAACATAGCTTCAGTTGATTATTTATATGTTTGAAAAAATCTTGGAGCCAATTATCAAAAGTGATCATGGAAGCTTTTTGAATCTCACTGAAATTCACTGAATATTTGGTCAGTTGAGTTCTTCTGAAAGCACCACTAAATATTTGTTTGCGTCTTTTGGCACTTTAAATATTTTGATAGTCTTTTTCTTTTGAGCTTATACATCTAATTAATAACCTGTAAGTAATACTTTACAGATTTTTTTAAACTACTTCTGTCTTCTATACTGTAGGATTATCTTGGTGATCATCCATAGGAGTACTTCTGGCTTCTTTGAATTGCTGTTATGCTTGTCCTATGTAATTTCATTTTATTTCAAGTTCGTTCTACTTTGCAGATATTTTGATTTTTTAAATTTTGATAAACTAAAAGTTGGTTTTCTCTTGCTACTTTTAGATATACTCCAGTGATTAGAACATAACTACTGTTATGGCCACAAGTATTAGCTGGCAGTGAGTAGCATTCCTTTCTGTATGCGCTTTTGGGTTGTTTTTATAAAGTGCTGTTGAAGAAGGAAATCATCTACTCAGCAAGCTACTTGACGTGTTCCTTCTCTTCAAAAAAAAATTGCATGTGTAGAATTACAGGCAGTAGGCACCTTTTTCCCTCATAAGCTGGTCTTGGTCTTTTTATTGTCCAGTCCAAAGGGGGTGCCCTTTCTTACTGATACAAAGATTTAGAGCTGTGTGCATTTCATCATTGAAATGAATGATTTTCAACTGTGTAGAAACTCATCTTACATCTGTTTGCCACATGGTAGCTTTCTAATTCAGAAGAATCTCCTGTAATATGTAGTTAGAGCACTGTATAGCTATTTTTTAAAACTGTAAAAACCTTCCAGACTGTAGAAACGCAAGATGCTCAAAAACTTATTGCTCTTACTGCCCTGGTCTGAGACTGCACCAAATCAATGCAGCCTATACCAGGACAATGATGATAAAACGATTCTATGAAATATCTACTGAAAGGATTGTAGAAAGGCTTATGTAACTGCTTCCACTAATTAGTTACCTTTATTATTATTTCACCTTTCCTTTTTTCCTTTATTTTCCATAGCATTATTAATAAAATCCACTGCTTTGAATCTCCATGGTCTTCCCATACTGATGCACACTTGAAGCTAACTTAGCTTCAAGTTAGCTGTTCTAAGATATAATAGTCATTCTGCTTCCACTATCATGCATTTTTTAGATCAATGGATTAATAAAATTTGTAGAGGTGAGGAGTTCCTATTTAAACAATATAGACATCATTATTAAAATGAATGATAATTTGAGGAATGAATATATTTTAAAACAAATTGATACCAATTAAGTTACCAATAGGAAAACTATTGCAAAGTCAAGGTAAACAAACTTTAATTAAAATGACCTCTCTGATTACCACAAGTTCTTCATTAGCTGCCTTATTAGCTGCCTATTTTTCATAACCTTGGATTTTTGCTTGTGACAGACTTCGCAACTGACACACAAAATTAATTGTTGTTTAAGTGGACTTAATTTTGATACATAACATACAGTGTCAGTGATCAGGGGTTAAAAGGCAAGTTCCCTCAGGAATGAATCATGGCACATAAAGCAAGGTCAAAGCAAGTCCTTCCAAATCTGTGTTTTGAGACTGTGCATCCTGCAAGCTGTTGAGAGCTCCAAACTTTAAAGACATACTCAGTTGGCCGGGAGTGCTTTTCTGATGCATTTCAGCTGTGTAATTTGCATCCTGGTTCACCCAATCAAATGACTGATTCAGAAGCAGATTCTTTAAAAAAGTAAAGGTGTGTGTTATTTAATGAATGGGTAAAAGTGAAGTAGTACAGTGCTCAGTTAATAATTCTGCTATCAGAAAACTTGCATGGAATCTGAAGTAATATGGGTAGAAAGGTTTTGTGATTTATGTGTGGTCTAAACAGTAAGCAATCTTCATTAGAGAAGAATTTCTGAAGGGTGGAAAGTAACAGAAGAGAAATAAAGTTGATAATGTAAAAACTGTCTCTAAGCTGCAGTACAGTGTGTGTTTGCATTATTTGCAAAAGAAAAGATTTAAGGAGGGAGAGGCTAGACTAAGAACTTCGGCCTGATTTGCAGTCGCTGTTGAAAGAGCACTGTTAGTTTAACACGTTTCCATCCCAACTGTTTGTGACTGTTCTGCTGTGAGTTTTCTTCCAAGCATCAGCATAAGGACTTGTGCTTGACACAGCTTGTGGTTTCACATTCTGGTGTCAAGATTCAAACCTGCCTGGATCAGCACTGTAATACCTTTCTTTTTGTTCTATGTTAATATGTAGAAGGCCACTATCAAAATTAGTTTTAAATTAATCTCTTAAAGCACTTAATACTATTCCCTTGACATTGACTTAAAAACTTTTGTGCATGTGTATAATCTTCAGCTCATTTTGGGGTTTTCCCAGCACTGGGAAAGAAAGCCCCATTCTTTCTTTACAGCTGTTTTTCACAGAAAATGGGTCTTTGTTTCATACTTCCATATTCTTCATCCTTCTCAGAATTTCTGTTGGGAAAACTATTTTTTCTGATACAGCAGGGTTCTGGCAATAGGCTTCAGCACACTCTCACTTATTAGTGTAAGTTAGGCCTGCTGTTCTCAGGGCAGAACCTTGCAGTAGTAAAA
This sequence comes from Promerops cafer, assembly GCA_013398275.1. Classification (NCBI taxonomy): domain Eukaryota; kingdom Metazoa; phylum Chordata; class Aves; order Passeriformes; family Nectariniidae; genus Promerops; species Promerops cafer. The sequence continues at coordinate 386,695 of VZSE01014262.1, read as the reverse complement.
GAAGAAAAATCTATTAAAAATTACCTTTGGATGCTTCATTTAATTTAATAACATTAAATAATATTTAGTGTTCTGTAATTTACCTTACAACATACAAGAGAAAAGAGAAAGAGGGGAATCACTTTCTATGTCCATGAGTTCTAAGAGACATCTTCATATGATACTTATTTTCCTGTCATGTGAAATTAGCTGTGATCATGCATGTTCCAGTTTTGATTAGCACAATTTCTGCATGGAAACATTGAGAGCCTTACTGTGCTAAAACTAATCAAGAATGCAGCATCTGGCTTGCTAATGTTATTAGCTATAAAAAATGAAAGACTTAGTTTAATATTTCTTTATACACAAATATAGAGTTTTTAGGATTTCTAAAATATACTTTTATGTTTGGGAATTTTTTAATACTAGTTAATACTTTCAGTGCAAGTATCTCATGGCTAGGTACTTCTATTTCAGATTAATGGAGCCTTTTCTGATGTGACTCACCAGCATAACAAAATTCCCTCGACTTTAAATAAATTAAATTGACCAACTTAAGTACCAAATTCTGAAATACATATATATATTGCATAATTCCACTGGAGCAGTTAAGTGTGACAAGTAAGCAATTTAGTAATTTTCAATTCAGTGCTTATATCTAGCTCCATAATTAGTATTCCATTGAATTTCAGTTAATTAAACAGCTTCCGTCATAGCTTTTTCCTATCAAGCTGACTTTAAAAGTAGGGCAGTGTGAATTCTTAGAGCTAAGTATTTTTTTGTAAGGGTTTCTCCAGTGTGAACTAAAATTCGTGGTGTTGATCTTAAGATGATAGTACATAGAGCATCTCTTTATCCAGTTTTCTGCTCCAATGAGTGACAGGTATTTGTTACAAGGTTTTTGGTGTCATTTCATTATTAGGTCTTTGGCTTGGTTATCTTGAATTTTAATTTTAGTTGGGGGATTATGCTTTTTTCTACCAATTTTTTCTACCTTTGTAAAGCTCATTTTTTAAGTTATAACAGAGAAATAGAATGTCAAAACAGGAATTTATTTCTTCTGCAGTCCATCTCTCAAATAACAGGGAGGTCCAGGGCTGCTGTAGTGCTAGTCTTCATAAATACAGTCAAAAAAGGAAAACATCATACTGTAAGTGGCAGTGTTTATGTATATTCAATATTATGGAAAGTCATCTTGGTATGTTTATTAGTTGTGGGGTTTTTTTTCTTTTTGATTCTAGATGGTTTTCATTATATGCTTTAAACAAAGAATTTGGACTTTTTTTCCTTACCTCTAGTTTGAGTTACCTTGGCACTCTCAATTATGTTGTAGAACCTATGTATATGATTTTTCTACATTATTTTCCCATTGTCTTTTGGCAATTTGTCTAATGGGGAAATTAAGGTTCAGCCTGGGTTGTTTCTGGGAGAAGAAAAGCTCAGTCACATACTTAGAAATTTTTCAAACATGGTATATATTCTGTGCACAGCATGCTCTTTCCTGTAAAAAGTTCATTATCAAAATGCCCTTCTTTGGGCAGCCTTTTTGTCTAATTTCTGTTGCGAGAGAACATGAAAATGTTGACCATTTTACTCAACATAATAGCATAAGTAAATAAAAGGATTAAATGCTCAGGTCTTTTTGAAAGAAACTGTTCACAGCTCTTACAGAAAATAGGACGTACTGACTGACTAGGTGTATGGTCTCAGGGCTGAGCCACAATAGATAACTAAAAATACTTTATTTCCTATGCCTTTTTGTTATTCTACTGTGACTGAGTTAAAAAACAGTCCTTTAGAAAAAGAAGATTTTTATTTTACGTCATGATTTCGTATTACCTTTGTTCTGCCTCATACCCATGCCTCTGAGTAGGTCAGTAAAGCAAGATTTGCTAGAAAGTTCTCTGGACTTCTTGTTCTCTATGAGTTTCTTGCTACTCTTGAACAGCTAGACCCCACTTTGTTCAGTATTGGGGTGTTTAATCTGTTTTTCTAGTTCAATTCTTGCTGGCATATTTTCTTGCAAAAGTCTTTGGTTTGAGAAAAAGTTTAATGTGCATTCTCCTTGTAAAAAACTAAGGATCAAACATAGGTGACTATCTCAGAAGATGCTATTATTGCTAAGGAGAATGGTATTATCCATTTCTTGAAAGTAACAGAATGAAAAACAAAAGGTGTTTTGGCTCTCCTGTATTTCCAAAAAGGTTTATCTCACTGTCTCTCTATTGGAGGATGACTACAGCCTGTGCATGGTTTTGACCAGAAAGTATGTGCTAGACTTGTATGTCCTTGTGCCAGACTTGGTGCCCTATATGAGTTTCATAAATCTTTTACAGCCCTATTTTATATGATTCTGTGCTCTAGTTCTCAAATATTCCATATATTTAATTTTATGGAGTATTTAGAGATAAATAGTCAACTGATTTACTCAGGAATATGAGAAGTAAAAGGATATTAATCTTGTAAATTCTGTTGTCATTTGTTTCTGTTCCACCTAGCAAACAGATACGCCTTATCTAATATATGTTAGTAAAAAGTAAATGTACAGTCAGTATTCATTTTTTATGCTTATTCTCATCTGTATTTTTTTTTCCCTTGCCCTGTGATTCTTTTTTGTCTCCTTGATTAATCTTGTGAATATTTCTGGAAATGAAGTAGCATTGTCTTTTTTTAATTTGTAAAACTGAAGATCTGAATTGTACAAATTCCTATGTTGTTTTGACAGTCTTTGAGCTGCTAAATCACTTAAACGAAAGATGGCTCAGTTTACTAAGATCTACTCATTGAGAAGAGAAGTTGCCTCTGTATCGCATTGTTTATTTTGTTTAGTGCTTCAATCATTTAGAAGAAGTCCCAGAATATCCAGCATGTTGCCAGACTCTGTGTCTATTTTAGAAAGAGTTCCAGTGTTTTTTACATGGAAACCTAAAAGAGTGAGGGAGGCAGTGATTTCTTTTGCTAGAGTTCATGGAGATTTGTATGGCTGGTTTTCTTTTATTTATTTATTTTTATTTTTGTTTTATCCGTAGCATTTAGACTTGGATGGTCTGTTACTTTTCTTTTTCTCGTTCTTAACAGTGAAATACTGAAAATTTATCTAAAAATACACTGACAATCTACGGATTCCTACAACTAGGAAACAGGCTGAATTTGTTTATAACTTCAGATTTACACTGTGCTATTTCAGACTTGAATCTGAAATCTCAATCTTTTGGTGCTCAGATCTCTTTTGGTTCCTATGTACTACTTGGAAATCAAAAAATGAATAAGACTGTTGTTTTTTTTCAAGAATTCAGAAGAGGTAATATAAGAGAGGAAATAGCAGTTCATATCTATAACTACAGCTTGTCTAATTTGTTAGACTTAACAAATGAACCTTGACTCTTGACTGGAAAAATAATTTCAAAAATAGAGCATTATGTTTCAAGAATTATATATTCTTTATCTTTCTCTTGAAATATTTTCACATTATGGTAATTGTAATTATGCAAGTTTAGTGCAATTTTTTTGATTGATTCCCATAGCCTAAATCCGTTGTTATCTGAGTAAGGGTAAATCCCTGGCAACCAGATAATCTTTGAAAGGTTAAAACATCTCCTTCATAATTTCTAGTTCAAGATAAAGGCCCATTTTTATAGATGACTTCATATGGTCAGTCTAGACAATCTAATTATCAAAAAACATTTTTTTACTTGTTTCCTCTTAGTTACTGAAACCAATAAGGTGCTTAAGATAGTGACAATTACTGACTTACTCTCTGTGTAATCACAATCATATTCTCCTTAATAGTGCAAATGTCTCTCTTTTCCCAGTGCTTACACAAATGCCTGCCTCCATGGATGAAGGATTAATTCTCCTGCTTTTTGTGCTTAGTCTGTCTGCAGAGAGTATGAGTAACTTTGCACTCTTGGTTTCTGTTCTGTTGTACTCTTAATGCTGTAAAAAATCAAGTAGCAATAAGTAAAATTTTGGTTTCTTTTACTGAGAAAATTTTGTTGTTTCTTCAGTTGAGAAGCAAGTCAATGCCAATAATACTTCTGTAGCTAATATTTATCTTCAAATATCCTCTCTTTCAAGCTCTCCACATGTACAGCTCACATTGACTTCAGGGAGTGTCCTATAAATTCAGAATTTGTGAATTTTGGACATTCGATGAGTGGAATAGACAACATATATGTCTCTTGTTATATGACTGAAATGACGAAAATGGGAACGCAATGTTTGTGTGAAACTAACCCTCGTTTCCTTTTTCTTCTGTTTCAAGTATTGCCACTTTGCTATCTCTAGAGGAGATAAATACCAAAACTTTCTGTTATGTTTTCAAATTTTCATTCCAGTCTTGCAGCTACTGATTTTCAGATATTTATCTCCTGAAAATGTTGGGGTTTTTTTCTGATTGTCATGCATCTCATTGTTTCACTCTCCAGCAGGGATTTCCTATTACTGTAATGTGAAGAATTTCAGTGAAAGAATTCTTCAGAAGCAGGGAGATACCACAAAACATACTCTAGGGTCAGCTTTGAATGCTGTGATATTGTAACGCCTAAAATTTTTCTATGTGATTACAACAAAGTGATTTCGATAATAAAATGGCAACAAGATTCCCAGTCCTGTAGCTGAAGAGGATACATGACTACAAAGTGACATTCAGAAGGCTTGCATATTAATTGGGGAGCTGAACAAAACTAGTCCAAAAGAAACACTAGGCCCAGAGATGAACTCTTGCCCTTCTTGGGCAGTTGGGCACTTGATGCAGCTATCTTAGGTTCCCTGGCTCAGGCTCAGAGCTTAAGTTCATCTTCTGAGGATGATAACCTAAATAAACATTTAAAATGATAAAATTATGTATTACAGGGCATATGCCTGTCATTGTTGCCCACCATTTGCCTATTAAATAATTGAAATAGCATTTTTCAGAATCCAGGAAGGCATAAATCTGAACCCAGTTGATGGAATTTGAATTTACACTTGCAGTTTCCTAGAAATACACCTTAGTAAGTGGGTTACAAGTCTAGCTTGGGCTTAAAAATCCTCTTCCCTTTGTCTTGAGAATGAACTGCAATGCATCCTGAAATAAGAGACCTGGAAAGATGGTGACAGCATGTAAGAAGTCGTCTGACTCTATCTGTATAGATGCAACATCCGGCCTAAAATGTGGATATTATGGTCTGACAATTTTAATTTGGTTTTGAAAAATAAAGAGGGTGCTTCTCTGTGCCACATTGTCTTATGAAGACCAAATTACTGAAATAATTGTTTCTCCCTAAGGAAGATTTGGTCAGTTGTTTGTAAAGAACACATTGCAAGAGAATAAAATGCTAATTACATTTCTTTCCTCAGAAGAAGAGCAGTAGATCTTTGAGAAGTGTGTAAATATCTGCATTAAAAGATAGTTTGCCTTGGTGATTGGAGCAGGTAATTTATGCATGAAAACTGTGCTATCTGCTCACTACTGTAATAGAAAAAGAAGTAGATTTTTCTTTTGCACAAATAATCGTATATAGTAACAAATCCTATGCCCAAAACCTCTAAAAATCTAGTCTTCTGAGAGAGCAGGTTTTAAATCTTTTCAATTATGAGGTAGCAGAAGAGCAAAAGCTTACAAAATAAATGAGAAAAAGGTTACTTCTTAGAAGCTTTTAGTTCTAATAGTTCTTTAGAACTATTACTTAGCATGTGCCAGTATGTTCAGATATGTAGTTGTAAAATCTTCGGTATCAAATCCAGGTTTCATTAATCAGAACAAAAGTACATTTCAAATGCATGGACCTTGAAGAAAAACAGCCTATTAATATCAGGCAGCTTGGTATATTTTGTATTGTATTTGACATGCCACTTTGCAGAGTTGTCTGCTTGTTTGTGAAATTTTTTTCTCTTAAAAAATGCTATTTCCAGGTTGGATGAGTTAATTGAAACATTTCTCAAAGATAATGATCCTGATGGCTCTCTGGATGTTGGTGCTGACATGCGCAAGATCAAGTATTGCTTCATTCATATGAAGGTATTTTTTAAAAATGGGGATGAAAGTGCAGCTGGCACTGAAAATAACTTGGAGATACCCATGGTTGAAAAGTGTTAAAAGAAATGCAATGCAGTTGAGAGGTACTGGAAAAGGGTAAAACAACTGAACTTTAAAGTGTGTGGAGGACTCATAGAAAATTAAAATTTAGCTGGAAAAATTCAGCAGCATTTTGTGGAAACATCAGCAAGGATCCTAGCATACAGTAAATTCTAAGAGAGCACTGGAAGTTACTGGGGTAAAGACAAGTGGTTTTAATATGGATGGATGTTCCCATGTCTATTTCCAGCATTACTGAGGATTTATTTTGAACAAATTATGTTGAAAGAGGTAATAATGTAGATTAAAAACACTATATCCCTTTATCTGTTACACTAATTCTTTTGAAGGTGTTGCAAGACCTTCTGAATCATTGCATAAACAAGATACACTTGATAATTGTGAAATTATAGAAGATAATACTTTTCTGTGTTTTGGAATATAGTTTTTCCAATATAATAGTGTATACATTCCTGATCTTAATTTATTGTCCTTAAATAATTAGTTTTTAATTGTATTTTTAATGCTGAAAGTTCTGTGGTACTAGAGAACACTGGAGTTTTTGTGTAGAAAGTGCAAAATAAACTGCTCCCTTGCTAATGAAGATTAAAAAATACAATTTTTTTCATACTTGCTGCAATGGATATAATTCGACAGTAAACTGTGGCATATTTTTTTCTCTCAAGAGCATAAAAAAGTTTTACCTTTCTTACTGTAGCTAGACTCTCTCAGAATAGAATACAGAGCTGGAGGGAAAATTAAAGGAGTGTGCTTTTTTTTGTTTCTCCTAATAGCAAATTATAAATCATCCAATGACTCCAGATAAAAAATTGCTCTCACAAGACATCTCTGAAGAAAAAAACAGTAATGAAGAACTGGAAAAACTGAAAGGACTTCTGCAACAAAGAGACAATGAAATCAGTATCCTTTGTGGGGAAAAAAAAGTATTATTTGAGTTTGAGGTTATCTGACTTAGAACCATTTTTCTTCATGTGAGAGAGGCTGTACTGTGTTAAAGGAAATACTCAATCCCCAGCTTTTATGTGACAGGACTTCTGCTTTGCACCTGCTTCTCTTTCTGTTTTTACCAAAATCAAAATCCTGGATCCAAGCACCACTTAGCTTTAGAATGGTCCAGCCAATAAGCAAATATTGTGGATCAGATCACACCTAAAACATTCTCCTCAAGCAAATTAAGCTACTTTTTAGGGAAGGAAACTCTGATGCTATATAAAGACCAATCTATTACCTTACAAAGAATAGAATTTCCTGTATGTGTTATTTTTAGCCAAATGAAGTGTTGCTTTGGGGACTACTGGGCAATTTGCCCTTAGAACAAATATAAAACTTGTACTTTTTACATTTAAATTTAAAGCTAAACTGCTCAGACGTGCTTTGTCCGTTTCACTGCCTCGCAGGAAAGTCGAGTAGCTGTGCTGCAGCGCGATGGGTGGGAGGTATTTTTAGCAGGTTGACAGACCTGTGGGCAAACCGCAGCCACTGCAACCCCAGCTTTGTGGCTACTCAGTGGGGGAAGTTGTAATACAGCAGAAAATTAAAATATGGGGTGGTTGAATGGAAATGCAACAGGGTTTTTTTCACAGTTATTAATAAAGAGCAAACTCGGTTGCATTCTTTGTGCTCAACGATCCCAGCTCAGTTTTATATGTCAAATGAGAATGGCAAATGGGGTGTAGCTTGTTACCTGTCTGAACTGAGGTGGTGGGAAAGCTTCCCTGTTTCTGCTCTTTCACAGATGATAAGATTTTTGCTTTTCCAAGGTGCAGTTTCAAATAAATTTAGCTAAAACACTGACTCATTCCTTTCAAAAAATTCTTCAATTTTTTAAATGTAAATTCTAATATCTGAATTCCCAGAAACATTTCCTTCTGAAATAAATTATTTCATTAGTATGAGGAAAAAATCACAAGATCACTATCAAATGCACTTGTGCTCAACAGATTTATACAGTTTTGCTTACAGAAGTAAATGGAGGAAACGTGTGCAAATCTATGTAAGAGTTAAAAAGAAAGAATATAGGAAGACTTTGAAGACAAGACTGATTTAGGGAGTCACTTAGCAGTGACTAAGTGACAGTACATCATCACTAGAACATTAATAGCATGTCTCATGATGAAGTGGTGGGAAGCATGGAAGCTGTTGAATAAACTATGAGTTCTTTCTTGCCTACAGTAGCTAGAACCTATCATAAAAACTGAATTGGAAAGTGTTCTATTATTATTATTACCTAGTCTAGTTAATAATATTCCCCAAAGACTACTTAGAATTTCTGCTGTTCATTGAGAAGATTAATTAGGATTAAAAAGAATAGTATATTAAAAAAAAAACATATCACAAAAACTTCAGTGTTCCTAATTGAATGCATGCAGGATTTCCATTATATGTCCTCCATAAGCTGTTAGGCAAAATGTGTTTATATCTAATATACTTCCAATAAATTCACAGTGTTATTGCAAGGAATTTCCTAAAGACTTTTTCAGAATTTTAGTTAACCTTTTGTGAAAAGCTTACAGATGGGATATACTTGGAAGTCTACCTGTAAATGAAGAGGTTTTTTCTTTTGTTTGCAAGTCATTTTTATTACAGAATTTAAAATAAAAAAAAAATTAAAAAAGGACTACTACAATGGCAATAAGATCCTGTTTGTCTGTAAATGCTTTTATGAGGAGTTGGTTGAATGTGATCAGAAATTGTGGCCAATGTGTGACTTTGTTATTGTTTTAGTAAGAACCAATCTGCTGTTTTGAAAAACTGAGGTGGATGAAAATAATTGCAAAGAATATGTCCAACTTTAATTTCACATTCACACATATGCTTCCATAATATGAATTGTTTCACTTTGAAAAAAAAAAAAAGTCTTATGGACAAATGATGATTGTTTCTTTAAAAAAAAAAAATTAATTTTTTCCTTAACATATCTTGCAGATATTCTGGTAACTATGCTAAAAAAAGAAAAAAAGAAAGCACGAGATGCTCTTTCCCGGCTTAATGCCACCTCTGCTGATTCTACAGTCTTGGAGCAGTCTCCTTCTATGAGCTTGGAAGAAAGTCGAAGTCCATCTAGATGTTTTAGTCTGAAAGAGGCAAAAGTTTTCAGCTCTTCTGTTCCCAGACTATCTTTTCTTCCCAGAGCAACAGGTTAGTGTAATTAATTAAGGGAACAGTTATTGGATTATTCTGATATGATTTACAGTATATCCTTCAAATGTGAACCAAATCAAGGAAGCTTTATTTTTGGTACCAGGCATATTGTGCTAATTCTATATCTACAAATGCAGGGTTTTAAATTTAAAGCCCTCTAAGGTGCTGATGGCTTTTACAAACATATGTAAATACTTTGTTGAACAGCCCTATGGAACCATAGTATAAATTCAGTTGCAGGCCCTTGATTCTTTCAGTAAATTCACAGAAAAAAAAATGGTGATTAGAGCATAATTCATTAAGAAATACAAGGAAATAATATTTTCCCCTGGAAAATCCATCTCAATTTATCCATATAAGTGATACTACAGGATTTAAGTTCATGTTTAAATCATTGTAGAAGCAACTCAAACAATTGAAATTGACCAGTTAGCATGGATTGCATAAGTAGGGCAGTTTTCATAGTGGTTATTTGAAAGGGGTTAAGTGTGGAGCATTGCAATTTTTTTTCCTTACATCATTTGAACTGTGTATTTATGAAAATAGGTAACAATATTCTTGCAAGCTGTTAATTTCAAAATCCACATTAAAAAACTTCCAATATGTGTAGATAGATTTTTCTTGAATGATTTCATGTTTTCTTCATTGTCTAGCTGAATTGTTCAAATAAAAAGATTTTTTGGTGTCAGCAGGTTCTAGAAGTGGTTATGTTTTTGTTAGTAAAGGACATGCTTCATCCTAGATTATCACATATGACTATTACATATTCATGATTTATATTTCTGTATACGTTTTATGCATTTGGGGGACGGCTAGCTGAAAGAAAAGTTTTCAATGTGAAACTCAGACATGGCAGCTGGCAAGTAGAAACTTGGATTTTGTTAATATACTAGTGGAAATTAAGTTCTTAAACTATTTAAGGTTGCCAATTATCCTCTAAAATTGCGTTATAATTGAACTAGTCAGTTTTCATACCTGTTATTTTGTTTTGGTTGCTCAGCTACTGTGGAATTCCCTTTGCCTTCTACTTTTCCTATTTACCATGCCTTTTCTCATTTTATAGGAAGAATTTATTGGATTTGGTGTCACAATGGTATAAACTAAATATAATCATGTCCTTATAACACAAAGCTTTTCATTACCTCAGAAATATGCTAGCAAATAATAGGTATATTTTATCAACAAATAGCTAGTATAATTACTTCTTTTATAAAGTGCCACTTATTCTTCGGTCTTCAAAAAAACCCTCACAAGCATTAGCAAATTCTTAATATTGATCAATGCATTCTCTTTTTGCAAACATTTGTGTGGGTGTGTTCATATGAGTTTTCTGTGAAGGTAAAGTAGGAACCAGCATGTCAGCTGAAATTGACTGGATTGTAGAGCCTGCGCTCTGCACTGGCAAGGCCAGGTTGGATGGGGCCCTGAGCAGCCTGGTCTAGTGGAAGATGTCCCTGCTCTTGGTGGGGGGATTGGAACTCGGTCATCTTCAAGGTCCCTTCCAACCCAAACTATTTTGTGGTCCTTTGCTAAGTTTGGATGAGGCATCGTTCTCACTTGAGCACAGAGCCTTATTTTTCGTCTATTGAAAGCCTGAAAATTATGTTCATCACTATAAAATTTTCCATCCATTTCAAAATCCATCTGAACTGTGTATATATATATAATATGTATATATATGTATATGCTATTTTGTCTATAGGCTTTAAGAATTCACTAAAGATTGTGAAAGGGCTTGGGCCTGAGCTAGGGTCAAAGTCCCACACAGAAGCTTTAGTGTCGTATTAAAGCTATTCTTCATCATTTAAACACTTTGCATCTTTTACATTGTTTATGAAGATTTCAATTTACAGCATGAAGACTATACAGTATGGTAACTATTTGAACAGTCTACCTTTCTTTATTTAATTCTGTACTCTCAAACCTGCCATCAGCCTGATTTAATGCAATATAACATGGTATTTCTAGTATCTCTAATGTGTTTTCCATTTTCCTATCTCATTTGCTTATCCTGAAAATTAAATTAGGAAATCAAAAGGGAGTATAGGGAAAACATATTCAATTTAACAAAATAGTTGCTGGAAACGCTATCTAATAATTTGTTTAAAAAAGAAACTAATTTAGAACCATTCATTTATTTTGCAGTTTATTTATTGTGTAGCTTTAATATTTGCTTGTCCAGAAACAGAGCTTTACCATTCAGTGATAGAAGATAGAATAATATTTTTACCATTATTTCCCATATGATCTAGGACCATATCTACTTTGAAAGATATATGTAACCATGTTTCTTGTCTATCCTATCCAGACACTGCTTTAAGTAGGAGAAAGGCAGTAATACTATTTCACTGCTGAGCTTGATGTAATAATCTGTGGTAACAGGAAATTTATCTTGATCTCATCACAGCAGTAAAACAATTCCTGGTCCAAATTTGTCCCACAACAGGCTGACTTTGGTAAATGAGTTGTGACTTCTGAAATGGTAAATGTTTTACAGGTACAGCTGTAATTTATCTCTTTTTAAGTCCATCTTGCATTGAATGTGCATGGTCTTTTCAGAAGAAACTGAGTGAACATATTATATCTTCAAAGGTTTGACATACGGTAGTATTTACCTTCCTGTACATTCTGCCTTTTCCCCACCATGTGTGTGCCTGAAACTCTAAACAGATGCCTTTAATGGCTGAACAGACTCAAGGATTAACAAGGCCTAACACCCAGATTTGATTTTCTCGTAGGTTTTTGGGCACAATAATCAATAATAATCAATATACAACAACGATAATCACAATAGTATCAGCTGATAATACTAAGTTGTGAAGAGTTTATTCCATAGAATCATAGAATGTTTTGGGTTATGTGAGGGTCCTTAAGAATAATCTAGTTTAAAACCCCCTGCCATGGACAGGAATGCCACTAGCTAGATCAGGTTCCTCAGGGCCCCATCCAAGCTGGCCTTGAACACTTCCAGTGATGGGGCATCCACAGCCTCTCTAGGCAACCTGTTCCAGTGCCTCACCATCCTCTGTGTAAAGAATTTCTTCCAAACATGTATTCTAAACACAATGTCTTTCAATTTAAAACCATTGCCCTTTATCCTGTCACTATCTGTCCATATAAAAAGTCCCTCTCCCTCCTTTTTATAAGCCCCTTTAGGTAATGGAAGGACACAATGAGATCTCCCTGGATCTTTCTCTTCTCCATGCTGAGCAACCATAGCTCTCTTTGCCTGTGTCTGATTTAATGTTGAAAGGTACTTTTTCTGAAGAGGTATGTCTCTAGCTGCTTGTTTGAAAATCATATTTGAAATAATGTCACTAATAAAATATTGTTGAACATGAGGTTTGATACTACTGGAGACCTAATTAAGAACAGCTGAAATTGGACATGTGGATCATCGTTGTGTTTTGTATTGTGCTTTTTTCAGTTTGTGTCAGAGTCTGGATTAGGCTGTTCTTCTTGTCAGCCACAGCAGAGGAATATGCAAATACATTGTCCTAGTAACACTCTAGCTTTCTCTGCTGGTATTGGGTTACATAGCATTGAATTCTACATTAGTTAAAAATGATACCAGTTTACATGCTGTCAGATTTCTTTTTCTTGGATGACAGAAGACTTGTTTTAGGAAGGAGTGGTAGGTAGGCAGGCTGCCTGGAAGCAGTGGAAGGCTGCCTGCTGCTGTCATTTTGTCAAGTCAGATGGCATAAGACAGTGAACTTACAGTGAACAGACCAGAACTTGATTTATCTAAGTCCAAGTGTTACACCATGAAAGGGGATAACTTGCTTTTTAATACCCATCCTCCATCACAGAGAGCTCTAAATTATAAATCCATTACTACGTGAGGGAGAGTGAGCAAAATAGTCTAACATAGTAGCCACTGTTATTATTGCATCATAATATCTTTCATTAATCTGAAACAGACATAACTGGCTATGAATTTAAATTATGTTTCAGATCAACATTCCAGAAATGCAAAGGTAACTTATTGGCATAATAACCTGAGCTTTACAAATGCTTCAACAATTTTGCTTTTAATATAATCATTTAGTTCATCATAAAGTATCTACTGCTGCTTTGTGTTAATAATTCATACCTTCTAGAGATATAATTGTAGAACGACATATAATCTTTCTTAGGAGTTAAGTCAATAATAAATTAGTAGTTTCAGGATGAATCAGAGAATAAATCTAGCGAAACAAGAAAATAATCAAACTTCATCAGACAGGAGAGTGATAAATATTGTGTTGTATTTTACTCTTATTGCATTATATCACTTCTTCTGTACAGAGAAGTCTTATTTTGAAATCAGTCTCTGATTTCAAAGACAGCCGTTTGACTCTTAGGATAATTCTGTCAGTGTCAAAGACATACGGTACCGTTTTTCCTCCTGCTAGATTTGTTTTTCTCCTGAAATATAAACAGTTTGGTTACTAGCAAACAGTGTGACTATTGTGACATTTAAAGAATACAGTAAATCTTAGTAAGATGTTCAAATGGTTGTATATGCTGATGGTTTTGAGAGTGGTTATTTTGCTCTCACAAAAGATTTTGTTAGGATCATGTTTTGATCAGTTTGAGCCATTTCCTTTTTCTTTCATTGAGAAGCTGTGAATTTTTTGAGAGTTTTGTGAAGAATTTACCTCCTACATATCCCGTTCACTTAATTTAAGATTCACTTAGTTTAAGATCACTTTTTGCTCGACACTATGCAAACGCCTTATAAAAAAAGTATTCCTGCTGAAGGGCTGACAAGCTGGATTTGAAATATAAGGTGAGAGATGGTTTCTATAAACAGATGATGCTTATGAATAGCATTAAAGTAGTGATGATAACATACATACTGCTCATTTGTGAAAGCTAAATATTTTTGTCTTGTATTAAGACATTTTAAAATATTTATGTTGTCTATTTTATATATTTATGTAATAATTTGGGGAAAATGCTTCCTTCTATTGTTGAAAACCCACAGAAGGTTCCCTGATGGAAAGGACTGACTGAGCTTTTCCATCAGAATTTCCTCTATGTCTTTGAGTTCAGAAAAAAGGTAGGTCTCAAACCTTCAGGAAAATTAAATGCTTAGCAAACCAATATGTTTCTTGGAGTATTTTCTGTGTCCAGTAGTGCTTTCAGTGTCTGGGGGCAGAGTCCTGGCACTGTGCTCACGACAGATCTTTTGTTAACAAACACATGTAGTTATTTTATTGCTATTTAGCCAATAAAAGAGCTCACTGGTGCATTTAGGGCACTGTTCAGAATTACTGTTGATCTTTATCATTATTCAGAAAAGAAACCATGTTCTACATTTGCTATTAAAGGTCTAGGAAAAAGTATATATTCCATTTGCTCTCCAGCTGAACTTCTACCAACTCCTAGTAAGATGTAGTGCATATTTAATTGCTACTGTTAAATCTTTGCAACAACTATTCAAAACAAAATGTGTTATTTTGCTAATTTCTTAAGCATTAAATGTTTTCTATAAGAAAATAGAATGATTATTTGCTACAATATATTTTTCATTATTGCCAATTTTAAGGACCAAGCAGGAAGTATCAGACTTGGCTGCTTGATTTAGTTATTTTAAAAAGCCTTCAAAGTTAGTTCAGCAAATCTTAACAGTTAGCATAAGCTTTTGAATAATTTTATTGAACTCTACTTCTGATAAGCTTAACAAATGTATTTTATGGCATTTCAAGCTACCAGATAAAATGTGTATTGCTAGGGTTCCAGTTTATGTCATAAGTATAAATGGCTGTCTGTCGTCAGTGAGACACATTTGTAGCATGTAGGTGTGGAAATATTTTAGTTTGTTATACATTTTGGTATCTCTGTCTTAAAGATCACAATTTTATTCTTTTTTAGTGTGACATGAACAAAAAGTAAAAGTTAAAACTCAAAGTAGTTTCTAAACCAGAATTACCCTCTTTAAATGTACACAGCAATAAATACTAAGCAGACTAACTGTGAATTTATAGAAGACTCAACTACCTTCTGGGGCTTGCTCTTTTGTTTGTTTGGGTTTTGTTTGTTTGTTTTTTAATCAAAGTTGAGTCCACTGTGACTTTTGCTTGAGTGAGGACTTTGAACTGAACTCGCTGAGATTAGTGAACAACAAAAAAAGAACTGTGTTTAGAAGTTTGAGACTCCAGAAACATCTCTGTAAGGAACAACAGATGACTATTCTTTGCAACAAAGAAATATAATTACATGCTATAGGATTTAATGTGACCAGTTGATATTCAGTGATAAAACCCTGCGTGTTATAACTTTTGTTGTCTTAACTAAGTGTTTATAAATATGAACATAGGGTTATTTTTAGGAGATGAAGCCCGGATTTTCCTCTTTTGGGCTTGGTCCCCATTTGCAACTTCAAAGGCAAATTTTGTAACTTGTAGGGATTTAATGAGAGTGAGGAGCAGATCATTACAGTACTTCCACTAATTTTTCAGACATTGAAACTTACTTACATATTGAAAATATTGTTATGTAAAACAACTTACTGCTTCCATCAACAGCTTTTTCTTTCTCCACATTTATTTGGTTTTACAAAACATTTTGGTTTTTTCTAAGATTCTCATCATGTTGTTCTTTCCACTACTCAAGTGGGGATCTCTTCTGATGTAGAACGTATGTTTGGAAGCTTGTTAAAGATGCTTTTGGCAGTTTTTACTGCCTTCCTCTTGAGTCTGTTTAGATGGGGAAACTTTCCAGTATTTTTATGCTAGTTTACTGTTCTCTTATCCAGATTAGTTTGCTAAATGTAACGTAGTGTTCCTTGGAAGTTCCCTGCTATTTCAAATCCTTTTGGCTTCCTGTTTCATTAGCCATGTTTTGGCTGTCTAAAAATACTATTGGATCCTTCAAACTAAGTACTTAAAGTTGTTTTTGGGGGTTTTTTTGGTGGCTGAAACTTGTCAACTCTTGATATTTTAGAGGTAAAATATGCTTCTGAAAGTTTCTGCATGCTTGAAGGGTGATCAAATTCCTTTATATATTGACTGTCAGGTTTGGCAAATACCTCTGTAAAACTTCTTCCATATTGTTGTTGTTATGAACACCAGTCCCGAGAGACTATGGAGCCTTTTAACAGAGCCACTACATGCACTTTATGTATATGTATGAGTAATCAAAACACTAGAAAGTTCTTCTATTAGCTTAAACTTGAGATGTTTCTGTACAGGTTAATTCTGTTAAATAATATATAAGTCTAGAGTTCTGTCTCTCTTATGTTCGTGTATTTAACCTAAAAAATGCGTTTTTTCATTCTGTTCCTAGCAGAAACAGATATTTTCTTGAGACTCTAATCTCAGCATATTTGAATATAAAACCAGAGTAGGAATTATTGGAAATATCCCACAAATCCCTACTTTTTTTTCCTGATATTTGCAGTACATTTAAGCAGGTTAAATTTCATACAAATATTTCAGGCCAATTTCCTGCTTCTGTTCCTATATGATTTTTCCATTGAAGTTTTGTATGCCTGTTTGCCTCAGTGACAATGGCTCTTAAGTTTTGGATGCTTTTGTTGAAAAATCATTGCACAGTTAACTTACCTCTCATGCATCATCTTTTTGTCTCTTACACTTTTAACTCTGAAATACCTATTTAGTAACTGTGCCTTTGTTTCATTAGTTTTTGGCCCTGCTTATAAATTCAGAAGGATGCTTTCAAAAGGTTCACAGGTTATATTATATTTAGGTTAATTTGAGAAGAATTAGACGATTATTGACACCTGTGTGAAAGACTAACCACATAAATGGAAATGAGCTAACAACTAGAGATGGAGTGATACTTTGTTTTCCACACTTATGAAATAAATTTGGTAGATTTTACTTTGAGATCAGGTAAAAGCTCATACTGATTTTCATTTCAGGGCTGGTCTTACAGATCTTTGGCTGAGATGTTCTGCTGTAACCATCTACTAAGCTACCCTGAAAACAGTCTGATCTTTTTTGTTCATAGAGTCAGGTAGCAGCTGGTCTAAAACTTCCTTAAGTTAAAGCAATTTTAGCATTTGAAATGATTGTTACACAGTTATACAAAGAGCTTAAGTTGCTCTTTGTAAACCTGTACGTATCAAAGATCCTTCACATGTAGGTAATTATGGCCATTTTCCTGTAGCAGAAGTTATGTGACTGAAGAAATTATTTAACATTTGTAAGTATTTAGCAGTAATTCCAGCTCTTGTTCAAATCACTTGTATTGAACTTGAAGGCAATGAATGGTGGAGTTAGGCATAACAAAGTTCTGTCTATTTTTGTGTTCTATTACAGTGAGCTCATGTTTAATCTTCTCTCCCTTAATAGTTTCCCTGTTTTCTATTTCTCCTGGTAATATTCTTCCTAGAGGTGAGTCATTTGGTCATGACTGAGCAAAACATTTGCTGAAAGATGTTGTTGTTATTGTTGTTGCTGTTGTTAATGATACTGTGCTAAATACTCATACAAATAGCCCTATCATACTGTGAGCCCCTTCCTGATTTTCAGCATACTTTTACTAAATCCTCATTCAAATAAAATTAAATTTCATCTTTTACTGTTTCCTAATCATCAAACTAGTGTCCAATAATTTTCAGTATTCTCAGTCTTTTATTTTATTGTGTCTTGACTGTAATTATCTCAAGCCTTTTAATTTTGGTCACCCCATGGCCCCTGAACTGCTGCTGCATGTTCATGTTACTTAACTTGCTTACGGTTACTGTCTTAGCTATTGTAACATTTATTGTAACCCTGTAATTTCTTAAAATAAAGATCATCTCAGAAACAACATTCTGAAGTTCAGCTCTAGGCAAAACTAATATAGACATGTAATCTGAAAATCTGACGCTGTTAATATCAGATGCTGTGTTTGAAGGCTTCTGCAATTTATTTTATTATGCATATTATAATGTCACTATTGCTTTCTGATGCCATTTTAGGTTTTCTACTACCTAGATATAAAAGCCTTTGAGAACATAAGTTTATTATGCTGGAAGTCACAATAAACTTTCCCAAAAATCTAAATGGAGAGATTAACTTCTTTAATATTTATGTTATTTATTTGAAGCACAAGTCTTACGAGGAGCAGCTGCGGGATCTGAGGTTGTTTAGCCTGGAGAAAAGAAGGTTCAGGGTGGACCTTATTGCTCTCTAAAACTCCTTGAAAAGAGGTTGTAATGTGGTGGGGGTCAACTTCTTCTCCCGGGTAAAAAGTGACAGAACAAGAGGAAATGGCCTCAGGTTGTGCCAGCAGAGGTTTAGATTGGATATTAGGAAAAAAAAATTTCTCATAAAGGGTTGTTGAGCATGGGAACAGGCTGGCCAGGGCAGTGGTGGAGTCACCATCCCTGGAGGTGTTCAAAAAATGTGTGGATAGGGCAGTTGGATAAGGTTTAGTGGTGAACACGGTGGTGGTGCTGGGTTGATTGTTGGACTTAAGAGATCTTGATCTTGGACTTAGATGACCTTAGACATCTTTTCCAACCTTAACAATTCTATGTGTCTATGATATACACTCTATTTTAGGAAGACACTGGCAGTTTTTTCTGTATTCCTCAACAGAAATCAGACCAGTTTCTCCATATATATATCTCTCAATAATGTAGAGAATATAAAGAGGACATGTTCCTGTGTCACTGCCAAAACAGACAGCAGCACCACCTCCTGGTCATAAAAGTGGTGGAAATACCTGCATCTGTTGCAAAGCCAGATAATTCGCAGGAAGGGTAAAAATCCACCAAAACTGCTGATTGATAACTTGTGGTTTGGTTTGGCTTTTTTCTTGGTGTTTGTTACTTAGTGTTTAGATGAAGTGCAAAAGCACGAGATTTAATATTTCTTCCTGTTTTAACTTGCCATCATAATTCTGTATATGTATGTGGCCAATTGCCTTCTGGTTTCTGATGTGTCATATACATATTTAAAATGATAAGTATTTAGACTTTAGTCTTTATAGCTCAGTCTATTACATGTTTTTTTTTTTCTGGGCACAACAACTTGGCCTGATGATCAAAACATCCACATGGCTCAAAGAGGATAATTTAAGGTAAATAATCTCCAACTCTTGTTGGGAATCCCAATTTGGGGACATAGCCTGTAAAGCTAAGTTAATCAGAAAAAGGATAAGTGCTTAGAAAAATAGGTCCAAGCCAGTCATGAGGTTTGTTGTATCATTGCGTGACCAAGCAGGATTTATTGTCAAGGTGTCTGTAAACAACTAATGGTGTTTTGATCTCTGAAGAAGTGTATGTAGAGATGTTGTAAGTTCCCTATGATGTCAGTTGGACCTGATCATATGTCAAACACTCATGTAATATTTTGATACACAGTGAATTAGAACTATAATCTATTTATCCTTACTGTTTGAAGAGGCAAGGTTAAGTACGGAGAATTTCTTTCCCATGCCTAATTTTCCTTGTAAATTGTTGCAGGTTGCTATCATGTGTTGCTCTTAGGTATGACTTTGAGTGATTTAATGGTAAGTAAAACTATATGTGTGTGTGTGTATATATATATAAAATATATATAATATATATATAAAATATAAATAGTATATATATTCTATATATTATATATATGTAAAATACATATATAGTATTAGGTATAAATTTAGATATAGATATAAAAATTAAAGTTTTTTCAAATTAAAAAAAAAATAAAAAAAGTCCTGATAGGGATTTCTGAACTTAAAGATTGAAGATTGCCTGGAATGGATTTCAGTTATATTTTGGAATGTGGCCTGTTTGATTTTGATTAGAAATTTTAACACATGCTTCTTTGAGATTGGGATATCAACATATCCACTTCAATCCACAAAATTATTATGCAGCATTATGGGACAATGGGAAGAACTACTCAGAATGTACATTGCTATTCTTGAAGAGAAAGTTTACCTGTAGTTTTTAATACAACTTTGTGGTGTTTTAGACTCAAATAAATAGGCATGTTTTAATCTGTGACTGACAAGCACTGAATAAATAGAGATTTTTCCAAATAAATGATTTTGCTTCGCCCTTCCATGCATTTGTTGCCCTAGGTTTGATTCCTGCGATGTACTCTGTGTAGAGCTACAAATTTAAACTGGTTTGAAATTTAATTTGGTATGAAAAGTATCTGCTTCTCTGTTAAACAGAAATGATCTCTGCATATATGTAATGGCACAGTTCTACAATTTTTCTCAAATTTAGCCTTTGGCCTAGAAATGTCAGTTATTTGGGACCCTGCTAGGAGTTGCATTTATTACAAAAGGGAAGATCTGTGGTCAGCCCATTGTTTCAGAAATGTCTTCACTGTTGGCATCCTCATGAGGTGCCCCAGAGTTTTCTTGTTTTCTGCACTGTTAAAAGTCTGATTTTCTCCAAATTTTTAAAAAGAAGGAATAGATTGAAGGGTGCCAGCCATGAGAGGAGATGTACATTTCTATATTCCTATGACTGGACTTGCTACCTGTAGCTCTTAATATTAAATCATTGAATTTATATTTAAGAGAAGAAAGCTTGGGTAAATTGAGTCATGTCTTGAACTTTTTGATTAAAATAACTTTAATGCTGTGTTGAAAATTTCTGTGATAATGTCTAAAACAGTGGAGGGGGACTCAAAAAAAATGAGAAAATTGAAAAGACAATTGGTCTTTTATTCTCTCTTACAGTCTGTTTCTGGGCTTTTTTTATTCTAATGTCAGGAATCTTCTTGATCTGTTTAATGGAATAAATTAGGAGACCATGTGGTGGTTACAAATAGCAAATGTGTTTCTGAATACTACTTTTGTCTTTCTTGTGAAAATACTGTGGCTGCCAGGAAACTGTAGTAGGAGTAGACAGTGGAAGCAATTGATGCTGCAATAGTTATTGTATCTCACACTTGACTGTCTAAACTCTGGGGTAAAAAGGAAAGGGTAGGTATGGATTGAAGCTCTCTTTTAGAAATAGGATAGAAAAGAGCAAAAGTATTTGTGGCTTAGGATGTATTCCTAATGAAGCTGTGAATGAGATGAGAAATGAGACTGTTGATTCAAGGGAAGGAAGAGCTGAGTTACTACGAAATGAAAAGTGAACCCAAGAGAGTTACTGAATGGAAAATGGCTAGAGAGATAAGACACAGTTACAGGTGTTTTGAAATTACACATGCAATAAAATGGAAACAATAGTTGGGAAGTGGCTGCTTGTCATCCTTAATTTACCTGTAGCACCCAAAAGAACTGAAGGTTCAAAGACAGGGGCCTCAGAGGTATCACATTTTAGATTTAACAGAGCTTCCTTAAATTAGGAGTGCTGTAGGAAGAAGAGGTACAGTTTTAAACTGATGCATATATAATTGTGATCCCTTTGGTAAATTTGTTAGTCTTTAAGATTAAGAGATTGGTCTGGAGTCAAAGCAACCAGATTAAGAGCAGATTTTTTTTTTCTTCATTGATACTTTTAAACATTTGGTTTGGAAAAACTGTGTTGTTACAGTCCAAGACCTAATTTTGTCATAATAGACATTGTGCAGGGCAAGCTCTGGTAAAACACCTGTTTACAAAGTCCAAAAAAATATTATTCAGTCATTGACAGCCTGTTCAGTTCATCTGATGAGCATCATGTATTTCATGATTTTCTGTTGCAGCAGCCCAAGTGTTTGTTATAGAGTCTTTCTCATTAAAATTTCCTTTATCTGCCTCTGAATGAGGCATAAATAGTGTCAATGCCAAGAATAACAATGACTATGTTATGTCATGTTCCAATGAATGATCTCTCTGCAGGCTTTTCATAAGTTACTCTTTACAGTGCATTCACGTGTGAGGCTGTATAGAGAGAAGAGAGGAAAAATAGCAAAATGGAAAAAAATTGAATAGTATCAGGTCATACATGGATGGAGTAGTCAGTGTGTTTTTTGTTTGGCACCTATTTTATACTATTTTTCCTGCAAAAGGTAAAAATGAATTTATTATAAATGGACTGTAATGCTTCGAGTGGTTAAATATGTACTACAGGCATATTGTTCTGGGGCTAAATTGAGGTTTGGTGTGGCTGAATGGAATGCCCAGCTTGGTTGGATTGAAAAATGTCATAAGACTTTTTTTCCCCAAACATTTCTGCCAAGTGCGTACAGGAAGTGGCTTTGGCACTTGTATCCAAACAAGTAACTTCATTTCCTGGAATCTGCTTTTTTGCAAAATGTGGACTTAAGGAAAGAAAGTGTAAAGAGGGGAGTTAAGCACTAGAGGAAAGATCATCCTTAAAAGCCTCTGAATAGGCAGCACAAATTATCAAACTCCATTTTTTTCTAGATATAGTCACAACAGTGTTATATAATTTCTTTTTTTGAAACTGATAGTTTATTTACATAGTAAAAATAATATTAAAAATCTATTGACCATAACTTCACATAATTCGTGAAACCATAATTTATTACAGTCCATTTAACTATGGTCTATTTTATGTCTGTTTAGTGTTTACTGGCAAGGCAGCCACAAAGTAGTTGAGATGTAAGAGAATGTTTTGTATTTCCTCTCATGTTATAAGGACCTATTAGCAAACTGAGGTTTAGTAAAACTTCTTCTGCTTATTGTGATTAAAAAAAAAAATTAAAAAGAGAATTGATGTTGCAGGTATAATTTTCAGATATAAAGGAGACATGAGTTAATGTAATATTAAACATATTCTGCTAAAAATATGAGTATTTTATCTGACTGGTCAGGTGCTTTTTGTGCATGCTATTGCAAATTCATTTTTTTCTTGTCTAACTTGCTGGATTTGAACCACACTGTTTTTTTCCTCTGTTTTTTTGGTTGGTTTGGGTTTTTTTTAGTGGGTTTTTTGGGGGGGTTGGGTGTTTGGGGTTTTTTTGCCTACTCTCTTAAAGTTACTAACCTTAATATTTCAATAATAGTGCCTGCACTATAGTGTAGTGCTGAATAGCTGCCAGGAATATGAGCACAACCTTCATCTTCCTAAACCCTTAATCTCAGGGCCAAATCATTGGTATTTTTCAGATGCTTGAAAAGCAGTCATCAAAAGCTGTTTTGTATCAAATAACTTTTTTAAGGGCTGTTTCTAATGAGGGGCTATTTCAGAATTGCTAAGAGGGAAAAAAGTACATTGAGAAATGTAGTAGCAATGAGTCATACTGTGATGCATCAAATAAGAACCTTGGAAAAATTTCCATTTTCTTATAAATAATATTACAAAATCCTAGCTTTTAGACAGCAAAGTAAATACTTAGAAAAAAATTACCTTAATTTCAGAAAAATGCTGCAAATTTCACAGATAATCAAGCAATCAATGAATATTTTTAGTAATACGTGTAGTTACTTCCTACAGAATGAAAATATATAAAACAGCTTTGTATAACCATTGTTCTATGTAGAGTCTTTATCCAGTCATTACAGATTCTGTTAGTGGATGAAGAGACAGGAAAAAATGTTTTGGAAACAGTTCAGAACAGTAATTAAAACATAAGTAAAGAGAAGCAAACATGTATACCTTTCCCAAGTGGCACAGGCTGTGCTTGCTATGTCATGAACAGCAGCTGCTGTAAATTTTGAGGGGAGTGAAAGCTTTACCTTTCCTTTTGCGTATTTATTTCTTTTTATATTTTATTCTTCATGCAATCATGGTTTTGTAATGTTCACTTTTTTATTGTTTAAGCAGAGAAGCTTCAGACAGTTGTTGTCAGCAATTGTGCCCATTGACTATTTGTGCCACTCTTACTATTCAAAAAGAAATGAAACTTCTTTGTAAGAATAATGTACAAGCTCCTGTTAACATTTGCCTTTGTATGTTTCTGATTTTTCACCGAATGCCTGTGATCAAGTGCATTGTCTAACAGAGGTTGTTAGCTGGCTTATTCTTGTTGTTTGTCACACATAGACCAACTCAGCTTTCCACTGCATTATAGAGGCAATACATTGCATTGGATAAGATCCTAGACTGAGATGCGGGGCATCTGTTTTTTATTTCAATCCTTATTATTTACTAAGTTTGTGAACTTACACAAGTGACCTCATCTCTCTGAATCACTTTCTTCAACTGTGAAATAAATTAAGAGTGGCTTATCTTCCTTGATCACTTTGAGATTTCATGTTCAAAGGCCATCTGTAAGAGCAAAATCCTGTTTTTCTAACACTGAGGAGCAGTTGAAATGATTTGTAAAAGTAAGACAGTGAGTTAGATGCAGAAACCAATATAAAATCTTGGAAGTCTTGACTCTTTATTTTTAGTCAGCATAACTATTCAACCCAGTTCTTGAAATTGTTTCTTTTTATTGAAAGCTAATTTGTTTGGGAAGCTTAGCTGAAACTCTAGACTATGCTGGCTACTTAAAATTCTATACAAGCATGGGCAAACATATGGTATGTTTGATATTTATTGTAAATTCTGAGAGTAAGCTACATGCAAAGCCGTCTCTACCTGCTCAGTAAAAGAGAAAAGCACTCCGAGTAGGCTGAGAAAGTTGTGTTAAAATGGTTGATTATTTTATTATGAATCTTTTTTTCTGCAATACCTCCCCACTTTGATCATCACTATTTTATTTACATCCAGCTATAATTCTGGGGAGAAATAATTCTAAACATTTCAGAAATTTCCTTTAATCTTTAAGTGTACAGAAGAGTGACATCAGTTTGAATAATGATCAGTGGTTGGAAATAGAAGAATGTCATAGCTTTATATCAGAGCTGTTAAAACAACTTTGCATAAGGGAATACTAGAGGAAAAAGAGTTCTGGGAATACCTCCTTTTGATTTTCAGCAGGTTTATTTCATTAACTAAAGCCTGATACAAGAGCTCATGGCTCTGATACAGCACATTTAATATTGTAGTAAGGTTGAATGACAAGGAATGTCCATAATTTATTGTCCTCTTTTGATCTTCAGGAAAACAAGTGGTTTAAAGCCATCAAATAAACATAGTGTACTTGGCTTTCAGGAAGAATTACGCTATTTTTCTAGTGATAGTCACTTATTTCAACAGATTTTCAAGGGGCAAAACTGCTTTTAATTCTATGTCCTGACATAAGCAGATTTAGAGTTACAGAGGTTATTGGTTCAAAAATAGTCTTTTGATCCTTTGTTGCAAGTTAATTATATTGTTCAATTGGTTACAAATTTTGGTTAAAAAGGAATTGAAAGAAGTTGCTTTTCACAGTGGGAATCATGCCAGTATGAAATGGAATTTCACTCAAATACTTTATATTACATTATTGGGTTTTTTGTTTAGTTTTGTTTTTTGGTAAGAGAAGTTCCCTCAAATAGCTTCCAAGACCATTGAATTTCTACCAGAAAAACTCTGTGGTATGATGAGCCAGAGACAACAGGGCATTCTTGCCTCTTTGAGCAATCAATTTTGCCTTTAATATCTCTGGTACAAAAAATGTCATCACTTTTTATTAAAATTAAAGTTTTTTGAATCACAGAAGTAAAAGGCAATAATTAAATTCAGAAGAACTGAGATTAGTTTATTTTTAATTATGGTTATTCTCATTTTTAATACATAGACATGTTAGGCATCATAACAATAAAGTTTTCCTTTTCTCTTCTTATTTATGTGGATACTATAGGCAGAATAAATAAAGCTGACAATAAATTAGTGGGAGCAGTTCTCTAAAGAGAATATATTTAGATTATGTCAAATGCATTGCATGTTATTGTGCAATTGTATGTATGTTGTATAAAAGAAAATTAATTTTTATTTTGAATAATGAAGATATCCTTCTAATACTGGGGAGGGGGAGTTTCACTTGTTTATTCTCAGGAGCAAGAAAGGCTTTGTGTCTGTCTGATTATCCATATGTTTATTGTATACATATGTTGGCTGTCTCTTCAATTGCCATGAATATACTTGGGGGAAAAAATATCTGCGCCTGTTTTTTTTTGCAGGATCAGGAATTTAGCTTCTAAATTAATTTGCTTTCCATTATCATAGTTGAGGATGGAAAAAAATGTGTAGTCATGTAATGCAAATATACATCTAATAGTAAGGGACTTGGAATCACTGTAATTTCTCAAAGGCTCATGGAATTGATGTATTTCTATAAATAGGCACCCGCCAATAAGACAAAAAGATAAATAGTCAAGAAATCGCTAAAGATGCATGGATAGATTTCTGAAGGACAAACATTTTGTGAAATATTATAAGCAAGTAGATGTTGCCAAATTGTAGGTTTATTTTACCACACTCCAGTATCACTTCTGACTTTTATATCATGCGGAATGGTTGCTGTACATGAAGACAATGAATGATTATTTTGCTGGATGTGGTTATCTGTTGTTATGGAAGCAGGACCTACTTTTAATGGGATAGGCCACGCTAACCCACAACTACAGGGCAAAAGGCAGTTCCTGCCTTTAGGGACAATTTAAGATGGAAGCTTCAACCAGAATTTGATTTAATTTTAGCATGATGAGGTTTCAGGGATTGAATTTGGAGTTAATATGTGTGCTTCTGTTTCAAAACTATATTTGTAAACCCTGACCTGGTTATTTCTAATGTTTTCTCTGAAGACAAAAAATTACATGAATTGCACAGACCTTTTGGTCACCTTAGTGGCAATTATGAGGTCTTAGCTGTCTCTGGCTATTCATTCTCTCTTTGTTATGATAGAAATCCATTTTCTGCAGCAGACCTACCCTCAAAGAAGGTATCCTAGTCACTTCAGTGACCCAATACGATGGGATTTTACCTTGAGAGTATGAGAGAGTAGGAATTAATTGTCCAGTAATTTTACAGTGCTCATAGTTTTATGACTCTTAGCTCAAAACATAAGTTTCTTTTCATTAAGTAGTAGTTCTTCATTAAAATGCATTAAGGTATATTTAACAAAAAAATTTCACTCCAACTTTTTACAGCAGCAGTAGCATAAGTATTGTTCATGGCCAGTGTGATCCCCCTTACTGCTTCCAACAGGTAGCAAGCCTGAGACTGTCAGGTGGAGAAATAATTTTTAATTAATATGGTCCTCCTCTGTTCCCCTTTATATTCCTTCTTGGTTCTGGGAGCAGTACTGTAGTTAGGCATAAAAGGTGTTCTTCATTCATCATCCTAGAGTGCATGTACCATGCTCCAAAAATGAATGTGCAAAGAGGGAAAGGTCCAGGTGAATCCCTGGATTGAAAGGAAGAGGCTTTGAGATCTGGCTGCAAAGGGCTAGACCATACAATGTAGTAAAGAATAATCCTTTTTTAGCTATTTGAAGATTGCAGAACTGGCAATGGGGAACTCTCACATTTGGTCTTATTAACTCAAAACCTAGAGATATTTATGTATTTGAGTGGCTATTTTCATAATAACGGTGGACCTGAAGGATTGTATTTCAGGTGAGAATATAGTACTAGTTGGAGAACTTAACATTCCTGCTTTTAATCCCATTTTCAATTTAAAATATAGATATTTTAAGCATTGCTTCTAGGTCAGATGAGTTATTAGAATCCTATGAGCTGGGTTTTTTCAAGTGTTTCTCAGTCTTCTATGAGGAGTGCCTGTGCCAAGAGGAATAAACAGGGATATTTGTTTGAATTCCAGAAATATTTCTGTACTATTAATGAAATTTTTCAAGCATTTTTTAGTCCTTCAAGCCATCTAAACTAGAGACACTTATTACCACTTAAAAATTTTAGTCTTCAGAAGTGAAGTTATTGCTTTTATCATTTTGTCGTACATAAGAAGTCCCAGATTTACCACATGCAAGGTTTTAGAGGCTTTTAGCTGATACATAGGATTGGGTAGTGCAATACTTATTTTCACTGACCCTGATAACACTTTAGCCCAAGTTCCTTCCATCCTCCTTCACTCAAATGTGCCTTTAGGTGGTGTTTCTTTTGAACTACACTGAAATAGCAATTATTATTACACATTTTGAGTATTCACTTTAGTTATATGCCCCCTAAGAAAAAATACATCCACATTCTTAACCTTCTGCAGGGGGATTTCAGCAGATGCAGTCAGAGGATAAGAATTCTGTTGTCACATTAAGGTCTTAGAAGCATGAAAGCAGATATTCAGTAACAATAATTAATATGGAATTAATTTATAACCAGAGAAAAGGGTTACCCACCTCACAAGGGCCTAGCTGTCAAGCTGAGTTTGTTGTCAGTTATATTTTTGTTGATAAAAGCAGTATTTCCATTCAGTATACATGAGTTTTTCCCCCCAATGGTTGACACAGTAGAGTGTGAATGCATTTTTATTTAAATGCAACTTTCAAAATTGTCTGCAAGCTATTAAGTAAATAAAATCATAGATTTATCTTAGAATTTCTTAAGCTTAGGCTGTATGAGAAGAATAGCTAAAGAAACATTCAAATGGAGTTTGTCTCTGCCTTCATACAGAGTTTTCCGCTGGTCTCTGGGACCTGGGATAAAAGAAGGCTGCTGGTGCTAGTAATGACTAAAGTGAAGAAGGCATTCAGAAGCACTGCCTTTTCCATGTCCTGTGTAACTAGGTCCCCCACCTCATTCAGCAGGGGACCCATGTTTTCCCTGGCCTTTTTGCCACCTGTGTAGGTATAGAAGTCTCCCTTGTTGTCTTTAAGCCATTTCTTTCCGTGTTACACTTTGTGTAGCCCAGTACAAGAATGGAACAGTTAAACAGCATAACATCAGTACATATAAGGTGATAAGGTAATGTTAGCTGATAAGGTAGTGTTAGGTCACAGATTGGACTTGGTGATCTCAAAATCTTTTCCGACCTAGTTGATTTTGTGATTCTGTATACTTTCTGTACAGCTCACATAAAACCAACATGAATATCCAGTGGCACTGGAAACAGCCAATAGTTTCAGTCTTGGCAGAAAAAATATTTTTGATAAAAATGAAGGGAAGATACCTCATTCTTTACTTTTCTCTACAGAATGAATATACTAGGGATGGAAATTAAACTTTACTTTTGTTTTCAGCTGCATTTCAAATGGTCTTGCTATAGATGCAATTTGATATCCTAAAAATTTGATCAGCTGTTCATATACTTTTTTGTAACAAAGACAGCTACTACTTTTCCATTTTGATAAATTTATCTATACTTCCATAGAGGCAGGATTTCTCTGCTTGCCAATGACTCCTAATGACTATAGCTCAAACCCAAGTGAACTTAAGTAAATTTAGTATTATATATTAAGAATGTTCAAGTTAATATTTATATTCCTGCTCATGGAATCTGAAGGTTTTATTCTTAGAATATTGAAAGTGAATACTACTGATGCATTGCATAATTTTTTCCATAAAAATGTGATGCACATGCTATTTGTCATTATTGTCAGAAAAAATGGATTTAAATTCTGAGCTGTTTGAGCTTTATCCCATTTTTAGTGAGTAGTAGGATTTTGGTAAAGCTAACTGAAATATAGCTCTAATTTGCAATTTTAATAAATTATTTTGATGAATGCCTCTGCTCAAAATATTTTACTAAAAATGCAAATTACAGCTTTACTTAAACCTTCTCAGCCTTCTAGACTATGTTAATGCTGAATCAGAAGGCAAGTACACTTACTGCATGGGCTTTGCAAAACTGGTTTTAAAAAAGGATGTATATGGCGTTCCGAATAGTTTTTCCTTTTTCTACAGTCTACCAAGATTTAATGTTTCCTTTACAATTCAATCCTTCAAGATAGTTTTTTTTCTTTTTTCCCTATTCAAAATGAAATGCAGTCAAAAGAGTTCTTAAAAGCATTAAAAAGCCTTTAACAGCTGTGGAAAGTCTAAAAATAATGAGGAGTTTTACCTAAAGACAGCTGAGAGCTTTGTAAAAAGCAGTATGATAAAATTTGAAAAGCAGAAGTGAAAGTTCAGGAGGAAAATTAGCCAGTTTGATTTTTCAGGCCCCATTGCTATCTCCTCCTTCTCTGCTTTGTCTGCTATTTCAAAACCACTATAGATAAAAAATTGAATATATGAGTGTGGCTGGACTGGCAATAACTGCTCTCTTTCTACATTAACTAATCTTTACTTTGTGTCACTAAAATGCACTCTTTGTGTAACACAAGAGGCACAATGTCCTTAATTCCAAAGCAAATTCAACAACGTTTGTCAGGGTAGGTGTTTAGGAGCATGCAAGTGACACAAGTGTTCTCTAAACGTCTGCTGGTTTATGGGCAGAGGACTCCCATTTTAACTCTGCTGGACTTCTGCAGCTTGTCATGTGCCTAGAAGTCCTCAGTTGTGAGATCAGTTGAAACTACTGAAGGCTCAATTTCGTGTGTATACTTAAATACAGTTAATACACATTGATGCAGTCACAAGGATTCCTGTGACTGCAGTTACAGGATTCCTTCAGAGAGGGATAAAATGCTTCTTCAGTAGGTGAGTGCTTGAAATTTATTGTGGTCATTCCTGAGGTATAATGTGTCTAATTACTTTTTCAAATCTGGACATTGGTACGTAACAGGCTTCTGTGTTCATTCTCAGCAATGAACCCCAATAAAACTTCAATAGAGCAATAATCAAATTTCTTTTTTTTTACAGATAAATTTTACTCATTTCTTAATTGCTAATGTTCAGCTTCCAAAAGACCTAACTGATTGAAGTGGTAAAGCTGTTCATGTTGAATATAAATAGATAGTAAATTTTAAAATTAGTTAATTTCAATTTGTACCTGGCAAGAAGAAATAGCTTACCAGGAAGTTTATCTCATGGTTTCTTCTCTGAGCTCTCTACCTCAGCATGCCCCATTCAGAGCTGGTGTTCCTGCTGGGAGGAAAAAAAAAAAAAAAAGACCAATTTCTCATTAAGTGGCCCCTGCACTCCTGTAGTTTATCGCATGAAATATTAAAAGAAAAATATATCCCCAAAATGGTACTGATTAATGGTGTACCCACTACAGAGAATTTTGTTTTCTGTCTAAGATGCAGTATATAGAGGCTTCCGCTTCAGAAAACCTCAGTATCTTAATAAAGAAAAAGCTAAAATGTAATATGAAATTAAAAGTATAGTAAGTTTCCAAAACCAGATTGATGTTTGTAACGAGTTCTTTTCCCTCGCCTAAATTGTTCTGAAAATGAAATATGCCTCTTTTGTGGTTTATGGTGTTACTGGCAAGCCTGGTGGTAATGATTCTTCAGACACCAAAAATACATGCATATGTCTACAGATGTCCCTAACAAAAAACTTGACTTGCATTTGGTCCAAGCTGTCATGACTCCATTGATGTAGGTTGTCATTTTGTAGAGCTCTTAAAATATTCTTATCCACCACTCAGAGTAATTCTTCTAAAATTGAGAAAGATACATTGAAAAGGAGAATCTAAGTACCATATCTATCACTCAAAACAGCATAAAAGATGTAAACTGAGCAAATGTTGTTGAGACTATTTTATTTTTCTATAAATATGTTGGTCTGGTTGAAAAAGGCAGAAAAGTTTTTGAGCCTAGAAGCCCTTTTTCAGGTCTAAAACAGAAGTGATAAATGTTGCTGCTACAGCATGTCAAGTAGATGAAGCATGTCAAAACTCATTTAATTTGCTATTACTCAATATTAATTAAAATCCTCATCCTAAGCTCAGTGGTCTAAATTTGATTTAAAATCAACTCTAATTTGAGTTGACACAAGTGCATAAATATAGGCCCTTTCTTGTATTTACTAAAACGTTTACAACTTTTCATCAACCATTGAAAGGACAGATATAGATTCCTGAAAAACAAGGGAAATGCACAGTTTCTTTGTAATATCTGGTGTTTGATGTAAACTGCACAGTGCAGTATGACATACATATATATATATCCTGGGTTTTTTTGAGAAGTTATCTGAAAAGTGTGATTCTGTCATATGCAGAAATGAATCTTATTTATTTAGAAGTGGCAGCACCGTTGGGTGGGTCTCCTAAAGTTCTTGTGGGTTTGACTTCATATTTTCCCTCGTATCCACCCACTGAGCTTCTGCCAAGCCTACCATGCTTCATTTTATGCTTTCCCTTTGTACCTACTAATTAAGGACTTTCTATGTGTGTATGTATTATACAATCAAATATGATCTCACAGGCAGCTTTAAAGAAGTAAATGATTGCAAATAGCAGATGATTTTTTTTTCTTTTGAAACATACAGGGTGTCATATATGAAATGTAAAATACTTCTCCAATAATTGTGTCAGAACATGACTATTTTTTTCCCTGCTGCTGAGATCTGCAAACATTTTGGTTATGCAAAATAGCCTCTAACTGTTTTCTCATCTCTATGCTCCAACTTTAACATTGATAACTCTGGTGCCCACTGGCTTTTTATAAAGAATATACTAACATAACTAGGCAACACAAAATTAGGCACGCTGTAAATCATCGATGCTGGTGCAGATTTTCTAGGGCATCTTGATTCCATGCCATGTAATCAGAGAAATTATTATAAAAATTATATCTGAGAAATATAACAAATTATATCTGAGAAATCCATAAGAAATAAAAAAAACAATCAGACCACAATGATCCTGTTCACTGAGTCTGACATCTATGTCAGAAAATATGTGCTCTATCAAGTGGAGGTCATGACCATATTTTAAGTTGCTATTAACAGTTTCCTTTTATCTTGCAGTTCTGTCTAAAATTGTGCTTTGCAACATATGACAGGGAGGCAAACTGGTATACTAATTTTCCAGAAGAGGAAAATGAGGGAGAGATATTTCAATACTTTCAATCTTTACACATTGGTATCACTCTAAGATTCAACTTGATGTCAGACTTATCACATTTCAGTAAGAAACCTAAAACCACATTTCTGACTTTCATTAGACATTAAAGGTCAAGTAGCTTTTGTTGCAAAAGTAGAGGTGTTAAAAACATACCTGCACTGCCACTTGAGATTTCTTAAAATAGGGAAACTGAAGAAATGCAGCATGATTAAATTCAGCTATCGTATCCCATTTGGAATTTTGTTGTTGTTCTGTGGTCTTAGACAATCTTAAAATAGTCCATTTCATCTTCTTTAAAATTAAATTTATACTTCATTTAACCTTTGGTTTTGAAATACAGTTCAATATTTTCCTTACTACTCCTGCAGAGGAATATTAATTAATGTAGTAGTCTACTCCTTATGAGATTCTTGTATGTAGTTGCTTGCTGGGTTCTTTGGAAGCATTTCAGTTGAACTTTATAAAAATTGACTTTTACAGAGTTGATGTTATATGTAATATCTAGGTTTTTTCTGTTTTATTTTAATCATTTTAAAGTAATCTCATTTTTAGTGATATTAATTGCATTAGAAATAGTGCTTTTCTTTTATTTGTGTCCAACATGCTCCTGTATAAGATTATTCTTTGCTGTTCATCATTATCAGGGTTTCAACAAATTGTTCATTTTACCCTCTTCCTCCCCTGTAAATAAACAAAGAAACTCCAGAGCCAGAGAAATTAATTTATGCCCATGTTTATGCCATCTGAATATTCTGGTTTTCCTTCAAGGCTTTTAACTTTCCCAGAAATTGTTCAACACTGCAGGAGTTCTGAAGCAACCTTCTTTTATGTCTTTCCCATTTTTGAATTGTAGTTTAGTGAAGGTAGCCATATGTAATACATATGCTCTTCATGAGAAATTTAGCTGAGTTTTGCAGTGGGGAAGTATTTGTTGCATATCATTTTGCCATTTGCTTGCCTGTTTTTAAGTATTTATTTTTTATTGACTCGTTATTGCAAGCTCTGTTACATCTTTTTCCATTCTGAACAGATGGCTATGACATCTTGATGGATCCTGGTGAAGATGTAATGAATTATGCTTACATGACCTCTAATACCTTAGTTCTATCGCAAAGACTTACCAAATAATTTGTCTTTAGTTTCATTTGAAAGCTTTCACAGTTCCTTTGTTCCCATTTGATAATATGTACAAATACATAATAGTCCAAACAAGCTGACAGTCCTCATAAGCATGAAGACTCACAATTCATGCTAGTTGCTATCCTGAAATTCTTCAGACTACCCTCGCTTGAATGAGAGCTCTCCTTGAGCCAAGGGAACTCTGCTTCTATTGATTTCAGTGGAAGGGTTGACAAGTCTTGTCTAACAGACCACTTAGTAAAAATGGAAAGAAAATTGAATGACACAGTCTTCTACTCTGAAAATGAGGTTTCTGCAAAATACATACATGGGCAGATACATGGACAGATGCCTTTCTCATCAGAATACATTGTCTGAACAGTTTTTCCCAAGAGTTTGCTTTTGTCAACAGTCTTAATGTTCCTCCCTCAGAACAGATCAACTTGCAATCTTAATACTTCTCTTCTGGAGAGTTGTTTCCAATTTTTGTGTGGGTTAAACCAGCAGCCTCTGGCATGAGGGCTGCTGAAACCTCTTCAGAGCTCTCATACCAGGACCAAAATCTGGTTACAGGGTGGTGTTGCGAGGAGACACTGTGGTTCTGCTTTCAGACAGAGATGATGTCAATTTCATGCTATTGTTTGACAGATTTTCCCAGACCTAACTGAAGAGCAGTGTAAATTTTTCCTGTAGGTTTCATGCATTAAACTTTATGAAGATCTTCTCCCTCTGAGCAATAACCCTTTTACAACAAACAAACCAAAAAACAGAAGGTGGCCAGACTCAAGACTGGAAGTGCCATTTCCAGATTGAGCAGTCTTGAAATTTGTATGGGGAAAAAAAAAAGAAAAGAAAAAAAATCACTAACAAGCTGCAATAGGATTTGGTGGTGTTAGATACATTCAAAAATCAGTATTGTCATGTAAATACGCAACTGTTTGATCACTTTTAACAACAAAATAAGGTCTGTGTTTATCCCCTTGCATGCTCCTACCTACTCAGTGTAGTCCTTGAATAACTCCAGTGCATACTATTTAATTTAAAAATAGCATTCAGCCAAATAATTTCTGACATCAGTTGAAGACCCAGCACCACACTATCCATGTTCCTTTAAAATTAAAGTTTCTTTAAAATTAACATTTGGTGTTTAGGATGGCTGTAAATAGCATTTGTGTATGTAACAGCATAGAATAAATGCTTAAAATCTCTAACGCAGTGAGTGATAGAATAGCATGCACAGTATCTGCCAGGGTCTTTGCCGATATGCAGGCTTCTGCCTCCTATAGGCATACAACTGAGTCCTTAAATCACTTTGGTCTTTTCTTACCTTAAAAAGTAATCATCAGCATCCAAAAGCCTTATGTTTTCACTCACTGTATTTTGAATTATTGCTGGTTTTGAGAGCTCAGCCCATTATCAATACTATAGCAACCTTTCTATTTCTTGGTCATGTCAGATCTTGTTGCTCTAGTTCAGAGCTTGGGGGACATCACTGCCACCCTGCTGACTTACCCAAGTTCAGTAGGACAGCTGTAACTTGCACATTTCAGCAGAGGAGCCTATTTAACCAAATTTTTTTGCTTAATACGAAATCTGAGAGAGTTCACTGGGTCAGAGAACAGACTGAAATAAAACCTTCAATGAGAACATTCCTAAACATACAAATTCATGATGTGTATTGAACCTGAATTGTAGCAAAAATTTCAGCTATGTGAATTTGCTATAAATGATGATGGGTTTGCTGTGAATTTCTCATTGTGTGAGTTGGGCATATTTGTGTTTTAGCATTCAAGCCAAGTTACACAATCTGACAGGAAAGGTATAATTAAAATTAGGTTGATACAAACTTTATCTCTTTTTTATGCAATCCTGTCAACTGGGGTTTCATGAATGTGATTGAAAGAAAATTTTATGCTTTTTCCAATGATCTGAATTATTTTTATGGTAATGACTATTCCAGGTCACATTGTAACGACTTGATGACATGTGTTTCCTGGTTCTCATCCTGCAGGATATGATAGTTCTTTATTAGATAAGAATTTTCATATACTTATTTTGTAACACTCTGCCATGGTAATTAAGAAGGAGAGGAGGAATTTTTTGGCTTTTTAAGAGTGAAAGAAATTGTTTTCTCTAGAAGTTTTAGCTGAACTATTCCACTACCCTGCCAAAACTTTGTCCTTATCATTGGTTTCTTCTCTTAATTCTGTTTTTGTTTATATAATGTATGTATTGCTGTACGTAGATTTCAATTTCAAAGCTAGAGAAAAGCAAATCCAATAACACCTAGGTTTAAAATAACATACAGCTTATTTGTTAGAATTAAGCCCAGGAGAAACAGCATGCCAATAATGTTAATGCACCATGACACTTGGAGGTCATTTGAAAGAAGGTGAGGCTATTTTATGAAATTACAGATTATTTAAGGAAATGTAAACATCATTATTGAGGATACCACATCAACCACAGAAAAGAAATAATCTTCAC
Source organism: Promerops cafer (assembly GCA_013398275.1). Classification (NCBI taxonomy): domain Eukaryota; kingdom Metazoa; phylum Chordata; class Aves; order Passeriformes; family Nectariniidae; genus Promerops; species Promerops cafer. The sequence goes on along the minus strand of VZSE01014262.1, from coordinate 350,330 downwards.
TACTGAGCAGAATGAAAACACAACTACTCCATCAAGCTTTCAATGTCTCTTGCAGTCTTTTACTATTATTAACATTGTTGTCTTTCCTTATTTTCTCTGTAAATGTCGCTGCCATTACCCATAGGCTGCAACATGCTGTAGCTGTTGTGTGCTTATATTCTACTGAAGTTAAATTTCAATGGTTCTTTCTAGTTTTGTTCCTTTTATACTATTTTCAGAATGGGTTTGTTTACTACTTCATATGTTTCTGTATTTTCTTAAAATGAACTGCATAAACCAGAAAATTTCCGTTTCCCAATTGTTCTGGGGATCTATTTTTGTGTGCTTTGTTTGGCTGTACAAATTTGATGCCTTTTCAAGCTAGTGCTAGAAAATGATTATCAGGTTACCTTTATTTTTGGTTGATGCATTTCCGCCAAGCAGTAGCCATAATCACTGTAATAGTTTTGTTTTCCGAACTTACTTTACTGTTTTTACTTTTACTCTCAAAGGCAGCACGTGGCCAGAAGAGTTAAATACTTTACATTGCAGTGTTATGTATGAGTAAGGGCATGTCATTGTTTATCTTAGGCTTGATCATGACTTTTTTCCAGGCTTTCTGCACTTAATACAAGCTTTTTCTGCAACAAAAGCAATTCTAGGGGGTCAATTCAGGCTGCATATTAAAATTAGTGCTAGAGATGGAATGAATGTACTATAAAATTCTGCTCACAAAGCTGCCTGTTTTTCTACAAGGCAAGCATGAAACATTAACATTATATTCTCAGGTCATCACCACCAAAAAATATACTTTCCTGAATTCTCTTGCTCTTTTGGATCACACAACAGTAAATAGTGCACTGTATCTTTCTCTGATTTTCATATTCAAAAAGGGTGGAGCATTTCTGCATGCTTTGCCATTCAAACATTCCTGGTGGTTCTATTTTCAACTCAAAATTTTTGAATTAGTAACAGATGTGCTGATTCCCTTGACTGAAACAGGGGGTAAAAATTTCTCTATATTTTAAAGAAATCTTTTTACACTTTTACAGATCATTGAACCCTGAGTCCTAGATTTTTTTACCAGCCTTCTCTGTAAACAGTATCTTACATCACAGAAATCTCACTGAAGTCAATAGGAACTTTTCCTGATCTATGTATGGTGAGGTGCACCAGAATATATTTAGAATGACTTTAAAATGCAGCTTATGGACCAGTAAGGTAATATCCCAGTATTGCACATCCCAGCCCATTTAGGCATGTTTTGCCTATTTCTTGCCTCAGCTTCGCTGATGTGAGTATAAGACTTGGTGATGCTGACCCTGAAAACATTTCATAGTACTTTATGTCTATGCAATGAGAAAAATGTGCTAAAGAAGGCAGAAGAAACTGGAGCAACCTGGAGAAGGAGAAAACTCTTACAACCAAAATTGCAAAGCAGGTAGCCTGGAAAAGAAATGGTATATGTACATATGTTACTGGTAATGCTGGTCCATTGGCATAAAACATAGAGAAAAAACTTGCACAGCAGAAATCCTAGGGAGTTTTATAGCTCTTGTTCAAAATGGATTTGGGGGTCTTGATAGCTCTGAGGAAGGAAGGCAGAATTGTGGGTAGGACAAAAGAAAGATTCAAGATGGGGAAAATCAAAAGAGAATCAAATTCCAATTTAAGGAATATAATTTTCGAGGTTTAAATTGCAACTTGGAGGTTGAATTAAAGGTGGAGCTATTTTGCATTCTTCACAAAGTTCGAGTGTTAGAGTCCTCTCCCTTTCTGGTCCTGAATGATCTTCATTCCTGTAGTTTATTTAAGTGGAAGTCTCATCTTTTCTTCTTGCTCATTTATTGACATATATGGCGATAACACAGATGCTGGCATAAGATGCTGGCTGCTCTCATTCTCCTTAAGCGTTTGAATGTTTTTGTTAAGAACAATACAGATGCAATGTATCTTACTTGTATATATCGGTCATTTAGCAGTAAGAACTGAAAATAATTGAGACACTAATATTTTTCTATAGTGATTTTAAAAGATTTGAAGGCCAAGTAAGTCTTGACATTCTGGTGCACAAAAGGAAACAAACAATATATTGCAAATGTAAAAAGGCACCAACCATTTGTGTAGGTAGAATTCTTCTTGCTTTACCTAAAAGAGTATGGGAAAATATTTGCTAATACATAATTAAAGCCTGACTTTTTTCTTCCAAGAATATTGAAAATGTTCGAGGTATATTAAGGGCCCAGTGTGAAACAGATGAAAGAAATACAGAAGCAAATTGCGTTGTGCTGTTGTGAAGATACCTCTGGCTCGCACTTAAAAATATTTCACATATTTTAAATTTTCAAAGTTCAGTTTTACTTATGAACATTTAAAATTATCTTGAGGAATTATATATCTCAAGCATTCATGCTTTAGAGAAGTGACATGAAATATAAGTAATTTGTCAGATAGAAAACTTTTGTCAAAAATGCTTTCCAATCAGTGGAAAACTAAACTTAGTCTTCTCTTTGCTTTAAGACCCCTGGGCTGACTTTGCCGCATTTATCTAAAAATGATTTAAATAAGTGCAAAATCTCTATCTCTTGATGATTCTGAAGAAGTTCTCTTTTTTTTTTTTTTTTTTTTTACCTTGGGGCAGGAGGGAAGATGTCACTTGGATGTCAGGAAGCTTTTGAAGTTTTCAAGCGGGACCATGCTGACAGTATAACCATTGAGGACAACAAACAGCTTCTGAAGCAAAGGTGAGTGTCACAGCAAAATACAGCTGGGGGAAGACATCTGAGAGTTCATTAGCAGTCTGGGCAGGAGCATGTCATTTTACACCAGACATCCCAGGCTTCCGTTGAGGACTCGTTACCGGCACTTCACCTTTTCTTTCTTGAGATATTTCATATTCAGAAGGCACCGAGTGGTGATAAAAGCCTGGATAGAAATGAAAATAGCATGAGGAATCTTAGTGCATATTTCCAAAGGTTTTATTCATCTTCACAGCCGTGTTGAAGCAACGTGGCAATGGCATTCATGACCAAGAATTATCTAGGGGAAGTAAAATCCATGGGACTGAATCAATTACTGTAATTTCCATTGTCAAAATTGCTTTACTGGCTTCAACAATGAATTGGATAGTAAGCTAGGAGATGCTGAACATATGCATGTCTGGTGTCCCTAACCTATTTGCCAAGTGATTTTAGCTTCTCTCTGCCAGTTTTGCATTCACAAACATAAATAATACTTTCCTCCTCTACATTTGTTTTTAATGTTGACAAAACACTTCATACATCTGGTGAAAATAGTGATAATGGCAAAACATTAAAAACATGAATTGTCATACAGATTTTAAACCTTACAAATTAAACCACCAATGCTTCTCTATGTTGATTGGGTAACAGTACTGCTTCAGTGTCAGGTTTTCAAGCAAAAAAAGCAAATCTCTCAATCTATATTTGTAACTAACATTTCCCCTAAGAGTTGTTTGGGGGTATTTTGTTTGTTTTTTTCTGTTCGGTTGGGGGAGTGTTTGTTTGTCTGATTGTGGGGTGTTGTTGTTGTGGTTTGGTTTGGTTTTGTGGACTTTTTTTGTCCTGATGTTTTCTCCTTCTCCAGGTTTCTCCTGCTTTCTTCTGTTTTCTTTAACACAATTTTCTACTTCATAGGCATGAAAGACATTTTTTTCTGGGTCACCAAGTCTTACACTCATTTATTTCAGTAAAATTGAGGCAAGAAATGATCTCCACATCTTTGTGATTTACTCAAGTTTTTGCGATTTATCACTTTTCTGAACGGATTAACTTTTTTACCTGGATCTATACCTCAGCCACAGGAATGCAAATTGCTAAGGTATCCAATGTATGTAAGCATTTATCCATCTAAACTGGATATTTAGTAATGCCTTTCTTCTGATCAATTTATCAGATCATGCCACGGCACTGCATCATCACTCCACAAATGATTACACTGCAGTCATTTCTGGTGTTGCTATTCAGCATGATAATGAGAATAATACTTTTCTGAGCCATGCTCTGCCCTTCCTCTAGTTCATCACAATTCTTCCATATTTTTTCTGTATATTATTACTATGAAGCAAAGCAGTATTTCCTTCTGGTTTCAGAATATATAATAGAGATGAGCAGAATCTACTAAGTTAGATGACAGATTTGCTTTCCTTAAAGGACAAAGAGATTCATACTAGTGCCTTGTGTAACCCCGCTCTAATAGGCATCAGCTGATTGCTGAAATCAGTGCTAATGTGAATTTTGATACTTTGGAACAAGGCAGCTTCCCCTGCTATTTGCAGTCATTTTAAGCAAAGACGCTTATAGCTCCAAGTTTACCGAGTTCATTAGAATGGATTTGTGTCAAATCCAGTCTGTAATTTGGAATGCAGCCTCTGAACTACTAGTTACACAAAAGCTCTGTTACTCAGCCAGTGTTCAAATTGCACAGGAAGAGGAGTGTGGACACCACATGTTTAAAGGTTACCATAGCTTCCCTTTGTATGTAGGCTTCTCTTGTTAATAATTTTGTTTATAGTTGCATGACCACTTCTGTCATACCACAAACAGTGTTTGGTTCACAAATTACTTATTTTTAGCTGTCTTATTTTTTCCTTTGGGTATTTTGGGTAGATTTTCTTGGCTTGCTAATTATCATAGAGTCAGAGAATAGGCTGAGTTAGAAGGAATCTTTTACAGTCATCTAGTCAAACCCTGCTGCAATAAGCAGGGACATCTTCAACTAGATCAGGTTGCTCAGAGCAAAGTCAAGATTGACTTTAAATGTTTCCAGGGATGGGGCATCCACCACTTCTCTGGGCAATCTGTTCCAGTGTTTCACCACTCTCACTGTAAAAAATTTCTCTCTTATACCCAGTCTAAATCTACTCTAAAGCACTACCCCTTGTCCTATCACAACAGCCCTGCCAAAACATTTGTCCCCTTCTTTCTTATAATCTCGCTTTAAATATTGAAATGCTGCAGTAAGGTCATCCTAGAGCCTTCTCTTCTCCAGGCTGAACTACTCCAACTCTCTCAGTCTGTCTTCCTAAGAGAAGTGTTTCAGCCCTCTGATGATTTTTGAGGCCCTGCTCTGGACCCACTCTCACAGGTCCATGTCTTTCCTGTGTTCCAGAGCTGGACGCAGCGCTGTTGAATACATTCAGTGCTGGTAGCTCAGTGTGCAGCTGCACTTCGAGCTCTGGTTGGCAGGAGCCCGAGGCAAGAGGCCTTGAAATGGCACTTACCCTTTGCATAACAAAGTTCCAGCCAGGTGTAGAGACACTTAGAAACACAGTAGGAGCTGGTGCCTCAGGATGAAGAGCAGAGACTTTCATGCTCTTAGACTGTGAGGGTATAAAAATCCAGGGTTTCCTTTGTTCAGGGTCCCTCCTCAGACCATCCTATGTCATGGGCAGGGGTGGAGGAAAAGGATGCTGTCTCATTTCAGAAAAGAGCATTCCTTTTCCCTTGAGGGAAGTGTGGCAGACAGAGTGGTGGGGTAACGCTGGTCCCAGCTGAAGGGAGCACTTTGGGTGGCATGGCTGTGATTGGGTCAAGCTCCAAACTTTCTGTTTTGCACACTTTTGTTGTGAATATTGTTGCTGTTATTATTCATCTACTTATTTTGTTGTTGTTTCCAGTAAATTGTTCTTATCTCAAATCATAACCTTTGCCTTTCATGCTTCCAATTGGAGGGGGAGCAAGTGGAAGTGTGTTTTTTTTTAATGGAACTCCTAAATCAGAGAATACCATTCCTAAACCATTCTGGCCCAATCCCCACACAGGCAGCATCACTGTACTCTTCCTAGGTTATCCATCTGTGCTTCTACCACCTGCGCATTTCCTGCTTGCGCTTTAGATCAATTTGCAGATCTCAACTCAGCCACACTGGTCTCTTGCCTTCCTTGCATGATTTCTTGCCCCTGGGGGCTGTGAGTTTTTGCACTTCATGGGAAACATTCTAAAAGACCTACCAGCTTTGTTCTATACCTTTGTCCCTGAAGGCACTTTTTCAGGGGATCCTACTGACTAACTCCTTGAAGAGCTGGAAGTTTGCTTTCCTAAAACTTGGGGGCCTAACGTTACTCTTCCCTGACCCATATCCCTTTGGACTATGAACTCAACCAACGCATGACCACAGCAGCCCAGGCTGTCTCCGATCTTGACGTCTCCAATTAGCTCATTACTTTGGTGATCAATAGCTCCAGTATCGCATCTCTCTGCTAAAGCTGTCTATTACCTTGCT
>VZSE01014262.1:264907-343057 GCA_013398275.1 Promerops cafer | reverse complement strand
CTGTTGAATACATTCAGTGCTGGTAGCTCAGTGTGCAGCTGCACTTCGAGCTCTGGTTGGCAGGAGCCCGAGGCAAGAGGCCTTGAAATGGCACTTACCCTTTGCATAACAAAGTTCCAGCCAGGTGTAGAGACACTTAGAAACACAGTAGGAGCTGGTGCCTCAGGATGAAGAGCAGAGACTTTCATGCTCTTAGACTGTGAGGGTATAAAAATCCAGGGTTTCCTTTGTTCAGGGTCCCTCCTCAGACCATCCTATGTCATGGGCAGGGGTGGAGGAAAAGGATGCTGTCTCATTTCAGAAAAGAGCATTCCTTTTCCCTTGAGGGAAGTGTGGCAGACAGAGTGGTGGGGTAACGCTGGTCCCAGCTGAAGGGAGCACTTTGGGTGGCATGGCTGTGATTGGGTCAAGCTCCAAACTTTCTGTTTTGCACACTTTTGTTGTGAATATTGTTGCTGTTATTATTCATCTACTTATTTTGTTGTTGTTTCCAGTAAATTGTTCTTATCTCAAATCATAACCTTTGCCTTTCATGCTTCCAATTGGAGGGGGAGCAAGTGGAAGTGTGTTTTTTTTTAATGGAACTCCTAAATCAGAGAATACCATTCCTAAACCATTCTGGCCCAATCCCCACACAGGCAGCATCACTGTACTCTTCCTAGGTTATCCATCTGTGCTTCTACCACCTGCGCATTTCCTGCTTGCGCTTTAGATCAATTTGCAGATCTCAACTCAGCCACACTGGTCTCTTGCCTTCCTTGCATGATTTCTTGCCCCTGGGGGCTGTGAGTTTTTGCACTTCATGGGAAACATTCTAAAAGACCTACCAGCTTTGTTCTATACCTTTGTCCCTGAAGGCACTTTTTCAGGGGATCCTACTGACTAACTCCTTGAAGAGCTGGAAGTTTGCTTTCCTAAAACTTGGGGGCCTAAAGTTACTCTTCCCTGACCCATATCCCTTTGGACTATGAACTCAACCAACGCATGACCACAGCAGCCCAGGCTGTCTCCGATCTTGACGTCTCCAATTAGCTCATTACTTTGGTGATCAATAGCTCCAGTATCGCATCTCTCTGCTAAAGCTGTCTATTACCTTGCTTAAGAAGTTATCCTCCATGCAGTACAGGAGTCTCTTTGCCTACTGCTTGCCATGCTACTTTTTCAGCAAATGCTGACGTTTGAAGTTCTCCAGGTGGGTAAGAGCCAGTAAGCGCAATGCCTCCATTAGCTGAAGCATGAAGGCCTCATAAATAGGCTCCCCTTGATCGGCATCCTGTAGTAGATGCCAACCACTCAGTTCCCTTTGTTGCCCCAGTCTCTGATTCCTACCCATCATCTATCAGACTGCAGATAACTGTTGTTCAGAGACAGCTCTTCACACTCACTCTGCCTCTTGGTATAGAGAGCAACCTCTTCACCCTTCTTCCTCACTCGTCTCTTCTGACAACCTGTAGCCATTGGTAGGTAAACTCCAGTTATGGGATTTGCCCCACAAAGTTTCAGTAATGGCAACTAGATCATAATTTTCTAGCAGTGTAGTGATTTCCAGCTTCTTCTGTCTTTTGCCCACACAGCATGCATTGGTGTAAAGGCACCTCAGCTGTTGGCCGCTCCATCTTCTAAGAAGAACACACCTTAATTCCTTTGAAGTATTTCCTTGGTGTTCCCCTGTTGGCTCCTATTGCCTCAGAAGGCCCTGACACATCTCAGTAAGACAGCAAGTGTGCATTGTATCATTCTTATATTAATTGAATGGTGAACTGTCAGTGAGCCTACTTGGAAGTTTCACTGTGAAGGTCACAAATGTTGCTTGGGTAGTGAAGTTATTCATATAAATATGACTATACATAGTCATACATATAAAGTATAGAAGTATTTTTTCTGTAACAACTGGTGTAAAAATGATCAAAAGCAGTCAGCTAATTAAATCAAATACTGAAAAGCATTTGTTTTGTTAAAAATATGTATATAAAAGAAAAAATCTGGTTTTGAATAAAGCTTTTCACCTACTACATCAGAGCTCTTCACAGGTGCAGTAGCTTATAGCTAAGTAATGTCTCTGTATTTAAAAAGTGGGAAAACTGATATAGTCAAAGATAATTCAAGTGAAACAAAATTGATTCAATTTCCCTTCAATTCAAGTTTTCTATGTGAAGTGTCTTTGTAAGATAGAAAATGTGATCATCTACAGCTTTACAGCAATTCTTTTTCATTTTTTTCCCATACATTAATAACTGCTTCCCTATTTAAAAGAAACCACCCTGTGTTTATACCCAGACAGAATCAGATTTCTGCAATTTGGACTTTCTATACCTGACTTCCAGAGAACTTAGTAATATCCTATTTCTTAATGCAATCATGTTTTCTTAGGATTGTTTCTCTGAGGAGGAGAAAAATGCATCCAATTTTCTGGTGAAATATGCTACCACGCAATCTTTCCAGTTGTGCTACTCCAATGTAATATTGCATACTGCATGAAGCTTTTAAATCCCATCTTAGTCAATATTTCCAGTAGTAAAATTCTACTGAGCTTACAGATGTGATGTATATCTAGTTTCCTTTTTGTTGTTCTCTGCTATTTTTTTCCATTTTCTTCTTTCCTTGCTTTCTGTTCTTTAGCTGGTTAACAGCTAACTTGTTTTTCAGTAACTATGGGCAAGTTTCATGGAAAGGATGAGTTTCACTTGGGTCACTTGTTGTTGTAATTTCTAATAATTAAAAACAAGTGAACATTCATTTAATTCACTGAATGTGTCTCTCATTATACAGCCTCTGAGTTTGTCTTGATTTACATAATGAGTTAGAGATTTGTTTTCCAAGATGTTTGTTTTAATTACTGGCATTTGCATCCAAAGTGTGAAATCTTTGCCAAAAACGCTTTTCCCACTAAAATTAGTGGCTAAATTCACTCTGGGGTTTCATCATGGAGTATTTATCTTGTAGGTAATAGAAGCCATGATTTGGCAATTTTAGCCTTTCTGTTGAGTGGTTTCCATGTAAGATATACATGAAGTTTTTTCAGCTAACAATATAATTGTTCACTCATCACTATTCATAGCAATATCACCTTAATGCTAGATAATGCCACCCGTTTCCTTTGTTAAAGAAGTATTGGAAATAACTTTTCCCCATTCAATATTAGAGTCAAGTCTTGTGTATTTACCTGACTTACTATGTTTGACTAGGATTCATAGTCACAGATGGAATCTGTTGAAATGTCATAAATTCATGCCAAATTTCAGTTTATGTCATAGTGCTGGTTTATAAACTATGGTGTTTGAAAAACAGATGCACGACCTATTCAACTATTGGCAGTAACCTATGAATAAATAGCTGGCTTCAGCTTTTCCAGATAAATCTCTTTGTGAACATGAACCAGAGTCAATAGCCAACATGAGATTTGTCTCAGGAATTAATAAGTAATAAGTAATTGATGAACTTACTATGGGACTTGAGGAAAAGGAGAGAGGAACTTCAGAGCTTCTAGCCTTTGTTATTTACACAATCCTTAATACCTGCCTGAGGGTCTAAGTTAACCCCAGCAGCAGTCTAACAGAAGCTTCAATGGCTTCCACCTTTTTTATGTAAGAAAGAGTAAGTGCCCAGGAACCCTCCAGCTTCAGTTATTTAGCCCTGTGGAATTCAGCCTTGAAAGCATATGTTTGTGAGCAGATACCCACATAGGCACTTGAAATTCTAACTGGTTCCAGTCTTATGAAGAAATGGACTAGTTGAGACGGGAGAATTTTTCACATCCCACCATTGTAGGGAGAAGCTGTATTTATTTACTCCGTTTTGACATTTTTTGAGTTAGACAGAAGTACAATTTGTGGATTTCTTCAGTTACTTTGTCTAGATCAAGAGTCTTCTAGATGGTTTCTCTTAGACCTGACAATCGCTCCTAATGGAAAAATGTTTTCAGTTAGTGCTACTTACAAATGAAAAAGTAGTACTGAGTAATTCTGTGCTTTATTGTGATAAACTTCTGTAACTAGTTGTTCTTTAGAATAATTCTGTATCATTATGCTTGCATTGACAGGTTTGATGAAGCTAAATGCCTTGGAGAGAAATTAAATGAAGTGAGAAATAAAATAAGTGAGTACATTTTAACTTCATTTTACCTTTTAGCTGATGAAATCACAGAATTCAAATATATGGGAGGAGATTCTAGTTTCTAAAAGGAAAAAGTCAATGCATTACTAAGACTTCCAATAAGGTAAACTGTAAGCTGATAATAGCAGTAATAATTTTATTTACAAGTTTTGTTTATTTCAAATACCGTAATGTGAAAGCCGGCTCCCTTCTTTATTTGACAGGATTTATCAAAAAGAGAAGTTAAGGTATTAGCATGGGATTTTTAAATTTTATTTTGGAATAAAAGAATCCAAAACCGTCATTTGAAAATTTCATATCTGTGGATTAGGGATTGTATTTATCCAGAAATTTGTATGACTTCTGATAAAAGATTACCACTCTGCACTTTGTACAGATTAATTAGAGCAATTTTGAGGAGTGCTTCAGTTTGGTGGAGAGTTTCATAATTTTTTCCTTTAAGGCCCCAACAGCATATGTTTGATATCCAGTTTCAGATTGTTCAATGTCAAAAATCCACAGATATATTCAACTCCAAGGCAGGTCTTATTTGATCCTCCTAGCATCCTTTGATATATTCCTAGTTGATTGGAGTTCTGTTGATTCCAAACCTGGAGGCTACCCAGGATTTCTGTCAGATGTTAAACAGTTTTTTTTCTGTCCCTGAAGTTCTTGGAGACCAGGTCCATGTCCTCCAGTTTGCACACAATCAGGTGAGCCATGTCTCTTCAACCTTTCAGGTGCAGGCTGTGAGGGACCAGATTGAAAGGTAATCTGGCATCCAGGGCAAGTGATGCAGATCTTGCTCTTATTTTCTATCTCCTCCTCCTTTGGGTGGCACCAAAACGGACATGGACAATGAAGTCATTATCATCACTTCATGTCTTAGAACAGCAGTTGACTTCTGGGAAAGGACAAATATCTCACAACACAGCTGCCAAGTGCTCTGTACTTGCACCATAGCCATGATTATATTCTCTGTGGTCATGAATCATAATTACTGCTGGATTCCCCTCCCAGTCACCTTTGGGTACACCACAAGTCCCTCAGAGATATTACGCAGTACATTCAAATTATGCCAGGTATGTGGAAAGCCTCAGCCATGTTGGCAGTGTGTTTTCAAACCGCAGCGCAACTGATGTTTGGAGTAGATCCAGAAGCAGAGACATCAGGTGCTGAGCCCTGCTGCAGAAGTTTTCTGAACACTTGGTTATTTCTGTAAGACATGACACTGGAATTCACCTGTCTTCTTTCAGTAGGTTCATTTGCCTCTGTCAGGCTGGCCAGAACATAAATGTCAGTACAGTACCTGTGCATAGATATTCATAGATTGACCCATGCAAGAAGATTTTCAATAACTACCTCGCAACTATGCGTCTCTGCAGTGTCCATATAAACTCACTTAACTCCTGCCAAGTCAGCTTTTTACTGTGGCAAACTTGGAAAAGCAAGTTAAACATACTGTGGAAGATTCTTTTTCATCTGCTATCATCTTGAAGTCCACATTCTCCTGCATTCCTTCTGTCTCTTAGATTTGCTCGTCTGTGTTACACCCGAGAAATTCCTTAGCCTAAATAAGGTGTAGCCAAAAGTCAGCCGTGACTTCCAAGCTTCTTTCTCTTATGGAAGTTGAAATGAATTTTAGAGCAGGAGCAGTGAACACCAGCAATAAGCAGCTACACACAAGCACATCTTTCTCAGTATCTGGGGTTGCAACTGTGCTGCTTGAAGACAGGAGCCTAGCAGCCACTCTAAATGCACCTTTTACCTGAGGGACAACAAATATTTGGAGGGTATGGGAGGCAGTAAAAGATGCAGTGGGACACAGACCAGTCTTGAAGGTACCACTTGCAGTGTCATGCTAGGACAAGGCTTGTGTGATCTCTAAGTCCCTTGAGATTTGAATCTCTCAGAAATAATGTAACAATGCAGTGTAGACATAATCTCTCAAGACTCTGTTTCCATGGATTGCTGCAAAATCTAGAAGAAACCCTTGGTTTGGACTGAATTGCTGTGGGTTTTTTCTCAGTAAGTTAGGCAAAACTTCTCATAGCTATAGTGCAGTAGCATATGGATTTAGCTGCAATTAAAAACATCTGTTTAAAACTTGCTTTCAGTTAAGTTCTTCAGTGTTAACAGTGAAACAGTGAAGTGTAGCTGGGGAACATGAGCAATACAACAGCAGTAATATGTGAACTAAAAAATCAAACTGATGCCTTGAACAGAGCAAGCAGCCATGTAACAAATCAGTAGTGCTGCACTGAACTTGAAAATCCTTACATACCTCCTGTAGGACATTGTAATAGGTTATAGACCACATGAATGTTGAAAATGTCCTTTAAGAATCAAGCCAGAAATGACTACAAAGTTCTAAGAAAAATTGCACAAAGCACATTTTTGTCTTGTTTGGGTATATAAGTGTAGCTACAAGGGAAGCATTTTCAAATTAAAAATTAATTTCCTTACTTTTTTTTTTGGTAGCAAAATGGGAAAATAGTATTTTCATTGTGTTTTTACTCTAGTTCTACTGTATAAGCAAGAGATTCTATCGATGTTGTATCCATTTATAGCTATCTATATCCTGATTGATGTAGATTATGCAGATGTAACTACTTTGTGGATGGTTTTTATACACTGATGTCTAAGGCTTAAAAGTGATCATACTGTAAATTCCTTTCTTCAATTCTTTCTGTATAACACTCTGCAGCATGTGAAAATTAGCACTCTGGCTAATACAAATATTGCATTTTATTCATCTGTCCTTTCGTCCTGTCCAGCTTTGTTTAGAACATATTTGTTATTGTATCTACCTATAAGCACCTCCTAAGAAGTATTAAAATTTCGTATCCAGTTCAGCTTAGTCAATTCAATTACACTACCTTATACAGTTTAACAGCCTAAAACATTTTTTTTCAGTTAAATCTGTTTCATCATAGCAGTCATACTCAAAGGATCATTAAAGATGCTAAGTAAGTTTACTAACCTGCCAAATTTTTACTTAAAATGTGGTACAAGAAATAAGAGTCATCTGCGGCCTGCAACTAGATCTTTAATTTACTTTTATTGTTGTTTTGGTTTCCCTAAGCATTCCTGGCTGCCATGTTGTGCACAATTAAGAACAGATCCCATCACTATCAGTTTCCATTATTTCTAAGTTACTCTTAATAGTATAAAACTATGCACCACAGAGGCCATAATAATCCATTTCATGCAGTTTGATTATATTTGAGATAGTGACAGCAGCATCTGGCTGTAAATTTTATGTCATAAATACCCTTTCATTCTGAGTTTGGAAATACTAGTTTTTTGCAGTGAAAAGTACACACAATACCCCAACCCCTTCTCAATTACACTAGCATTTCAAAAACATCAGGAAATTAGGGCTGTAAAAAGAAATTTGCAGTAGAATTTTCTTGGTAGGCTTTTGTAGATGTTACTGCTTACACAAAAAGATTAAGGAAAACCGTGTCTAGATGTAAGGTGGATTTCAAGTGTGGAATAACTGTATCAGAAATGAGACATTGTGACCAGAATGCCTCTTTGCCACTATACCACTTAGTCCTGGATTCTGTCTCCTTTTATGTTTAATAGCAGTACAGAGATTTTTATTTTTTTTTATGAATAATATGTCTTAGATTTGCCATTATGCTTACTTTTCACAATGACTTCCTAGAAGTAAGAGGATGAATTTTACTGAGGATGAAAGTTGTCTTTTTCTGGTACTTGGGGGAAAAAAAAAAAAAGGAAGAAAAAGAAAGAAGTGTTTCTAAGTCAGGGTCATTTAAGTGACGCTGTTTGCTGCATTATGACACTACACTCCATGTAGGCACAAGTAAAGGAGCAGGGGGCTTTGGTGCAAGCATTGAGGGGCAATTCTTTTTGCAAGTTATTGCATAAATACACCATAAAAAAGCAGAGAAATGGTATAGATTTTGAACATGTAGACATGTCTGGATTTGTTTGAGTGAACTATTCAGAATTGTTTACATATGGCTGGAGAATGTACCCAATGACTGGGCTTTAAAAGACAAATACAAAAAACCAGCATGAGTGAAACTGGAAAAAAATAACTGAGAGGTCAGGAAATAATGAGAACTCTGTAACCAGCGTAGGAGAAGTGGAAAGTGGGCCAGCACTGACACAAAGTACATTTTTGCCTTTCTAGTCCAACATTAAGAACTTTCAAAGTGTCTCTTTTGCTAGCTAAAAAAAAAAAAAAAAGGTTTCTTTTCTTGGGAAAAAAAGTGCTGTGGGACTGCATGTGTTTTTGTATTGTATCATTTTCAGAGAGTTAGGGTCTCTCACAAGAACTGTAGATCCTTTTGTTATTACTGAAGAAGGCAGTGAAGGAAATTTGATGCTGAAGCCCAAGATTTTATTTCAGGATACTGAAGAAAATTTCTCATTGCAAAAATTTGAGTGATTGTGCCTAGCACAGTGTGGTGAGTCAACCTCAGCTGACTATCCAGCAGCTCTCTCCCATCCCTTCCTCAAAAGAACAGGGGGGAAAAGTAGGAAGAAAAAGGTTGTGGGTTGAAATAAAGATGAGGACATGACTTAACAGCTACCAAGTGAAACAGACTGAAGTCAGAGAAAATTAGTTTAATTTATTGCCAATTAAAATAGAGCTGTATGGTGAGAAGCAAAGGCAAAACTTCTGAAATAAAAACTTCTTCCCTTATCAGGGCTAGCAAGAAGGGTTTTTTTTTCTAGGATGCTGTAATCAACAAGGTGGTTTTACACTATTACTGCAAACATTCTGTGTCAAAGTACTCTGACAGTAAGGATTATTCTACCTCTGAACAAACTGTAAAGCATTAAATAACAAAAAAGACCCAGCTGCTACTAAATTAATCAAAAAGTGATTTGGGGAACTACAACCTCTATTTTCAGTGTAAATTAAACTGATATATTCATTCAGAATTTCCCCACCAAAAAAAGCTTCCTATATGCAAGGATGTGCTGTGTGTTAGAAGCATTTAAGAGTAGTAAAGATTTCCAGTTCACTCCTGTAAATGTCTGACTGTTTTGGGTTATTTTTGCCACTATTAGATTTAGTTTTTTCCTAAAGGGAAAAAAAACCTGCTAAATGGTATTTAATGCCCAGAGGGAAGCAGCTGTTGTTTTTAGTCTGTCCAGAAATCAGCTAACATTATGATTGAAGCTGGAAGAGGAAGGGCAAACTCATGTGGGAGTAATAACTGTGTGAGGAAACAGGCACTCTCGGAATGAAAAAGGGTAGGTGGGTGGATTATGTGCACATGATGTTCATGGTGCATCTATACCCACAGGAATGCTGAGCTGTTGCACTGCTCTGCCTCTTTTCAGGCTTTGATTTTTGTGCACAAGATCATAGAATACCAAAGCAAATTATAATCTTTAGTGACGGCAGGTTTTAGTACTGCAAAGCAAGGTTATTGAAGAGTCCTCATTTAATTTGCTTGCAAATTATTCAAATACTGTTCATATGTATCACAGTTAATAACATGCTATGCTGAAATGGTGAGGATGGCGAGGACACGCCATGTCAGTGCTCAAAGATAATTCTGATTCACTAACTTGGATGTCACACTGTTATTTCTGTGAATGCACAGTAGATGTTAAACCTACTTCAAACCTAATTAATATAAACCCAGAATTTTTATTCACCTTTTTTCTTTGTGCAATATTCTATGTATGTATACATAAAAATCAGTCTTGTTACTGTCACTCTTCCTCCCCATGTGGATGAGCCAAGCAGACCTATGTTAAACTCCAAAGAAAGAATATTTCGTGCAAGGGTTTTCTTTACGCCATTCAAAGGTTTTCTTCACACCTACACAACTTACGAAGGGAACTGATAGCAGCATTTTTGCACAGGGAAGAAAATAAATAAGATAGATGAAGTTAAGGTTTTTTAGGCAGAGGTGGTCTGAGAGCACTCTGTTGTCTGTGGTGTACATCTACATTGTTGTAGCTTCACATGAGGGCAATAAGTTATTCGGAAAAAGAAGGATCAGCTAGTTAAGAACTAGAATCCCAAGGCTGATGCTAGGAATACTACACATATTTTAAGCTATGATTATATGAGCTGAAAGAATTGAGGGACGTCATGCATGAGCAAATAGCATTTTTAAAACTTTTGCTGAAAAAGTATCTGTACTTCGAAAGGATGGAATTCCTCTGTTAAGGAAAAGTTCCGTGCTTTACATGGAACCTAGATGAAATGAAAAAGCTGTGATGATTTGCTAGATGAAAAGAAAACTCATCAAAATATATGCACTGCTTTCTTAAAGTTCAATAGCATTGGTAGGATTATCTATTTCTTTACAGTAATATAAATGTTCTGAGTTACAGACATTAACTTACTGAACGTTGTTTCAGCCATGAATGAAGTGAGGCTAAAATAAGAGAGAAATTATTGCGCTTTGAAATGAATTCCATTCTTTAGTGTAATATTCTGAGATACTTAATCTTTTATGGAAATAAACATTGTGACTTCCTAGTTGCTGATTTAATTCAGTGTTCTAGTGTAATTCCAGAAACTATCAAGTAGTTATGAAAACTTATATGTGCTCTGCAAATTTTACTGGAAATGACTAGTGTAGAAGAAAAATGGCAAGATTTGGTTTAAAAAGGGATTGTGAAACTTCAAGAAGAAAGGTTACATTCCACAAAAAATATGGTTCAATTGAGATGCAAACAACTCATAAATAAATTAATTCTGTATGCAGATTTAATGAGCAGATAATAATGTCATTCCACAGCATTTCATTCTTCAGGTAGCTAGTACTCTCAGCAGAGATCTTTAAAACCGATGGAACTTGAAATCTTGAAATCCTCACTAAGGAAAAAGTCTAGCTGAGGTCAGTTTGAGTTCTACTTGTGTATGGATTGAAAAGAATATTCTGAAAAGATTTCCTCATTTATCTTCATTGTTGTTTTAGTTGACCAAGGGCAACAAGCATTAGCTGTAGATTCATAGAATCATTGAATGGTTTGGATTTGAAGAGACCTTAGAAGTCATCCGGTTCCAACCTTCCTGCCATGGGCCCAGTCACTTTCCGCTTAAACGGGTTGCTCTGGGCCCTGTCCCACCCAGTGCAAGTGGGCACTTGGTGCAGCACATGCTGTGCAGCTCATTCAGCTCATTCTCCATCAGATGTACTGTGTGTGCCTTCTTCAAAGCTTGTTCAGTGTCAGGCTGCATGCATGCTGCATATACCATGATTTATGTGTCCAACATCCCTAGCTGGATTGCTCAGTACCTGAGAAATTCCAGATGAACAGCCAGATCAGCGATCTAGAAGCTGAAATGTAGTTTATTATGAGAAGCAGGAGATTTGACAAAAACACATCAATGTAGACTGGAAGCTCTCTGAGGAAAAAGCCTGCCTGCCTGCTGCTTCACCACTTCTGTCCTGCACTGGGATATATGGAAAATTAAAGCCTCAATACACATAGTTTCCACTGATTTCTTTTCTCCTGGAATGCTGCCTGTATGTTGCAGATGTCCTCTGTCTCTTAATAGAGTCAGTCTTGGTATCAGGACACAAGTTGTATCAGAAAATAGTACACAAACATTATTTCTTCCATATTTCATCTCAGGTGTGTAACTGTGCTTCTCAGGTGTGTAACTATGTTGCTTACTCCTGAGTGTTGTCGCTTATACCTAACATAACAAAGCACATTAGCCCTGCAAAACCTGCAGCCATCTGTGAGAAAAACAGAAGAGAAAACAGGCCATGGGGACAAACAGTCCCCCAGATGTAATTTCCCAGCTGGGATGTTATTCAATGTGGCCCAGTGCCTAGAAGCCCCAGTCTATTTCTGATCTGCAGGTCAGTTTCAAAGCAGTTTTGTAATAAACGAGGCATGTTTACGTGTCCACCAAAAATAGCAGTAGCTGTTAAAGCTGAAGCCATTCAGCATGGCTGACACAGTCTTCAGACTCTTTCTCCTTAATTTCTTGGCCCAATTGTTTGGCAACTTAATGCTGAAAAAACAAAATTCCTATGTGTGTTTGTTTTGGATAAATATCTAAGTATCATGCCATTATGACGGCAATTTTGGAATCTATTTTTTTTAATGTTACATTTTGATTTTTGGATGCAAGGAATTGAAAACACAGAAAAACAGCTGAGTTTCTAAAGATTTTATTTTCTTAACTACTTTGTCACCATCTGCAGTTTCTTCTTTGTTAGAAATGTAATTTGCTTTGTAGGATGCTGTATCTTATTTTTTCTGTTTGGTTACAAATCCTTCAGTTTTAACATATTTCCTGCTTTCCATTATGAAATATAGCTTACTTTCATCCTGCTTCTGTTTAGGTTCTTTTTCTACCACTTCAGGCATGATTTCTATGGCCTAGTAAACCAGGGATCTGTAGTGCATAATCTAAAATGGCGTGGTGTTTCACAGTGTCTTCTAGAAGATCTCTCTCAAGGTGCTGTAAGGCAGAATAGGTGTCATGACTTTCACACAGGTTTGGCAGGTAACTACCATATGATAACTGGTTGGGGACAGACTCAATGCTGTGGTGCACATTTCCACAACCTATTTTCTTGTCCTTTGAGCAGCCAGTTGGATCATAATATAAAGCAGAGTAATGAGAATGTATTTTTCTTTCTTGCTAGCACTTCAGTGAAAGGTTCATGTTAATGATTTTTTGTTTGTTTGCTTTTTCACAGTGTTCATAGTGAGAGTAATCAATTAAGTACCTTGTTTGTAATCAACAGATCATATTTTGATTCACATGACAATTTTTTTTAGAATCTCAGTAGTCCCTGCCAAGTGAGCAAGGCTTAAATTGTCTTGAAGGAGTGCAGTTATGTTTGCTGAGTGTAACGCTAAACAACCTATGACTAGGTAATATATAATATAATAATACTTTTAGCTGAATTGAATCCCCAGAAAGCTGATAGTAAGATGTGCAAATAAGGAGGAAAACCAGACAAAACTATAAGTCTATTATAAAAGCCTGTGAAGTGTTACTATCCCTTTCTGAAAACAGGAAAATCTGTCTTTGTTATACTTACAGTAGGCATTGTGCATGTTATAGGTCCTAACCCTAAGCAGAGCAGGAAAAATCAGCATTTTCCCAGGCTGAGGATCAATACACGAGGGAGGTGCCAAAAAGGAAGATGTGAGGGAGCAGTATTGGGGCAGCGCCATGCTCCCCTTGGCATGCCTATTGTAGTTGCAGTGTCCCTGGAGCTCTGGGTTTTGTGGCTTTTTCAAGCCTAACCCTAAGCGGAGCAGAAAAATCAGAATTTTTCAAGGTGAATTTCCATGTTGTGGGTGGTGCCAAGGTGTGAAGGGAGCAATGTTGGGGTTGGCATGCCTTTTCTAGTTGCAGTGTCCTTGGACTTCAAGGCTCTGTGGTTTTCTCAACACTAACTGTAAGCGTAACCCTAACCCTAAGCGCAGCAGCAAAAGCGGCTCCTTGCCCAGGGGCCCAGGACATAAATTGCACCAAGAACAAAGCTGTTGAGGAAGCAATCTTTGGGAAGTGGGGTGTTCCTTTTTCTAAATACAATGCTACAAAACCTACCAAAATGATACCAAATAAAACCTAAGGCACCAAAGTTAAAAGAAGAGACAAGAGACAAAACTCATGAAAAGAAATGGAAAAAAAAATTGTAAAACAAAAAGAAAACAATAAAAAGGCACGGGAATGCATAAAGGGCAAAGAAAAGAACCAAAGACCACTGAATTGATCCTCATTGAAATCACAAGAATTCTTCGTTCTGGGAAATCTTGAAAACACAAAAGAAAATGTTACAAACACTCAGGAAAGGTAATATTATCAAATAAAATGAAAAAAAAAAAAGAAAAAGAAAATTTTGAAATGGAGTACCAACAATCAAATGGATAGGGATGAAATGAAGTGCAGTGAAAAGGACCAAAACTTACCAAAATTACTCTTACTGAAATCGAAAAACCAGAAAAAGAAGTCAAAGGAAAAGATAGAAGAAGAGATAGATAAAATGAAATGCCTAATGGAAAAAAAAATCTTCATCGAAGGGAAGGCAAGAAGAAGGCTTGGGATGCCATGAACTGCAGGAAAATGAGCAAAACCTTGTTAAATAATTGCTCATAAAAACCACAAGACTTAATTTCCTAACCCATACATTTCAGGAACATTTTCTTTCAGAAAAAAGGAAATCAATTTCTTCACAGATATTTCATTTGACACAGATCCCTGATTTTGAGAATTCAGTAAGGTTAAGTTAGGCAAGATTTGGTCTTTTTCATTGAACTTCATGGCATCCCATGCCATTTGATTGTTTTCCCTTCAGGGAAGTTTTGGGTTTTTCTTAATTAGGCAGGTAATTTCATCAATATCCTCTTTTGTATTTCGTCTCAGTTTGTTCCCCAATTACGGAATTTCAGTACAGATATTTTGGCAACTTTTGGTTCTCACTTCATCCTGATCATTTGTTGTAATCACTCAATTTCCAAACATAAATTTTTCTTCAATTGTCTTTAGGTTGATCATATTAAAATTGGAATATGATCATATTATATCATAAAACAAAGAAATTCCATTCAGGAAAGGAAATTATATCTTCAGATTTCAATGAGGATCAGTTCAGTAAGCTTTGGTCCATATCTATGCACTTCAAGGCATCCCATGCCTTTTGGACGCTTTTCCCTTTGGTGAAGAATTTTTTTTTTTTTTTTTTTAATTAGACAGGTCATTTCATTCAATTATTCTCCTCTCTTTTCAGTCTTCTCAGATTTTTCCCTGAATTTTGCAACTTCAGTGAGATTAAATCAGGCAACCTTTGTTCTTTTGCACTGCACCTCATTTCTTCCCAATCCATTTGATTGTAGTCACTCAATTTCCAAATTTTCTTCTTCTTTTTCAGTTGCATTTTATTTGATCATATCTCCTTTCCAGAGTGTTTGTAAGGCGTTCTTTTCTGATTTCAAGATTTCATTTCCTTTTCTGAAAGGAAAATTTTCCTTTCAGAAAGGAAGGGAAATCTTGACATTTCAATGAGGATTAATTTGACAAGCTTTGGTCCATATCTGTGCACTTCATGGCACCCCATGCCTTTTGATTGTTTTCCTTTTGGTGAAGTTTTTTTTTTTGTTTTTTTTTTGTTTTTTTTTTATTAAGGCAGGTCGTTTCATTCAATTCTTCTCCTGTCTTTTCTGTCTTCTTGTTTGCCTTTTTCCCCTGACGCTGGGGTTTCATTAATGTTGATTTAGGTAAGTTTTGGTCATTTTAACTGTGCTTCATGGCATCCTATGCCTTTTGATTGTTTTCCCATTGGTGAATTTATTTTTTTTTAATAAACCACATCATTTCAGCAATGAGCTTAAAAAAACCTGCATTTTGTTTCTTTTTTTCCCTAGTGTTGCGTTTTCATTACGGTTAATTTTGGCAGGTTTTGTTCCTTTTGCACCTCATTTCATCCCAGTCTATTTGCGTGTAGTCTATTTCCTAATTTTCTTCTTCTTTTCTATTGCGTGTTTTTTGATCATGTTTGCTTTTCTAATTTTTTTGTAATTTTTCATCTTAAAATTAACTTTTCTGTAATTCCAGAATTTTCCATCTACAGTAAATGAAATTAGAGGAGAATATATTCATGGACTGCATGCCTATTAAAAAAAAAATCTTCCCCAAAGGGAAAACAATAAAATGGCTTTTGTTGCCCTGAATTGCATGGAAATGTTCCAAAGCTTGCGAATTTATCATCTTTGAAATTGCAAGATTTTTTTTTTTTTTCTGGAAAGGGAAAATTTCCTTTCTGGAAAGGAATTGCAATCTTGAAAGCATAGGAGAAATTGTGACCAACACTCTTGAAATGAGATGTGATCAAAGGCATTTTGGGTTTTTTAAGCTTTACCTTAGTTTTTTCAGAAAAATGAGCATTTTCATACGCACAGATACCCAGCATATGAGTATTTTCATAGGGTAAGGTATGGAGAGATCAATGTTGTGGTAGTTCCATGGTCCCCTTGGCATGCCTTTTCCTGTGCACTGTCTCTGATCTCTGGACTTTCAAGTTTTCTCTACCTTAACCCTAAGCATAACCCTAATCCCAAGGAGAACACTAGAATCGGGCTTATTGTGAGGATGAGATGTCCAGCACTTGGGTGGTGCAGGCTCTCTCCCTTCAGAGGTACACCTAGGTTTGTGGCAGCTGTGCCAGAGCTGTCTGTTCTGCTGCTGCTGCAGCACAGTCATGCTTTGGCCATTTTCAGAAAAGAGAGAAGGACACATGTCATTGCTCTATCTTCATCATTCCTTTGCTGGTGTAGGATATTTCTTATTTGATCTGGTAGAAATGAGACTGGTAAGAGAACCAGGCAGTTCTAGTAGCTTTGTTGAGGCCTTTTTCTTTTTTCTGCTCCTCCTTGTAAGAAGGGGATACCAACTTTGGTAATATAAAATAGTCTTTGCAGCAGCACTCAGCAAACCTATTTCAGAAGTTAGAAGTCTTTTGGCTTCAGGGGGCAATGCTTATGTTAACGGCAATGCTAAATATTGTCCATTGTTTCAGAGTCGATTGCATATGTTTGTTTTTACTTTCAAACAATAGGCAATGCCCCAGGGTTACAGTACATATGCTGAATGGGTCCTTAGAATGAGAAAACATGATTTGTCAAATGACTTATTCAGAAAATACCAAACTGAATGAACTCATTTGAACAGTTCTATTATGCTCCCCTGGTGAGCTATTCTTTAAACAGAAGAACCTTATTAGTGTAACAGTCACTCCAGGCCCAAGATGTTAATGTTTTCTTTGGCTCTGAGTTGGAATGTACATATGTAGGAATCATTTTCATTTTCTAATTATTACAAATGATGTTCTGTTCTTTACAAACAGAACTATTTTCAGGGGGAAAGTTATGCTCAGGAAGAAACCAAGTAAACATTTTTTACTTAAGGTTTCACTAGAATAACTAAAACGAATTGACCAGGCTCATTGGATTTAATCAAGCCATGACTATAAACTTGGAAAAATACTCAGTAACAGATTTTCTGCCTGTAAGCTGTCTTTTGACTGAAAATAGATAGTCATGCTAAATTACTACACTGCATTTTGCTGTTTTATTAGGCTATTTATTAGGCTATATTATGTTCTTATGTCAATCTACTAAATTTGTTCTTTTAAAGAAAAAATGCTAGGTGATAGTTGATGCTATATTATGAGGTGTGTGTGTTAAATCCTACAATCTTTTGTTCAGAAAGTTTTTCTTGATCATAGAATCACGGCATATACTGACTTGGAAGGGACCCATCAGGATCATTGAGTCCAACTCCTGGCCTGCACAGGACAACCCCAAGAGTGACACCATGTGCCTGAGAGCATTGTCCAAATGCTTCTTAAACTCTGTGGGGTTTGATGCTGTGAATACTTCCCTGGGGAGCCTGTTCCCATGCCCAACCACCCTCTGGGTGAAGAACATTTTCCTGATATCCAACCTAAACCTCTCCCGATGCTGTGCCTGATGCTCCCAGGGCATGCTTGGCCCTCCTGGCTGCCAGGACACTACTGACTCATGTTCAAGTTACCACAGACCAAGACATGAGGAGGTCCCTTTCTGCAGCACTGCTCTCCAGCCTCTTATTCCCTGCTATATACAGACAATTAGGTTTGCCCCACCCCAGGTGCAGAATCCAGCACTTCCCCTTGTTGAACTTAATCTAGTGGGTGAGTGCCCATCTCTAATTTGTCGAGGTCTTTCTGCAGGGCCTCTCTGCTCTCAAGGGAGTCAACAGCTCATCCCAATTTAGTGTCATCAGTAAACTTAGTATTCTCTAAGTCCTGCATCCAAGTCATTTAAGTCTTTAGTATTGGATGGCCAGACATTTTAACAGTGAAAAATCAAACCTTCAAATTTCAGAGAAGTAGACCTCAGCTTCTTCAGAGTAGTACTGTCCAAGAGTGATATTCCTTCCTGAGCACAGAAATAGAAATTTGTTTTTCATAGTATCTCATGGTTCATTTACGCATCTAGACAGCATTAATGCGGACTTGTAGCATAGGCATATAGACTTACACATAATAAAAGACAATAGCTGTTTTTTTGTAATCAAACTATTTCCTAAATCATATGATGTCACTGCAGTTGGTCGTGAATGTTGCAGAAGGAATGCAATCAACAGCAAATAGCTGTAATATGAAGATTTTGTCATGCACTTTATTTAAGGCCGAGGGAAGACATCTGTTCTGAGCTGATTACATTATACCAGTTATATATAATCAGGTTGTGTTTTAAATTGCTGATCAATTCAAGAAGCATGCTTATCCACAGCAGTAAATATATGCTGTATCTTCACAGGAAGCTATTTCAGATTTTACTGGGTTGCTACTATGTGTCTGACACTCAAAGAGTCACTTCTCACAGGTTTGGTAGATAGATTACAAGTAAATGTGCATCAAAAAATTTGTCATACACTCATTCTTACTCTGATATGTTTCCATCACCCTGAAATGTTTATATGCATGGCCTCAAAACATGGTAGCGTATCTAATCAGTTTCAGCATAGTAATTTTTTTTCATTTATTTCATTTTTAATTTTGTGTGATATCTGTCAGATTCTTTATATCAGTCTGTCTCATCTGACCAGAAGTTACACAGCAGTATGTGCTCTATGCCAGGACAATTCCTTGGGTGAGAGCAAAATTTCAAGTTTCTGAAACTGAAGTATATAGTGAGCCCTGGAACTCTATATTTAAATTATATGTTGGACAACTCTGGCCAGAAGAAATGTCACAAAATGAAAATGGACATCAAATTGTTGCATAGAAATCACAAAGACATGAAGGCAGTATTGTAACAGAAAATAACCATGTTAGTCTGAAACTTGGATACAGTCACTCTCTGCTTAAAATACTGAGACCGGAGTATTTATTACCAGAAAACTTGTTGGGGGCAAAGTCCTTTGGTTTTGACTTTGCTTGTTTGTGCTTTTAAGAACCCTTTATTTTTTATCCTTCTTAAATTTGCATATTTGAAAATGTGAAAAGCATAGGAGCTGCATACAAAGCTATTTCTGTAATTTCCTTTTTCTTTCTCTTCACATTAATTTCTAAGAAATAATTGATAGATAAGCAGTATTTAGTCATATGAGCATCCAGAGCACTAAATTCAGAGATTATGGCTCCTTATCCATATGGCATTGCTTTTCAGTTGTGCTTTTTGGACCAGCTTAATATTTAATTCATGAATAAATAGATATGATAAACAACAGAACAATAGTTTCCAGATGTGCATCATTTATGTTTCTTTTCTAGCATATGAAGATAGATAAACAGAATATTTGTTCACTTTGGACAATACCTAAAATTGCAATCTGGCATCAAAGGTATAGATTAAGTGAAATTCAGGTACCTAAATTCAGGAGAGCTATCCAGGAAAAACAAAACCAAAGAAATCCACCCCAAAAATCTGTACACTTTATTTCCTGAATGCAACAAACTGCTATTGCTACAGCACATACAGAAGTACTGCTTTATTGGCTGAGCTGCCTATCCACTCCCCATAGAGTATCCAGACCTAATGTGTACTTCTGCTGAAGTCCCTTGGAATGTGCTTGCTGCTATATATCCATGCTTGGCTAAAAATGCCTGGTCAGAAATAAGTAGTGACAGCCAACTTTGGGACATGAAAATAAAGGTCCAAGCATTTGCTTTTAAATTCAGAAAGCATCCAGGTTCTGCTTTCTAATTTCAAGGAGATGCTGAGCTGCAGTCCAGAGCCCTTAGTGTTTTATGTTGGTTATCCTAGATGTCCCAGTGTTGAGTATCTGGATTTTTAGAAAAATGTTCCCAAGTGTCCCTTGGGAACACTTCAACAATTAAGGCCTATATAGCCTCTGACAGTCTCTACTTAGAAGAAGATAGAGGTCCAGAATGATGTCAGCAGGAAAATAAATTAACTTTCTCTATAGTTTTGCTGTTTAACCCTATCAAAGCTTTTTTTTTTTTTTTTAGTTCTTTAGCAGCCAGAATGTATGAAAGGCTATTAGAAAAAAAAAAAAAAAAAAGGGGGATGCAGGATAAAGGATGCTGTGGAAATGCAGGCCAAACAATAAACAGGAATGTCCTTCAATCAGGAAGTGTTAGTCATCATCTGGTGAGGGAAAAAAAGTAGTCTGGCCAGAATTAAAAAGAACATAAAGAAAAATGGGAGGAGACTTAACATGGAGGTTAGAAGTAAATGCATAGAAATAGGTTGAGAGTTTAGAGGACTGAATGAATCAAGAGAATTGAATGAATGAATCACAGGATGATTGAGTCCAATGTTTAACCAATCACCATCTCTTCAACTAGACCATAGTGCTACATGCCATGTTCAGTCTTTTCTTGAATGCCCCCAGGGATGGTGACTCCACCATCTCCCTGGACATTCCATCCCAATGCCAGAACACCCTTTCAGTGAAGAAATTCTTCCTGAGAAGTCAAGTCCATTGTCATCCTGTAGCAACGACTGGAAGAGCCTGCTACCTCATAAGCTTTCTGTCTGTAAATTTGATCATGCTTGAAGGTATTAAATGTGTCAGTAAAACCTCTTATTGTCTCAGCTAAGTATGGCAAGGAAGGGAACATGAACAGTCAGATATTTTAATAGTAATCTCAAAATGTGCAGTATCCTACATCATAGTAAAATGTATCCATTTGAATCTGGGATATTTAAATTCCAAGGAAGGAGATTATGTTGGGAAAACTGTGTATTTCCATGTGTGTTTGATAATGTGCTGAGCTTAGGCTATGGTTTGCAACTATGAATTTGTGGAAGTCAGGGTTTTGCTTCAAATTCTAAACCTGTTGTCCTTCCTGGGAGCTCCGACTGCAGAGTTCTATTAAATCCCATCAACTTCCTTGCTCCCAATGATCTGGCCCATCTCTTTGCTGGCAGTTAATTTGTCCAATCTTTTCTTCCCAGCTGGCAAAAGAGTGTGTTTACTTGTATTTTAGACATTGTAGTTGAGTTGATGATAGTGTCTCATCTTAAATTGCTGGTATGCTTGTGCTGATGTGCCAAATTCTGCTGCAAGAGCAGCCAGAACATGGGCAGACATTTCCTTCTACATCCTCTGCTGTGGCGCAGTGACCTTTGACAGCAAACTTTGGGATGGAGGGGAGGAGAGGCAGAAATTAACTGCAGTAGGTTATACTCTTCAGTATGTTACCTGAGGTATTGTCATCCATGTATTTTTACATCTGATGAGGGCCATATTTCATACCTGGAAAAATGCATGTGCATCAGAGAGGCCCTGAGTATTGCAATAATATGTTTTCTTCCCTGATGCCACCAAGGGTTTTCTGAAAATGAGAAGCTCTCAAATTACATGGGGATTTGGCCAACCATGTATTCCAAAATAAAGCATTTCCATCAGACATAGTGTTGAGCCAGTTTACTAATGCAGACTACTTTGTCTCTGCACATTGTCCTAATAGAGCCAACTGACATGTTTTTGCCATTGGTGAAGGACAAAGTTTGAAAAGAAAATTCAGAATTTGTCCCAAATATTTCTCTGGGTCAGAGAAAGGCTGAATGGTTTATTTGCTCTTAGTGCTGCAGGATTTTGCATTAGAACAGAATATTTTCTTTTATTCCATGACTTTTCTTGTCAGATACTTTTTATCATAGATTGTGTTCTCATACAATTTCATCACCAGATTTTAAAAAATATTCTATCTCATCTGATAAGATTTCCTATAACTATCTCTGTTTAATCTTCTCAGTTTGAGAAATTGTTCCATCTGAATATCTACACTTGGGTTCAATGTCTCCTACTTTCAGGAATACTTTGTAAGCTGTTACAACTCTAACCTCAAGCTCGGTTAAAAATATATCTGTACAAGGCTCGTGGAAGTTACATGATTGCTCCCCTCTTTGTCTCTGAGTGATTATTTACTGAATATGCATCTTTATTTTCTGCTCATTCATTAGGACTTCTTATCTGATTCAAGTGGGTACATGCAACTTTGTGAATCAGATTTAATAGTTCCAGAGTCTTGAATTGGTCTTCGTAGTTAGGTGGTAGCTGAATCCAACAGCAAATATAGGGGCATTGCGTTACAAACAAAACCCCCACTTATATCCTGTCATGGTTTAAGCCCAGCTGTCAAAAAAGCACCACACAGCCACTTGCTCACTCCCCTCTGGTGGAACTAGGGAAAGAATCAGAAAAGTAAAAGTAAGAAAACTCATAGGTTGCTATAAAGATAGTTTAATGGGTAAAGCAAAACCTGTGTGTGCAAGCAAAGCAGAATAAGGAATTCCTTCACTCTCTATTGACAGCCAGGTGGTCAGCCATCTCCAGGAAAGCAGGGTTCCTTCACTCCTCATAGTGACTTGGGAAGACAAATACCATCACTCCAAATGCCTCTGCTTCATTCTTGTTCCCTCTAGCCTTTTCTAACTAAACATGATGCCACATGGTGTGGAATATCCCTTTGGTCCATTGGGGACAGCTGTCCCAGCTGTGTTCCATCACAGCTTCTTGTGCACCCCCAGATTATTCACTGGTGTGGCAGTGTGAGGAACAGGAAAAAAAAGCAACATCTAATACCATATAGCATGATTAGGGACCCAAAATCCCTGGAGGGTGAATTCGAGGAATCAGATGCCCTGGATGCATAAGAGGATGTTCTGCTAGATATTTTATGTAACACAAAAAGTGATTTAACAATGAAAAGAGTGAAATATGCAGCATCCTATTTGGTGTGAAGGTTTCAGGATCTCCATGATGAGGGATGTATTAAGATAAATGTAGGCTTGGAAAATTTAAAATAAAATAAATAAATAAAAAATAACAAGATAAAAGAAGTCATTGACAAAGGCTTTAGCCTGTCAGTTCTTGAGTTAGCAGTCTTTGAAACCTTGTAATAGTATTATATTGAGCATCTAATAAAACATAAGAGAAGTTTTAAAACCTGTAACATGGACCCCAACAAAACAAACAAACTTTTTTAAATCAGTGGGTGTTTTAATTGTAACATATTCACTTTTGTATTATCTCGAAGCATATGCTTCATGTCAAAGCATTCTTTGTCTGTAATACATTGGAAAATAATCCTTGAAACAGTCTGGAACAACGCAAAGACAAGAAGTTAAAGGACAGCCATATTACTCAAGTTATGTATTCTGTCATATTTAGTCACCATATGGGATACTTTCCTCTGCTTTACATCACTCTTAATTAAATTTCTCTATTCCATTTTGTCTTCTCCATCTCCCTCCTTGCTTTTGTCTCCTGTCACAAAGCTGAAGTTCTGTGTTACCAGCTCATCTCTTTTCCATACCTACATGTCTCCAGAAATGCAGGCCAAAACCAACAGATTTATCACAGCCTTAATGACAGCTGGCTGCATGCTGAGTGAATTCTTAAATTCCACAAAACTACTTTTCTTGCGAAAACATGTGGAGTTGCAGCAGTCAACATTTTATTGGGACTGTTATCTCCAGATGAAGAATGACTCTGCTGGAAAAAATTATTTGGTATCAGCTATAGACCTATTTTTAGCTTCTTGTTTGGTGAAATTTCAGAAAACATAATTAGTCATATGTTGAGAGATGTTCTTTATGTCTTAAATTCAATTTTTGCAAACCACATTTAATCACTACCTCGTCCACAACTTTACACTTGGAATCAGAAGACATGGTGAGGTTTTTTATGAGAATGTGATTCTTCATATTTCTTTGGGTATATATTTGTGTTTATGAAGATTGTAGGACTGGCAGTACTTAAGACTGAAATCTTCCTTTTGTTTACATGGAAGATTTGTGCAGGCAATGGTACTGGAATCATCCCCTACTTCTGTCACTTATGAACTTCAAGCCTAGCATTGGGGCAATGGTGTTCTCAGAGGCAGAAAAGTAGAGCAGGTCAGAAACATTCATTCTCCCCACAAGTATTTATAGTGAAAACAAAACAAGATTACTTTAATGGAAAACATACACAGAAAATCTTAAGGGTTTGTCAAAAATAAGAGCTTATAAGTGAAAATATTTTTTTCCCAAATGAAATCTAAGCAAACTGTCAAATTTCAAATTGGATTAAAACAAATTGAAAGATTAAACCATATCTGGCTGGCTAAGTTTTGGTATGGAATTATAGTCAGGTGCCTCATAATACCACCATGTCCCCCAAATCAGAACTCATGTTTGGCCTACTTTTCCCATAATACAATTTCAGTTCCTCCTCAGGAAATTTTCTGGAAAATGAAGTTCAGTTTTTACTGCCCTGAAAAGGCAGTTTGAACTATGTGAATTGGATAAATGTCACCTTTCTATTTCTATTTAAAGCAGGAAAAGAAAACTCTTTTGCTAGAAGAATAGTAATGCTGGAGTTTTATTTTTCTAGCTGGTGGAGAAGTTTTCTTTGGTTCCTCTCTGATTACAGGTGGTCTGATTCAAACTTCACATTTTTTCACAAAGCTGCCAAAATAGAAGAATAAGTTTCCTTGCAACATCATAGTCCATGTCATGGATGGAGAAGAAGTATACAAAGACTAGAATGAAGGGAGAGAAGAACATTTGGGATAGTTTCACACTGCTGAATGGTCTGACAAAGCTCACAATACAAGTAGAGCTTCTGCAGCCTCTGTAGTTTCTATCCCATCTGTGCTCAGAGTAAACTCTATGTAATTGAAAGGCAGGCCTCTTGGCTATGATCATTTAAATCCCAGTCCCAATGTTCTTGTGTTTCCACACATTTGTATTGATGGCAAGCTGTTGTCTATCTGCTTGATCTTACTCTCATTGACTTGTTTGGGCTGCTTTTTTTCGGTTGACCTCATTGCCACTTGAAATGCAAAACATTTAGATTTCTGATGATCTGTTTCTAGCAAGTTTAAAGAAGGTGATATAACACCATTTATTGACAAAATTGAGAACTGTATGTTACCCTTATTTTCAGGTGGTTCTTGATGAAAAGCCTGTTGTCCCAACTGGAACCATTTTTTTCAAATGACAGTGGCAGTTTCCTTTTGCAGCTCACAGTGCTTAAGAGAGTTTCGGATCCCTTACACAAAGATAGATGTATAGATTGTTTCTGTGGCACCTCTGTTAATGGTAATCCACTGAGATGAGTTTCAAGATTATTACAGATTGTTTCATGGCTGTCTCATGGCTCAATATTGAGTAACATCACACTGTGTGAAACAGTGCCATAGAATACAAGGATCTAAATAGTCAGAATAGCAAAAAGCAATCTGAGGAAAAAGTAGCATGTTTAATCAACATGCTTTATAGAGCTTTCAAAGCACAAATAGCATGAATGTTGATCATTCAACCAGGTTTTTAGCAGTAAAAATTAGTAATCAAGGATGTTTTCTCTATACTTACAGGAATCAACTTACTTAACTGAATGTGGTTTTTTGGTTGAGTGTTAGTACAGCTGAGATGGAGGATTTATTGGTTTTTATAGCACGGTTAGATGAAGTTAGCTATTTCACTTAACCTGTTTCTCAGTAGCTGAAGGCTTTTCCTAATTTTACAGATTACATTTTTCTAATTTTACAGGTAACTTTAATTACAGAAAAAGTTGTTGGTTTAATTAAAAATAATTTGAAAGAATAAAATTTCTTCTGCAGAAAAATACAACTCTGACTATTTTATAGTCAGAGACTAGGTAGAGTGTTTTCTTTTGTTTGTTTTCTATAAACATTCAAAACAACAAAACTTGACTGTTATATTGTAATGTATTGCAAATAATACATTTCCTACAATGCTACTGAATACTTAACAATTATTCTCATAATTTCCAAAGAAATTCAATTTGTTATGGTTCTTTTGTGCTCACAGAACAATCTAATTCTCATGACCTGTGAATTTAAATAGTTTTTTATATTCTTTGGTTAAGCATTTGCCAATTTTTAATGATTTAATTAAGCCTCTGATTAGCTTACTCTCTAAGACTGCACTTGTAAGCAAAATTATATTTTTAATTCAAAATGCACAGTAATATAGTATAGATAATCACAGGTCTGTGGGGGAAAAAAGTGAATCCAGCATAGATTTTTTTTCTTTCCCTGGTATCCAGATTTACAGGTTAGTAAATATTATGAAATCTCTACTTAGAAATTGTTTTAATTTGAAAACTCGAGAGGCATAATCCCATCCCCCTTCAGATACATTTACTGCTGAAATTCCATATTTAGGGTTATGTTTTTCTTTTACTGGTTCCATTAATGTCTTTGAATAATGGCTTCCCATGCAGTAATCTAATTATTGTTTGGAATAATTGGGAAAGTGGCCCATTGTCATAGATCAGGTAGGAAATTGATAAAAGAAGGATAGAAGTGAGTTATATGGGGCATGGGAGTCTAACTAGGAATGTTGAGATAATGGAATAGGTTAATTTTTGATTGAAAACCAATGACATCTACACAATGAGTCCTATTGAGTAGTTGCTGTGATTTAGGAATGTTACTGCCCAACTCAGTGCCCCCACCAAGACTCTCTAAACCACACACTGCTGGCTCTCACTGCCCCATTCTCCCCTCACCTTCCCAGCTGTGATGGGATGGAGAGAATTACTGGAGGTAAGAAAGGCAAAGATCACAGGCTGAGATAAGATAATTTACTGGAAACAGCAATGAGATAAGAAAATGAACAGTAAGAGCAACAATGTTAATGGCAGAGGGTACAGGAAAAGAAACAATTCACACAGAAAACCTTCTCAGTATTAGACAATATGGGATGGCTCCCTCTGCTATGTTTACTTGACCCTTCTCCTGAGAAGAGTGTCCCTTTCCCCTGCCCCTAGCAATGATGTGAGGTAATACAGAATAACCTCATGGTCCCCTCCCAGCTACTGAAAAAATTAACCCCGGCCAGAACCAGGACAGTAGTAGAACTTGCAGAAGCTCTAATACATGGGATATTTAAAACTGAGTAGGACAGACAGGAAAAAATGGGTTTTGGGGAATTAGTTTTTCACTGGCAAAGGGGTGGTCTAGTTACCTACTATCTCATAAGTGCCTTTAAGTCTGTTTGAACAAATACTTGGAATTACATATGTCCTGTGGTCCCACGTGGACTTCTTTTGTATCTAGCAGTAAGAGATCATTATCCTGTGAAAGTGCTTGACAGTAAATGCTTAATTTTCAGTCTTTGTTACTGGACAGTTAAATCTCAGTTTATGTAGAGTCACATCGTGCCTACTTGTTTACTTGCAGTAGAGAGAACTCAGAAATCAACTTGTCCCGTGGATCACAAAAAACCCCTAAAGCTGGCCAGCAGCACATGGAGTTTCAAATGGTGGGAAATAGGCAATGACTTCATTGATTTTTGATGTTTTGAATTCTAATTATTTGCATTTTATGTCTTTTACAGACCATCTGAAAGGAAAGATAATCCAGAGGCAGATACAGAGAGCAGCTCTAGGTAAGAGTGTAACATTTCAGATAGGATACAACAGGTACAACAAGCTCTCTCCCAGGGCTGTATCTGCTTGGGAGGCAGGTTGTCTTTTCTACAACAGTTTTTTTTGCCACAGTATTTCTACAATAGTCCATGCCACAAAGAACATGGACTCTGTGTATTTTGCCTGAATTTTGACTCAAAAGGTGTCTGATTTTAAGCATGGTGAGAAAACTAATACACAATTCTTACAGATTTGGGAGTTTGGTTTCTGGTTAGTCTAATCTGAATTAACAGACATTGATTTTTCCTGAGGCTGAGCTAGTAGCCATGTTTCCACAATCTACCATTCTTTTTAATTTTTCTCAGTCCAAGGGGGACTGAAGGCATATACAGTTCATTTCTCTCGCATCTAGTTATTGAAGTTGAGAAGTTATTTCTTGCAGTTTCTGTTGACACAGCTGTAAAGCTAAAATTGTCTGTGTCAGTTGTTCACAAAAGTGTAAAGTCATCCAAATTCAGTTTAAGGTGCTTTAAGCTGACTTCACTGACCTTGTACTGAAATGGCCTAGGAGTGTTCATAAGAATTCCACTTTGGGGACAGTAAACTTCAGCCAAAACTTGACAGAAAATCGCTGGGGCAATCGGTTTAGATCCCCCCTCAGTTTGATCCATAGAGGAATCTCAAATGTGCCTTCATGTACTTCACATAAAAGATGGAGCTAACTCGGACCAGATTGCAGCTGCTATGTGTATTTCTATGTATTCATAACATAGAGAACATTTATTTCTTAATAAGAGAGAGGAAATTTGGGGACTATCTTTTCTTCCAAAAGTCAGGCGAGTAAGTTACTTCAGAATAACAATACTGTTTCTTTTTCTAATTTACCCATGCATCTCAAGCTTTGGTGATGATGTTATTGTTTCATACCTTTATAATTTTTTATTTTAATTTAAAAATCAGCGCTAAAAATAATTTTGTCTATGTCGAGAAAGCCCAGGAATCAAACTCAGTTGATTTTTATCAGGATGAGAAGGGGAAGGGAAGGAATTGCTCATCTCTTCTTCCTGTTATCCAGTGACAGGACACATGTGAAAGGTTCAAAGCTGCATCAGGGGAGGTTCAGACGTGATATTAGGAAAAGATGCTTTACCAAGAACAGGCTTCCTTGACAGGTGATCAATGTCCCATACCTGACTGTTTAAAAAATATTTGAACACTCTGGTTTAATAGTAATATGCTTTCACTTTTGGTCAGCCCTGAAGAGGACTGGGTGATTGCTGGGAGTCCTGTCCAACTCCTCCCCTTCCCTGCCCTCTCCTTCTCTCCTCTGAAGTTCAATTTAAAGGTGCTAACTTCAGAATAGCATGGAATTTTTTCTTTAATTCACTCTAGATTTGAATACCATCTATTTAGTAATTTTTTTAACACTGTTAAAAGTTACATCAGGATGAATAGGAGTGCTGTTTATGAGAATTCCTTATTTAATGTTTTGAAAAATGAACTTATATTCTGAATGTGTGTTTCAATTTGGATGATAATATCTGGTCTTGTACACTGACTTTTTTACTACATAGAAAAATTGCATTTCAAATGCTGTTTTCAATAACTAAGCTGTTTTTCATATCATAGGTAGGCATAATTTTTCATGTCCCTAGGAAATGCCATAGTAGTGACTTTACCAGCTTTACGTTCACAGTGTGAATATTCTATTAGTATTTCACCTTACAGCAGGCAACCTGTGTGGTTTTGCCTTTTTGTTTTGAGCATTGCTGTCTGCTTATTCTCACTAAGTCTGGACTGCACAAAGTATTTTCCAGTATTTACATTATTATTTGAAACACTCTGGATATTTAGACTTAATATTTTTTCTATGAGTTGGGGAGCATTATTTGCTTGCCTGCCTTTCTGAATGAATGATCTTTCAAAGAGTAACAGGTGCCAAATCTCCCAGGAACTTCTTGATGATCAGAATGTCATCAAGATATTTTTAAATGAAAACTGCGTGGTTAAAAGTCTAATTAAGGGTCTGTTGAAATCCCAGCATTAAATAAAACACACCATTGTTTCAACTAGAAACCAAGTTAACATCTTCCAGCTGTCTTTCTTTTCTTCCCCTTAACTTAAAACATTTTATGGTTAAAACTCTTCAAGAAACTATTCTAGTCTGATTTTAAAGAGTGTAGATCTGTTTCCCTTATGGCTGTGCTTAAGATGTGGATTTCTTTTTGAAGGAAAACACCGCTACTCGGCCCATTGCTCTTAGCTATCTCTTTTAAAACACCATATGCTGGGAGTTAAAATAGGTTTAAAGAGTTGGGAGGTATCATCAGAGACAGTGGATGCTCAAAGTTTGTCAGTACACTACCAGAAACATTGAATACTTTATGTAAATTTGCAAGGATTCATCTCAGTGTGCTTTTCATCTTTATTAACTGCAAAAAAATACCTTATTAGGCAAATAAATTATTTTAGTTATCTTTATGAAATTATTTCAAAGTAATACAACCATATTTTTAGGCAGGATTTAAAGTTCCTTTTGCATGCCTAACTGCACTTCAGAAGTATTTAAACTGAAATAACGTGCACACTGCTTAAGTATTGACAGCAAAAACACTGGGTCACAAACATGCTTCTGGGTGGAAAAGATGGGGGAAAAGGATGGAAAGAAAAGCTTTCCCTGGGGTTTGCAGTGTTGTAGAAGAAAAGCTGGTGTTTTATTTGATTCTAGTGAAGCATTATCTTATGCTGCTTTAAAGCAGTATTTCTGTAAAATGCAGAGCCTGATGGCAAAACGCTTTTGCTTCTGAGGAGGTTTGTTAGGAGCAAATTACTGTCCAACTCTGTTGTCTTTGTAAAGATACTTGAAATGAAAAAATAGAAAAGGAGCAATGTGGGTCTTTGTAAGGAATTTGCATCCCTTGTACAGATTTCAGCATTAAGGCACAGTTTTATCTATCTTTTATTAAAAAACTGCAACCAAACCAAACAAAATCCCACTTGTTTTTCCAGGTTTTGTAACTTGAATTTTAGAAATAAGATTCTGCATTTCTCATGTTATTCAAAGAGCTGATCCCAAGTTCTTTTTTAATCAAAATTCCTTTGAAAAACTGATTCCCCATAAAAAAAAAAAAAAAAAAAGACGAGGTGAGTCAGAAACAACAGATACATTTCAATCCCTGAAAATGCATACCAGCATTTGATTTGGTGTGGCAAATGCCTGCGAGCAAAGATTTTGGCATGTTATTTTTATATTTGGATTTGTAACACATATTTGGTTTTAAGCAAATATAGGGACACTTCTGCTTATCTTTCTTCCCTTTACAGCTTTATCTGTACCATCTTTTCCTATATTTTCAAAGCTAGATGCCTGTTCTAAAGATGCTAGTATCAGTCTCTGCCCTTTTTCATTCCTTGCTCTGTGTTTCTTTATAGCATGTTTGATTCTGCTTACTCACCTTTCCTTGTCTAGAAGTGAATGAACAGATCAGCACAGAGTACAGCAGGGACAGACAGTGCTGTATAATGAATGCATCAGGGTACTCCTGCAGGAGTATTCCAGCCAGGAATAGGATTTCAAGCAATGATTGCTCCAATGCTTGTGATGCTGCCACTACCAGATATCCGACATGGGGACACAAATATGTTGTCTGACATATTTCTGCATATCAGAAGAGTTACAAAGGGGAACTGCTGCTCCCAGTTGTCCAGAGTGTCAGATCCCAGAATCACAGAATGATTTAGGTTGGAAAGGTGGTTTAATCCTCCAGCCATGGAGAGGGACATTTTTCAACCTCAATTTTTTATATTGGGTTGCTCAAAGTTCCATCCCACCTGTCATTGAACCCTTCCAATGTGGCTCATGCCACTGGAAATGCTGGTCCACCATGGTTTGTACCTGCTCTGGATATAAGGTATGTTCAGGAAGTGTATGGTAGTCCTCTCTGCAACCGTTGCAGCCTCTTCTAGACATATATAACATTAATTAGTCCAGTAATTATGACTGTCTTGAACTCATCTGCTGTGATCTGTGTGAATGGAAAGCACATAGCACTTCCAAACTGCTGGTTTGCATCAGAGTTAATCTGTACTTTAAGTAAATCCATATTTAAATAAAATGAGCTTGGTTTCTTTCACTGCTTTGCATCTTGTAACTGAGATGACATTTAACTTTTTTCATATGAAGCAGAAGAGTCCTGATCTGTACTAATGCCATGAAATGAAGAGACACAAGTGTTTTCAATCACAAAATGACAGAAGCTGAGGAAACTGGCAGTTTGTGTTTTCCCACACAAATCCAGCATAGTCCATGGAGAATAATAGATGGCCTGTTTTAAGACCATCATTCTTGGTGATGAAAAATGATATCTTACGTATGGGCTAAATAAAGCACTTTAGAGTAATAATCTGAAGTCCATAATTTCAAGGAGGTTTTTTTTTGTTTGTTTGTTTGGGGTTTTTGGCTTGGTTGGTGGTTTTTGGGGCTTTTTTGCAAGAGATAAGACAATGTCCCCAGTACTACCAGGCATCCAAGAGCTAAAATATGCTAGAGAGCAGTGTAGTCAGTTTGCAATAGCCTCAGAATAAGGGAAAGATTTCTCTTAGGAATTCACAATTTTGATATTCACAATCTTTCTGTGTGTTATATTCTTCTGTACATTTGCGCTTGAAATGTCAAGCAGCAGTGGTGTTTTTGTGTAAGTTCTTGTGCATGCAGTGCACTGATTTTTATTCCTAGGGTGACCTCTGGTGGCATCAAGGCCATTTACTTTAGGGATGAGTTTAATTTCTTTAGTCTATTTCAAATTAAATAGGAATTCTGAGTGACAGAAAGCTGGTAAGATTGTGCTTGCAAAAAGGGATGTTTTTTTCATTGTTGCTAAGACAAAGATATCAATAGCACAACTGGATGAAAATTCAAAACCAGTACCTCTTTGCCTTTTTTAACAAGTTTTATTCTGCCAAAGATACAGATACTTTTGAATTTGCTTTGTACAATTATTGTATCATATTCGGTACTTTTAGAAATATTTACCAAAGCAGTTTTTAATCAAATGCTTGCAACAGTTAGGGACAACTAATTTTTAAAACTTATATAAGTAGTTGTTTGGAAGTTGTTAGATTTTATCCTTTGGTAACTGTGAAGCTACACACCATAACAAACTTACTCTCTTGGTTTTGCATGCTATTTTGTGCTTCAAGTCAGCATAGTTTCTGGCTGAAACTACAAGCTCTTGAAGAGTTTTTTTAAATTTTTGTATCTACCAAGTTCTTCTGTAAAGATGATCACAATCAGGAAAAAAAGCCATGGATTCAAAGCAGCAACTAGACAAGCTGCAATGGTGCCCTTGCCACAGTACTTGAGGTTTCTTCTTAGGTAATATGTTTTGGGGTTTTCCAAGTATTGCACAGGAATTAAGTTTAAAACTGTAGGAGTACGTTCTATTAAGAAGACACTTGTTATACCTGTCCCTTCAGGCCTCAATCTCACACAGACCTTTCTTTCCGCAGGTTTCTCTCTAATCGTTCTAGGGTGTTTTCTAGTTTTATTTTTTGCTGTATTTTTTCTATTACTCTTTTTAGCAGGATTTACTACGTCCAAGGTTAAATTCTAGAGTCAGGCATGAGTCTTCTCTTTCAGTTTGTCTTCAAGAAAGAGAATACTGGTATTTACTGGAAGTCTTTGCAAATATGTCCTCCTCAACTGTCAGAAAAAATTCTGAGATTACTTGTGTGTTCCTATTGAGCTTCCCATGTGACCCACTCAAATCCAGATATCAGATCTCAGAAAAGAGCAAACACATTTTTGAATCAAGTGATATTTTTATTAGGAGTCATGAACTTGTAGCACAGCTACCCAGTACTCAGCTTTATTGACATTGACTTTGGCATTTCACTGTTGTTGGAACAGCTTGCAGTCTCTGTAAGCTTTCTTGTAGTAAGTATTTCTTCTGAAATAATGAGAAGTTCAGTGAGAGTTGTATTATTATTTAGAAACTCCTTCTGGTGTCTAACAAGACAGAATCTGGAGATGAAGCTTTCAATTCTCTAGTTTGGTATATTAAGATAAGATATTAAGATTCTGTGAGGGTAGTTACACATTGAAAAAGTCATCAAAGAAGTTTGCAGGATCTCTGTTCATGGAGTTTTCACAATATGTCTGGACATAATCTGGGTCAGTTTTCACCCATCCTTGAGCAGTTTGAACCACACAAGCTTCCAAGGTCATTCGAACCAGAATGATTCTGTGATTCTAAAACAGGACTTGAGGTGGAGTGAACAAAAAATAAATCTGGTTTTATGCACACAGACTACAGATTCTAGGCCTAAGCTTGTTTGTTTATCTTCAGTATATCTTTGAGTACATCTCTCTTTTGGCTCTAGAAAGCTGGTAGAAAATCTAACTAAGAATAATACGGAGTTTAAAGTGCTGTAGGCTTCTTATTTCTGGACATGTCCAGTGGGTGTGTTGGGCAGCTTGACTAGCTCTGTTTCAGTCAAGGTTTCCTCCATGAAAGCTCTCTGCAATAAAAAATTCTGTAATCTAATGAACTCTAAACAACAAATGGAGCTCTTTCACATCTGTATTTCTGTGAGTTTTTCAAGGTCAGACCTAGAGTAGAAATTTCTATCTAGCTGATTATGTAAAGGACAGGACAAGCGGTGAATAAGAAATAGTATGGCAAGTGTGATATCCAGCATTTCACAACAACCTGCAGGTCTGGTAAAAAAACTTCTGCCATTTTATTTTTTGCTGAAATAGCTAAAGGAAATTAATTCATTCTTTGCTGAATAATGTTTGCATATTTGAGATCAAAATAAATAATTACTTGGAACAAGTAGCTAATAATATCCCACAAATGTGCAGAGGTTGGATATAACTTCTCCAGATAAGAATCTTGTGGTTAAGCTGTAATTGCTTCAGGATATGTCAAGATTGTCTCTTCTCAGTATACAGTACAGTGTAATTCAGCCAACAGCTACCAGAACATCAAGCCCAGTGTCCTTTCCTTCACAGGTCATAGAAAAGAACTGAGTTATGAGAACTCCCTAAATACCTCTGTATTTCTTGTACCTTCTTGAGCTGGTAGCACAGCACAGACAGCCCAGCTGTTCTGCAGCCAGCAGGTACGTGCATGGGAGAACCAGCTAAAGTGTGGCACTCCATGTAGGATATGAGTGTGGCCAGCAGGGATAGGGGGTCCCAAAACCATATTTGGTCCCTACAACTGCCCAAGTTGCACATGGCCCTAATCTAATACATGTGCCAGAACACTGAACAACATCAAAATGAATCTTCTTAAAGAATGACGTTCCTGGTGACATGAAATCCTGTAGTTATAGTTTCAGAAATTTTCTGGAAAACTCATACATCATACCAACATTTTAAAAAGCATTTAGGAAACTGTTTTAAAGGACCTTTGGAGTAGCCATGTGGGAGAGTGGAAATTAAACTTTCTGTAGTACTTTTGTCTTTATTCTGCACTTAACTGAGGTGGGGTCTTAGCACATCTCTCTGCTATTTGCATAGAAAAAAAAACATCAGATCAGTGATAGAGAAGCTTCAGCCCAACACCTTTTGTCTTATTTGAGCCAAGAGTTAAAATAAATAATTTATAGTGCAACCCCATGGTCATAATATATTGATTTCACCAATTATGACATGTCTTTCCTTTGCACTTTCCATCTCCTGTACTCTCATGCAAATGAAAGTAGCAGAAAGATCAAAATTGTTCAGACTGATACAGCCATATACGTTTGTTTCATTACTATTCACTTCTTGAATCAAGGTCAAAACCTCATTTATTGTCTAACTTGAAGTTAAACATCAGTTTCATGGCCCATCTATACCTATATACCGCTGAAACAGAAGCAGTTAAGGATAAATATGTATGCTTATTTTTCCTTAATATTCTTTCAAATTACATTGGTATAAATTTAGTGTACAGTCCAGAATAAATTCTTCTGTGCACTGTCATGAGTGTTTCTACTGACAACCACAAACAGTTCTATGCAGAATGCAGGTAAAACACCCCTTATTTTTGGAAAACATTAGGCCTATTGAATTAATCCCACAGTTGCTATGTGCATTGCACTCCTAAATGTGATCAGACTTTGCTGCCCATGCCTGTGTATGTTGTTCATGCACAGTAATCTGTGACACTCAATGGGACTGCACCTTTAGGTATGTCTTATTCTTAGGAAAGTTGTGCTATATTATTCTCAGGCCGGTCCTTCTCTTGACCAGGTATTACTTTACAAAAGTTGTGGTGCTTATTGAACTGCAGTCTGGATAGTGGTGGTGGGGTATTCCTAATGTCTCATGACAAAATTTAGAAAAGAGATTTTTTTTTTTCCATGAAAGCTCTTGGATTTTGTAGAAATGAATGTTTACAAAGCTTCAAAGCTTATGGATGACAAATCACACCCCTTCTTGGGAGGCAGAGAAAGATCATGATTTTATCTAATATTATGAACAAGATAAATTATGCAAGAGGAATTGCATTCAATCAAATGGTAAAAAGTTTATATTAAGTGTAGGCAAGAATCTGAGTTAGTAGGGGATTCCTGTCAATGGACCCTTTCACCAAATTCAGTGATTAAAATTAAAATCAACAAAATACATATGTCCTTAATCCACTGCACATCCATTAACTTGTAAAATGCTAAAAATAGGACAGTGTGTTTCAGTGTATTCTATGACAAACTGCCTGAAAATTTTAAAAATCTATTACGTTAGGGTTAAGTAAATTGCTCTGAACCCACAATATAAACTCATCCAGACATTAGGGTATTTTCATCTTGTCCTGAGTTATATTGTGCCTACTTGTCTTTGCTTTTGTATAAGGTACACACGTGGTACCTCGTGACAAACATAGGCTGACATGGTCCAGGGGAAACATAAAGAAAAAGAGGAGAATTACTTGTAAGATGATCCTGAATAACGATAGATGGGTATTCCTTTAAACAAAAAAATTGACTTACAACATATATTCCAGTTTGAAAGCACTAATGCTTGAGTTTGCCAAAAGCTGCAAAGCTGATAAATAATGCAGTAAATATATTAATGGGATACTAAAGTCAATTCTAAATTTGGTTACTTCAAGCGAATATAAATTTAAGCAGATAAACACAAGACTATCCAGTAAAAAAAAATGA
Organism: Promerops cafer; assembly: GCA_013398275.1. Classification (NCBI taxonomy): domain Eukaryota; kingdom Metazoa; phylum Chordata; class Aves; order Passeriformes; family Nectariniidae; genus Promerops; species Promerops cafer. Next base: position 306,486 of record VZSE01014262.1, on the reverse strand, counting down.
AAATATTTGACTGCAAAAGTACAGCTGGAGGGCAGGGCACAATGTTATTTGAGGCACAAGATAATAAATCCCTAGGATTTGACTTCCAGGATACACTCAGGTTGAGAAATATATGAGCACCCCAGAGAGTATAAAGTTCAGGGTCACAGAGAGTTTCTTGCAAAATTTTCTGACTGTAGACAAGAATCTGCCAGATTTTTTCAGGTTGTTGCCAGCTTGCAGTAAACTATGGTGATAACACTTGGTATCATTCTAGAAATAGTGTGTTTCATCCATGCTTTCCACATGGCTTTGAAATAGTGATCCAGTTAGCAGGTGCTACAATTTCTCTCTGGTACTGTGTGATTTGATCATGTAGAATGTGTTGTAAAATTTACCACTTCCTGTACTCCAAAATTGACCCTTTCATTAGAATAAAATAATTGTATCTTAAAATGCCTCTTACAATCTTCTTTATGGGGAGAAAAAAGCACCAAAAATTACAAACCTGTATCATGTGAACTGTCAACTTATGCAGAGCTCACCTTCATGTCTGTGTGGGCAGATGGTATCAACTGTATCCTGTGCTCACTTCACCAAATGGGTTGTATATGAAGATGAAGCAAAAACAGTTAGCCTCAAAGTAAGCATAAAATTTGCTATTTCCCTACCCAGCGTAGCACTGTCAGTCTCTTCATCTTCTGACTCCGTATTCTTAAAAAAGACTTCACAACTTAGGATTCATAATTTTTGCCACTCAGCTCTATGTGCAATTATGTTAATGTAAAGAAACTAATACTCTTTATCAGTACATTGCTGACTGCTGCCAAAATAGTTCTGTTGTACAGAACTGGATGCCAACAGAAGCCCCTAGTATACACAGAGCCAATGTTTTCCTAAGCATGCATGTCATACCTCCCTGCACCCTGAAACCTGGGGCTGCATTATCCAGGATTAAATTGCAGCAACTGCATTCGTTGCCCAGGAGAAGTCACTGGAGCACGAAAAATGTATGTGGTATTACACTCCAACTGAATGAAATCATCTCAGCTGATGCACTAAAAGCATAGAGCTAAACTCTACAGCTGAGTTTCATATGACAAACTGTCAATCAATGAATTAAAAGTCAATCCTGACTGAACAAAGCAGATACCACTTTCTGTTCCGTGCAGTTGCAGAAATGATATCTGATCGTTATTATTTTAGCCATAGCATCTCTACTACATCTTTTAATGTATTGCAAATTTTTTCATGTATGTGGGCAAAAGCTGATGTCATGATTTTTCAGTGCTTCGTAATCTACATGTTCTTTGTATATGTGTGGTTAATATGTATTTTCTGTTTCTGCATGGGAAGGCAGATATATACAATAAAAAGAAATTCTTTAGAGGAAAAAAAAAACTGTAGCCAAAAGAAAATAATTTTTTCTTAGGTGTCTAAATTGAATTTGTGAGTAAATATTATTTATGTTTTACAGTCTATTCATTCAATGTCCCTCTAATAGTATTTTAAAATGACTGAGCCTATGTACTGAAGAATGCTAACATTAGATATGAGATACAGTGCACCCCAGTAGCCTCTGCCTTAGCTTCCTTTGCTCAGCTGTAGCTGAAATTGCCTGGACTGGTAAGAGCAGAGGGGTGTGAAGCAGCAGAAGCCCAGGGGCAGAAATAGGCCACTGCAGGGACTCATCAGGAAAGGTGAAGAGGAGGAGAGGGGAGAACAGAAGTAGCAGAGAATGAGGAGAAGGCAGAAGTAGCAGGAAACATAAGTGTTGAAATACAGTCCACCAGATTTAAGATGTCTTTTTGCTTGAAACATCAGGAAAGAGTCATCATCCTTTGTATATATTAGAGTAGGTGTATTCCAAAGGTCTAGTCTTTAGAGCAGAATGTTATTCACAAACACATTGCTGCAATGAGCAGGCATGACAAGAAACTGAAATGGACATTGCAGCAGCTTGGGAAAAGACACTGGAGAACTTACAAACAGTGCCCCAGAAGGCATGCCCTGGACTTGACTTACTCCTGGACTTCCCTGACACTGTGATCAGATCTCTTCTGCTTTTGTGACCTAAGGACAGTGATGTGCACAGGGATGTGTAAGTTTTAGCCATTTATCTGATGTTATTTCTGCTGCTGGGGCCACACCAGCTTGCAGTATACTCATCTCTTTCCATTCACAAAAACTGTGCTGCTCACCTCGTGTACAGCTGTGCTTCTGCCTTACATCACTAGCTAGGGATAATGGGCAGACTTGTGTTTGTGGGTGAGGATGTTGCGCCCTTTTTATGATAAAGGTTTTCATCTCATACAAAAGGCTTTATTATTATTTCTGAAGGTAATGTGCAACCAAATAATCCCTTCTACAGCATGTAATCAGCAGAAAAACCCCCACTCTTTTGCTGTTTTTATATACAAGTGACAAAATTTTGACTGAGTTTGGCTGACCTTTCAGAGCTAATATAAAAATATTTTTCCAAGTACTAGATGTCCTAATAAACCAAGGAAAGAAAGCTTGTATCACTCTGTAATAACTAGCAGAATTTAGTGATGTTTTCATGTAGGGAAGTCCTCACTTCAGAAACAGCATTAACATTTTAAATGTTACTCTCTTCCACCCTATATTATTTCCCTTCTTTATAAGGGGCTAGATATGCTGCCTCCCGAACTCAGACATGGTCACAGATTGTGCAAATAGGACAAATGCAATTCAGTGTGCTCAGGAGAGTCCCCTTTAACCTGAAATTGGCTCATACTAGGTCTGGCTGGAATATTCATGGAAATGTAATAAGGATTCTCACAAGGTCTGTGAGCATGGTTCACTTGGGAGCCAGTAACTCCCTAAATCATTTCAGTTTGTTCCACAAGAGCACATTTCCCTCAAGCCTGGATGCTGTGTGTTGATGAAGTTCAGAAAAGCAAGAAGCCTCAGGAGCTCTGCAATGAGTGTCTCTCCACAAGTTCCATCTGTATCTCTATGCTTTCCCACATTATGCCTTCTCTTGGGGATGAAATGTGAGAAATCAGAAAATCCTCATCCCTTGTAATTGTGGAAAGGTTTGCTCCTTTCCTTAAAGGTTCTGGCATGGTTATGATTACCTTTTTATTATCTGTTATGTTCAGGTATAAGTTGTTATACAATGTCACTGTTGTAGCCTCTCCTCAGCCTCCTGTCTTGTTTGTTCACTTTAACATTTCAAGCAGTTTATATTTTTCTCTTTTTAAGGGTACCCTCCCCACCACCAATGTATTCACCCTATCCTTCTTTGTAATCACATGCAGCAAGGCCTTTCAAAGTATGAAATGAGACTTGTGCGTGGGCTTTGTCCACCTTGACTGTCTCTATTAAGATGCTTGAGCTAAGTAATGAAATAAAGTGCTTTTCAGCTTCATCTGTATTAAGCTGTAGGGTGCTACTACAAAAGATTAATGGTTTCAGCTGGTGTGCTGACAGGCAGAGAGGGGTCATTGCTGCCCTCTTGTTCCAGACCGAATTCCTCTCCTTGAAGAGAGGGTGCACTCCTCTGGCCTTGTGACAGACTGACATAGAATTTATTTTCTTGGCAGAAACAAGAGTTGGGGTGGAAACTTGCATGTGTTGTACAGCAAATCTTTTGGGTTTTTTTTCATTTTTCTTGAGTTAAGAAGGTCAAACATGTTTTCTTGGGAACCTAAAATTCTTCTCATTCATCCCAGAAACAGAAACTGTCATAATATTAGTAGGTAATTTTACATTTCCTTTCACCACTGAACATATAAACCATGATGGAAAGACTGTTTTACCATCTCTCAGAATAAGCATATTATGTATTGCCTGTTAACTAGCTCTGTTACAGGATAAGGAAATCATAAGCTGCTTTCTTAGGCTAACTTAGGCTGCTCCTAAGGTATTTCCTTAGTTCTCCTTTACCTTGAAAATTTTCTCACATAGTTTCAGGATATTTTCCTTATTCATACTAATTTATTGCTTTCCAAAGTTAACCTCTCATCCAAGAGCTACTGCTGTCTCTTTGGAACAGCTTCTGGTCTTGTTTTTGTTGCCAAAACCATTGCAAAAAGTGGTTGAATGCATTTGGTAGTGTTTTATGCCAAATATGAATGTTTAACTTCCTTTGTTTATATCTAAAATTAATGTTCCAGTCTTCAATGATGAAAAAACCCAATTATAAGCAATTTGATTCAAATTGCTAGTTATTGACTATGTCCTCTACTAAGTAAGGCCTAAATAGGGAATTTTCCAGATGAGAGACATGGTTAATGACCCCCATTTCATTAACTACCTCTTAAAAGCTAGTTGTTATTCTAATTAGAAGTTGCTTCTTTGGACACCATGTAGTCATCAATCTGATCATTTATCCTATAGCTGTTTCAAATCCTTCTGAAGAAGTAACGTTTGATCCAGTAGAAGAGAATCTTCGAATGCAAATTGAAGAAGAAAAAAAAAGGTATTACTTCTGCCTCAGATTTCTACCATCCTTCAGAAGATAAATTATACTGATAGTATATTCCAATTACAATTCTGCACCCACAGCTACCCTCAGGGTTTTCTCTGACATTTTAAAAATATCAGCTTTGTGGTTTAGTAATAGTTTTTAAATTTGTGTATATGCTGTTGGTTTGTCTGTCAGATGCCACTGTAGATGAGAGAGGAAAATTTATGCTTGAGCTAAAGGTTAAAAATAAATAAGAACAGCTTAATGTTCTCCCTGAATATTAGTGTCTGCAACTTGTTTGAATCCAAATGCATTGTGAGCCTTTTGAGTTGATTCAGAAAAGTCCCGCCTTTCTTGACCTAAAGAAAACCTTTAGGTTATACAGGACTCACTAAGTGTAAATAATATGCAGAGTACACATTGGTTAACTGATCCTTGTTCTACTGTCACTGTAGCCAGGAGGATTAAAAAAAATAGATACAAGGATATCAGGATGAAGTATTTTGCTAGCATTTGTTATTCACAATCTCTGAGGAAACTTCTGGCTCTTTCATACTCCTGGTAAATCTCCAAGTGTCTCATAGCCAAGAGGGCAATGAGGCTTCCATCTGATAGGGGAACCAGTCTCAGCTCCTATCTGTATCCAAGATACTGGTTATTTATTAATGGTAACATTTTGAGAATTCAAAAGAAATAATTTTCATAGGTGATTGAACCCATACTTTAACTGTTAATCAATGTTGATCCCACTTGAATTTCACTAATCTCTTTATGAAATAAAAGGTTTGTGGAATAAGTTTCTTGCACTTACTATCCTGTGAAGCTTTTATAAAATATGAGATGTTTCCTTCTACCATCTGTCTGTGTCCTCTGCATCTCTGATTATTACATATTATTTTATAGTTTAAATCTCTAACTGTTCTAGGTAGGATTAACTTTTGTTCAGATATGTGTTGGAAAATCTGTAATACGCTTCTTCTTCTCATATTAGCTACAAAACAGTGTACAGTCACTTCAAAGGGCTGAAAGTAGAGATTGAGCATCTGCAGCTTCTTATGGAAAAAGTGAAGATGAAGCTGCAAAAAGACTTTGAAGTCTGGTGGTCGGAAGAGGCAAAAAAATTCCAGGTATGAAATCATTTTGTATTTCTTCCATTTTCATGTAAATATAACATCTTCAGCAATTTCTTAAAGAAGTAGTGAATTGACTAGATGGAAAGGAGTATGAAGGATGAGATTCAGGGTCTGGTTCACCTGTGCTTATGCCAGTGTAAGTTGGACAAAGGTAATGTGAATTATACTTGTGTGAAGCTAAAAAAAATCAAATCCATTTTTTCCTGCTCTATTTTCTGTTTTGATGTTCTCCCAGACAACTTGATTAATAGGAAGAATGGGCCCAAAATGCCAACAACTCTGAAAGAACATTATCAGATTGCAAAAAATAATCTTTTTTACTGCTAGCAAAACTATGATTTCATCAGGTTTTTTTGCAGCAAATATATTTACTTTTTACCATCCTTTGCTCGCAAAGGCTCCAGTAACCTTTCAGCTTCCCTAGGTTCTAATGCAATGACTTGTGTAAAAATGAACTAAGGAGCTGTCATTTTAACAGTGTATTGGAAGTTCATAATACAGTCAATCTGAAAACTACACTCTGAAACAACCTAGCTTTCTTGTGCTCCCCTTCTGACACTTTTTTAATGACTTGCAAGTAGTGACATAGCAACTCACAACAAAGCTCTGTCATGAAATATACATCAGCCTCGTGAAAAAGAATGCTGTATACAGTCCATCCCATATCATTCATTATTAACTGGAAGAGAAGATATACTCCTTGAGAAAAAGTTGTTATAACAACTATGTTATAACATAGTTTTAGCCTATATTTTGGTTAATTCTCATGCGTATAAATTTAAACTTTATTTTTAAGAAAACAGCCTAAAATAAATACAGAACTTAACATGGGGAACTTAGTTATCCATACACTGCCACCTAAGTAGCTTAACTGCAAGTTAGCATTGCCAAATACTTTTCCAGTTAAAATCCCTAACCATATAAGTGGCAGAGAGGATGATGTTTTAGTCACCCTCCTGTCTAAATATTTAGGCTTTTCAAAGCACTGCAAGTAATATTCTTGAACCCACTGCAGCACATTTTTCTCTATCCCGTAACAGAAGAGTTCCAGGATTCAACCTCTCATGATTCATCAGCAGAAGATTAGAAAACTGGAAAATGTAATTGGGATTGATTTCTTAGAACGTGACCTATCTATACATCTGAGCTCCCTAAGAAACTGAAATCAGTGAACATATACTTTTACATATTAAAAACCTGTAACTTGAGCTTAAAAATACTTGAACCAATCCTAAATACTCTTCTCTTTGTTCAGACGTGTTTGTTCAAGTGGAGAAAATACTGTGTGATTCAGACTCTGTGTTTTCTGAATGAGTCATTGCTTACCTTATTACTGTTGAAATTTATAGGCCAATATGAAGCACTTTAAAAATTCCTATCCTCATAATATTTTTTTAAATCTAAATCCAGCAGGAAAAGCCAGAGATGGCTACTTCACCAAATACTGTCACTGTTTATCCACAGTTTATCAGATCCTCGCAGCATCTATCACCTAACAGGTAAATTGTTTATTTTTCTCTTCCTTCCTTACATGGGAAAAAATGCAGTTGTACTAAAAGTGCAGTTGTCCAGAATGCTTTTGCAAATATCACACTGAAACACTGTATTTTCAGTTACAACAGAAACAATTGTGTAGAAAATGAAATTTTATCATTTAGTTATTTGGAAGTCCTATTGAAGGTAGGACCTCAGTTCTTTTGACTTACTGGTCTTGCAACCTTGGTAACCTTTCTCTAAGGGCCCCATAACAGCTAAGAAAGGCAAGCCTGTTATCAGTCAGTTTTTTTGTATTAGGAGACTATATTTCCTTTGGGATGTATGCAGGGGACTTCAAAAAAGATAAAAAATTATTTCATATATATTCTAGATAGACTTGCTACTGACAAACGTCATGGTACTACATATGCTACATTTATGCAGCATATTATTCCACAATGATATATTTGATATTGTAAGATGCTGATGTGTCATCTACAGGACAAAAATGTAATCATCTTGGTTGTTTCATCAACAGGCACCTCTGATTTCAAAACCTCTAATTTAAATTTTCAGCAATAGACTTTTCATAACCATCAGGGAAAGCAGAGTGCAAGAAACCACATACCTGACTGTGCAGGTTTCCATATTCAAGGACAATAAATGGAGGTGTTCTCTCCCCTTCCTTCCTCCTTTCTCCCTCCCTCTTCCTCTTTCCCTCCCCATCTTGCTCTCTTTTTCTGCCTCTCTCTCCTCCTTCTCGTTATGCATTAACATTTCTGTGATGAGTGGCTTTACCTACATTTTTATGACTAATCTGCATAAATGATGTTTCCTGCTTTTCAGCAAACATATCCCCTACATGCCATTAANATGATTTCATCAGGTTTTTTTGCAGCAAATATATTTACTTTTTACCATCCTTTGCTCGCAAAGGCTCCAGTAACCTTTCAGCTTCCCTAGGTTCTAATGCAATGACTTGTGTAAAAATGAACTAAGGAGCTGTCATTTTAACAGTGTATTGGAAGTTCATAATACAGTCAATCTGAAAACTACACTCTGAAACAACCTAGCTTTCTTGTGCTCCCCTTCTGACACTTTTTTAATGACTTGCAAGTAGTGACATAGCAACTCACAACAAAGCTCTGTCATGAAATATACATCAGCCTCGTGAAAAAGAATGCTGTATACAGTCCATCCCATATCATTCATTATTAACTGGAAGAGAAGATATACTCCTTGAGAAAAAGTTGTTATAACAACTATGTTATAACATAGTTTTAGCCTATATTTTGGTTAATTCTCATGCGTATAAATTTAAACTTTATTTTTAAGAAAACAGCCTAAAATAAATACAGAACTTAACATGGGGAACTTAGTTATCCATACACTGCCACCTAAGTAGCTTAACTGCAAGTTAGCATTGCCAAATACTTTTCCAGTTAAAATCCCTAACCATATAAGTGGCAGAGAGGATGATGTTTTAGTCACCCTCCTGTCTAAATATTTAGGCTTTTCAAAGCACTGCAAGTAATATTCTTGAACCCACTGCAGCACATTTTTCTCTATCCCGTAACAGAAGAGTTCCAGGATTCAACCTCTCATGATTCATCAGCAGAAGATTAGAAAACTGGAAAATGTAATTGGGATTGATTTCTTAGAACGTGACCTATCTATACATCTGAGCTCCCTAAGAAACTGAAATCAGTGAACATATACTTTTACATATTAAAAACCTGTAACTTGAGCTTAAAAATACTTGAACCAATCCTAAATACTCTTCTCTTTGTTCAGACGTGTTTGTTCAAGTGGAGAAAATACTGTGTGATTCAGACTCTGTGTTTTCTGAATGAGTCATTGCTTACCTTATTACTGTTGAAATTTATAGGCCAATATGAAGCACTTTAAAAATTCCTATCCTCATAATATTTTTTTAAATCTAAATCCAGCAGGAAAAGCCAGAGATGGCTACTTCACCAAATACTGTCACTGTTTATCCACAGTTTATCAGATCCTCGCAGCATCTATCACCTAACAGGTAAATTGTTTATTTTTCTCTTCCTTCCTTACATGGGAAAAAATGCAGTTGTACTAAAAGTGCAGTTGTCCAGAATGCTTTTGCAAATATCACACTGAAACACTGTATTTTCAGTTACAACAGAAACAATTGTGTAGAAAATGAAATTTTATCATTTAGTTATTTGGAAGTCCTATTGAAGGTAGGACCTCAGTTCTTTTGACTTACTGGTCTTGCAACCTTGGTAACCTTTCTCTAAGGGCCCCATAACAGCTAAGAAAGGCAAGCCTGTTATCAGTCAGTTTTTTTGTATTAGGAGACTATATTTCCTTTGGGATGTATGCAGGGGACTTCAAAAAAGATAAAAAATTATTTCATATATATTCTAGATAGACTTGCTACTGACAAACGTCATGGTACTACATTTATGCAGCATATTATTCCACAATGATATATTTGATATTGTAAGATGCTGATGTGTCATCTACAGGACAAAAATGTAATCATCTTGGTTGTTTCATCAACAGGCACCTCTGATTTCAAAACCTCTAATTTAAATTTTCAGCAATAGACTTTTCATAACCATCAGGGAAAGCAGAGTGCAAGAAACCACATACCTGACTGTGCAGGTTTCCATATTCAAGGACAATAAATGGAGGTGTTCTCTCCCCTTCCTTCCTCCTTTCTCCCTCCCTCTTCCTCTTTCCCTCCCCATCTTGCTCTCTTTTTCTGCCTCTCTCTCCTCCTTCTCGTTATGCATTAACATTTCTGTGATGAGTGGCTTTACCTACATTTTTATGACAGCTCTGCATAAATGATGTTTCCTGCTTTTCAGCAAACATATCCCCTACATGCCATTAAATAATGAATACTGGATTTTCTTAAAACTGTAAAGTAGCTTCTAAGTTTTATTTCACACACTCATGTATCTGTAGTAAATGCTCCATAATCAATACAGAAAATTATAGACATCGTCCTCTAAAGTTTTCTGAGAAGAAATTTTCAGATCTCTCAAACTGATGAAAACCAACTCCAATCTTCTCTACTTTGCTTTGGTTCTTATTCTGTGTCCTCTCAAGACTTAGGCATTAATCACTTAACAGTTGGCAAGTTTTAGGCCTAATTTGTGCTGTTCATTTCTGGTCTCAGGCTGAAGGTTACTTGTCCCAGAGAAAAGCTGATGGAACAGAACATAAGAGCATTTTTGGTCTAGCTTAGCACAAATGCAGTCAAATTAGCTCAAGCAATCCATGACTGTCATCCTCTCTAACTTTGTACTGTCCTTTGAACTAAGCACCTCTTGCACAACATCTCTGCCTCACTGATTGTGGGAACACTTCTCAGTTGGTGTGCTGATGCATTGCTCAGGAGAGCAATACCTTTTGCATTCTAATTAAAAATTCTAGAACTAAAAAGAACATATGGTAATTCCCAGGCACTTTCCAGTGTAATGGGGGACTGGCCTGCAGCAGTGGTGAATCCTCCTTTCCCTACCCTACCTCAGAAACAAAATTGCATAACTGGTTTCTTTATGGTTTTTTAAGCTTTTCTATCAAATGCCTTTACCATTCATGTTTATTACTGGAGGAAAAGTGTAAGAAAAGTCCATCTGGCATTTCAACTAGAATGGGGAAAGGTGCATGGTTGCTTTCAGCTGCCAAGCTTACTTTGGAATCCTCTTCTGCCCTACATGATTTCCTGCAAAAAGCAGATGTTCTTTTCAGTGAACAGTTTCTCCATGTCAATGGGCATATTGACTGAGGCTGACTGGATGGTCCTTGCATAAATCTCACAGACACACAATATTTATCTTCTGGAACTAAACTTGTAGAGGGAGTTGGGATGAATGTCGTTTTATTTTCCCATCTTTATCAATATTCTTGCAATAATCTTTAAAAGTCAAGTACTCTTTCTTTCCTATGGTTCTCCAAAGTTGATCTTATTTTATGTTAGGCTGCTTAAACATATTTTACTCAGGTACATTTCCAGTGGCATGTATATGGAAGTAGAAACAATAGTTCTGCTTTTTCTGAGGCAGGAGCTGCAGGCTTAACCTCCCACTGTGCATGAAAATTTACTTTTTCCCCTACCCGAGTCAATAACATCTTAGAGTAATAGTTTCAAATTGCACAGATTTTAAAAGAATAAAATAGTAGAATATTTATTTCCCAAGGATTTTCTTGGCCCCAGTTGTCACAGGAACTTTAGTTACCACTTCCCATAATTGTGTAGAATGAATCCAGGCTACAGGCGCTTCTTTCACATAGTCCTGAGACACAAATGGCTCTTTTTTCCTAACTTGCCTAAAAATCAACCATCTCTTTTTTTGGAATGATTTTACTATCTTCACCCAGCAGACTAACCAGACACTGAAGCAAAAGCTGAATAAATTGTTTGATATAAGGTGGTGTAAATACAATCTGTTTCCAAGACGGAATTCAGTTAACAGGTGTCTTCAACAGATGTAAGATGTAAAACTCAGTAGGCTAAATTCTAAGAGTGCTGTTGACAGAGTAAGTATGCAGTGAAACCATTTAGACAAACTCCTGAGTGGGAATAGATGTAAACACAATCTTCAGGCTAGAAATAATAAATTATATAACTCAGCATGCAAAAGACACAGGTATATTCTGAATCTTTATATGTGTTTGAACAAAGTCTTTTGATCACCTTCTAGTGCATGACTTGTGTGGATTGTTACTGTTTGACACACCTTAGTCATGTTTCCAGAGAAAATTAAGCCTTGGGAAGGCTCAAATTTTATTTTATCGTAAGTTAATTTATAAACAATGTAACAGAGAAGGGAGGCTGGTAATCCTTTTGAGGCTTAAGAAGGATACACACACCTAAAAGGTACTTGATTCATGGCCAAATATATCTCTTTTTTCAGTTGAAGAAATGGCTGAATTGTTAAAGTGTCGAAATGAGTCTATGTTAATAAAAGAGTTGAGTAGTGACCATATCTGCCTCAGTCAGTGAGGTCTGAAAGCTTGTGGTGCTACCTGCTGTATACTGTATATATGTTTATGTCTCTTAATGGATTCCTGTCAAGTCTGCAAGAAGTCTGAAAATGCATGTTGGGCTCAGCACTCCATATGTGCTCCACACATACAGAATTCAAGCACAGCCTTTTGTTCTTCCTCATACAGTCTCTCCCACAATGGCTTTCATTTCAATGGAATTTTTCAGATCCTTGTCTATTCAAATTGCTTCTCTCACTGTACATTTAGTTTCAGTAATGTTGAATGGTTCTTGTATTCCCTTTGAATCATATAAATGTTAGATAGTTATTCAAATCTTATAAAAATTTTGGATTTTTTTCCTCCTCTCAGAAGGAATGCATTCCTTTTTATCTCAGTCAAATCTTTCTTAACCTCACTCATTTCCTTTTACTGCATCTCATTTGTACTATTCAGCAAGCCCCACAGTATGTTCGACCTCATACTCCTCGGCTGTTCTGTTTTTTATTCAAAATCTTCCTGGCACTTTAAATTCCCTTGGAGACATTTTCAAATAACTCCTCATGTTGTCTGATGACTCTGAGCATCAGATTTTTTTAACAATTATTGTCCTGGATTGCAACAGTTACTCCCTATATTAATGTTGTGTGAAACAAGGTCAATGTTTATATATTTTACAGCATTTTCTGTCTAATCATTTTGTATTCTTGCCAATTTTCTGCAGTGTTACATAATGATAAAAACATAATCTGGGACTGACATCATCAATTAGTGACATTTCAAAGGTTTTCACATTCTTTTGTAACAACTGGAACAATTTATCTATGAATTTACAAGTTGGGCCAAATTTAATTTTGTAGCCAACTACTAAAGTGCTCAGCTTTTAAGCAGCTTGAATCTTTCCTGTCTGTACACTGAACATCTGTTCCCCTCATGTCCAAAGCTCAGATAATTGGACAACTACAGCTGAGGTTTTCTTAACATTACAGAGGTTGCACACCTTCAAATTTTCACTTTCCATTTTAATCTACCTGATTTTCCATTATGTTTCACCAGGCAAATTAAGCACTCATACCATGACATGCAGCATCTCTGCAGCTCTTCTACCCCGTGTGCTTGACAGAGCTGATCAGTCCATGGATCAGTTGTCTCTGGTCCTTAGGTTCCTGCAGCAAGGGAAATGCTGCTGCAACCCTGCATACATCTCTATGACCACTGCCCCATGCCTGACTGAGAAATACACCCCCAGCCCCCCCAAAAAAGAAAGTTACCCACTGGGTCAATCTTCAGGTACTAGGTTATAAAAACAAACAGACAAAGTTGACGGACTATCTTTAATCTCCAGAAAAAGTAGGAATTTTACTGAAGTCAGGAAATAGTCTTTGAGATTTCTTGAATTCAACTCAAGGAAAAATCAGATTCATAATGAAAATGAGAATTATACACTGTTGAAACAAGCCAAATAATGTTAGATGTTAAAGCTTAGGCGACAAAGAGACAGGACTTACATACCTTGTACATCCACCCAAATCCAAAATGTGATCCAGGAATGCCTGTTTGCACACTACAGAGATGTTGAATGGCACCTCTAGAGATCTCTGGATCAACCCCTTGCTTGAAGAAGACTTTCATCACTCTAAAGTGTGTCAGGCATTGTTTTGTTTGGCTTTGTTGGATCATCCAGAGACGTCAGTCCTTCTTGCTGGTCACACAGAGAGGGGTATCATTACCCCCACCCCATACTGGCATAATGACTTTCCATTAAATCTAGAGCATTACCAGAACATTTCTCAATTTTTTTGAATTAACAGAACAGCATCTAACACTCAGATGAATAAGGAGTGTCCTGACTTCTAAGAACAGGCTAGAAACAAGTTGCATATGAGCATACAAACCACTGCACAGCAAAATTGCATTCTTTTGTCCCCTTATGATTAAACTTATCTTGCAATGCCAGTATCAGAGCTTTAGTATGAAGGATGCAAGTTATCCCCATACAGACCATCCCTCTAGCCTAGGAATTTGAGAAATCTCTAGGATATAAAAGAGATGGATTTGAATTGTGCCAAACGGAGGGACTCATTTGTTAGATTAGTACACTAATAGTTAACCTCTTACATGGAAGCAGAACTTTGAGTCATTTCAAAAAAACAGTTTTAAGCTTCTTTATAAATTTCCTTAACTTACAGGAGAACAGTTTGCATCCCACAATAAAAATGTCTGCTTGCAACACCACAGGCACAGGATAGGAGGTTAAGGTCCATCTCTAAGCACAGTAATGTTCATTTGCTGATTCTGGGCTTCATCTCACTCAGTCCAAGTGGGTTTTTTAATATTGCATTCTGTTGATGCCAAATTCTCCTGGAGCACCCTAAGGCAGGTTTTGCCATATTGTCCTTGGGACCAGGAATTTACTTGAAAGTGACATCCCTAGAGTTCCAACCATGCCACACCTGTAGTATAGGGGGTTTTTTAAACCAGTCTGAATCTAAATCCCCTTTCAAATGGGGATTTAACAATTTGGGGTATTAATTTTTTTTTTATTTCAATGGAAAAAAAAGTAGTTCAAATATATAAACTACTGCAACTTAAAATACTTCAGCTGACTCACAGTATTTGTAAAATTATACATTGTGTGCATGGCAAAGAGAAAGCAAAGATGCTCATTTCAATGAAAAGAAAGCAATGAAAAAGAATCACATTAAGTCACATTACTTTATGTTTGTTTTAGGCTAAGAATAGAGTCAGGGATGGTTGCTATGGTTCAGTTGATGTGTAGCGATTTATTAAACTGCGGTTATGTGACTTGGATGCCTCTGTATCTCAAGGCACAGACACAGAGGCCTTTTAAAAAACTGAATTTAAAACACTAAATCACTTCGTTTTTAAGAACTGCCAAATCAGTGGAAAAATGTTCAGGAAATCCTAAAGCAGAGTGACGATATGAGGTTCCCAGATATTGTTAAACCACATAGTAGGTAATAACATCACACATCCTTTCTAGCTCTTGTAATATGTAGGTGTAATAAAGTACAGAATATTATTAACATCTAATAAGATATTGCTTTAGTTGAATTAGGCAGGTGTGAATGGTGTGGGACTCGAGGAGTTAAAGAGAATCATTCAGCAAACCTGGAGCTGTTCAACTAAAAATGACTTATACTCCTGGGCACAATATCTTCTGCAAAACTGAACTTGGCACAGTGTAATACAGTAAAATTTTAGTAATAAATTTCTTTCCCTTTTCAAGTTCTCTGCCAGAAATATCAATTCATCAGCCAACAATGAACAAACTACTGCAGTCAGAAAAGCAAGAACTTGCCAATCCTGCCATCTACTGGAAAAATCCTTTCACTGAGTAATTTACTTTTTCCACTCTAAGATTGGCACCAAATCTGGCAGTATATGCAACTCCCAGGAAAAGCAGAGTGTCCCTACATATCCAGTGGCAGCAAACTGCTTCCCTAACAGTGAGCTTCCTTGATAATATCTGCAGAGGCAGGAATGCACAGCAGCTGTTTGCAACATATTTGGCTATCATCAACAGCCCCATCCCAAAGTCCTTACTGAGTTTTTATCCAGTCTCTCACTGATTTTGGTAACAATTTTGACTGACTAAAGAAAGAATGGAAAATGAGCGAAGGCCTCACTTGGCTAATAGTCAGTTTAAGAATTAAATATACCGTTACAAATTGTACACCGGATATATCAAAGTGCTTTACAAGTCTGGCTTAGAAGGCAAATACTAAAAGTATATTTTATGAAGTTGTCATTCTTTCATAGCCACATTCTCTACATAAACAATAATCATTATATCGATTAAACTGAAAATCTTCTTTCAGTAAACAAGTGTTTTATATAGATTTTAAAAATCTTGAAAACCATCTTCTTTGTAGTTAATCAGTGTATGTATTAATATTGCCCACACAAGGGCTGTATTCTTTTCTTTATTTCCTACATTTTCCTTCATTTCCCATTCCAGTTTTCCAGACAACAGTAGAGACAGCCCCTATGAAGATCCAGCTGTGAAAAACATTTCAGTCACTTCTGGTAACCCAACTTTAAAAACAAGGTAAGAACTATACCTTGGCTACTCAGAGGAAAAAGCAAAGTACAAAATAATATGATGCCTTCACAGTCCTTCATCAGTCTATTTAAAAACAGTCTCCTTGAAATATAAAAATAAAAAATTTTACAAATTGCAGATTTTCCTCCAACTTCCAAACCAAGTGCAGGCTGCCACATAGCTTTACACCAATCTGCTGCATCATCAGTATTACAGGGGTGGTTTTGTGTTTGGCCTGAAGCTTTTTTCTCTATAAGTTTATGAATATTCATTACTGTGTCTTCCCAGCCTTCTCAGAGAAAGCGAGTCTGAAAGAGTAAATAAAAACATCTGAAAATAAGAGAAATCAGAGTGTATGTGTATTGAAGAATTGTAGAATCCAGGAACTAGGCAGAGATTTTTTTCATAATTGTGAAATATTTTTAATCTCCCTCCCACAAATTATTATATTAAAATAAAATGGCAACAGTTTCAGGCTTGGCAAAGGTTATATGTCATGTTTTCTCAAAAGAGGTAACTGCTTTGTGAAAATTAGCTTAGCAGGTTAACAGAAACTATTAGGATTTTGAGCTTCTCTATTTTTTCTAGTGTGTTTATTTCCACGTTCTTTTCTCCCACTGAAACATTGCCAAGTCACTCTACTTCCAGAAGTTATCTTCTTATTGTGCTCAAGAGTTCTGGCTATCAATGCCCTTAGGAAAATATGGTCAAGTTATTTTTTTTGTTACTGCATTAGAAAGAAGAAAGCACAAGGGTTTTTTTCTTTCATTTTCCAAAACAATCCATTTCTAGAGCAGAAAAAGTTGTGGAAAATTTCATCCCCCAAAACCTAATGTTTTAAATTGCATTTGGGTTTAAGAAAAGCAGAAGAAAAATAGAAGCTAAAAATGGAACTTAGAGAGTCCCTTCTCAATATACTGTGAATTTTCATTTTTTATATTGTTGTTAAATAAATGAAAATCAATCAAGAATAGTCCCTTATTTGTGTTCTGCACTCATCTTTTAAATTACATAAAAATAGTGGAGTTTTAAGTTCAGAGTAATTTCTTCTTTGTTTTTCCATTTTGCTTCACTGATTCAGCAATTGAGAACTTAATTAGTAGCACAAAGACAAGGATATTAGACTGCTGCATATGTTTGTCACACAAACCACCTACTGCTTCAGTCAGTAAGAAGCAGTGAAAATAACTGTAATTACAGTGGTAGGATATGTAAAAAAAGTTTTTCCCTTAGTTCCACTTGTCCTTCTGTATTGTAATTTTTTGTCACTGTATTTCTCATCTCCGAATCAGTACTTAATCTTTAAATAAGGTTAAAGATGCAGGTGTAAATTCTTAGCTTTCTCAGCTGATTAGAACAACTTCATTTTATTACATCATCTTACACCACCAGAGGATCTGTCAAAAGCAGTCATAAGCCAATGATTTAACAGCATAGGTACAAGAGTTCAGCTGGGACTGGATACTCAGCAGCACAAAGGATTTGTGCCTGTCAGGACATGTCCTGAGTACCACGGGATTGTTTACTTCTGTGTATGTATGAAAACTTGATTCCCCCACAGTAGGCAAAAATTCTATTGATCTGTTCGGATGTATAGCAGCCTGAAGCAAGCAAACACATGGCATAGTCACATCCATCCTAAATCTGGTAAACTCACTACATTAAGCTTTTCCACTTGGGAATAAAGTCTTTGGCTCAGCACTACAATGTTTTAACCCTTTGTGAGACTATAGCCGATAAGCAAGTAGCCTTCCCACACTAAAGAGATTGTGGCTAATCTTAGGAACCTACATAAGATCATTAAGAAGTCCTAAGATCAATTCTCTGCTAAACTGTGCCATATCAAACAATTAGTCTAAAGAATAAAATCCTTCATGGTGAAAAAAAGAAGAGACAGAAAAATTAACCTTCTTACTCACTTGAGTCCACAAGCATACTTTCTTATTTCAGGACCCCACCAAATTCAAGTACATCTATTCCTCTGACTGGAGACAGCCAGGCTGATGCTGACATCCTAGCTTTCATTAAAGCAAGACAGAACATCCTGCAAAAGAAAGGTAAACCCTGCCAAGAAATAGGAAGCCAAACCAAAATCTCCAGTACAGCATTTTAAAGCCAAAATAGCTTTAGTCCACATTACACTGACGCAAGTGAGAACTGATTCTGCCTTCAATTATATAACATTATGTTCTCAGCCATTCTAAACCCTTGAGATTCTTCACATGTATTTCTTAAGTAGCTCAATGCTGCACTGCAAAACTATGAAGGCTCTCAGTTTTGCTAAGCCACCATCAGTGAATGTCTGGGGCATGCATTGCTGTGCAACCTGCATAGTATATTATTTTACCCTTAAGCAAATGCTTTTGAATGTGGTTTCTTGATGATCCTAATTTTTCTGTATAGATTTTCTTTACACTATGTGTCCTGGTTTTCATCCAGTACAAATTTAGTTGTAACAATTGAAACCAAATAAAGATTACTCCAATGATTGCCCTGTACCCCTGCCTCAGGAGGCCAACTGGCCCACTGTGCCTAGCAAAGAGTATATCCTTAACAGGTATTTCACTATGTCAAGGTCTAACGAAAATTTCTGTGAGTATTTGTCATCAAATCAGGTACCAAGAGCAATCATACGAAGGTAATAAAGTTCACTCTAAAGTGTAGATAAGTAAAATTGGCAGGAAGCAGAAAGCAATGAATAAACAACAGTGGCACTGCAAGGTAGCCTAAAATTAATTTATCATGATAAAGAAAAATTACCTGTGCTTTTATTTTCCCCCCCTGAATAATAGTTTTTAGTGGCAGCAACAAATTAGACAGAATATGAGCACATTAGTGGTTACTGAAGCAATAACTTTCCATCAGCACTTCGGTGCTGATGACAGCATTTTTCAACAAGCTATCTGCACCTAGCAGATGGTGTTAGCACTGTCACAAAGTGGGGCTTTAGTATCACACTGCTTATCAGAAAACTGGCAGGTAAACACACACTGGCGAAAAAACAGCCTCCCTACACTCATGCAAAGCAAACACTTAGCACACTTAGGCTTCGGGATCCCTTTTGTCTTTATTTAGAAAAGCTGTTGTCAGGTTTCTTTTGCAAATGAAATTAAACTGGATTTATAGGCAGCTCATCAGAAGAAGGTTAGAGATAAATGTCTTACAACAAACATTTCAGGCCTTCAGAAGGTTCAAATCTGACTCAATCTGTGATGTAATGTAATTAACAAGAGCACATCTTATCCTATGATCATCTCCTAAATCATGCCATATCAGGAATGTTTCTCTCAAATGCCTTTTCCATCCTGATTGTCTTCAGCCAGTGGCTATCACCTGGCATAATCCATCAGTTTCAGAAGGGACTAGGCATTATCAACATTGACAACTATTTAGACCCCAAGTCATAAAAGGTATTCTTGCAGAACAAAGGACAGCCAACTCTTTTAAAATTATTCTGAAGTTCAGTCAGACAAGATGAGCTGCCCTAAGTAGACAAAAAAGGATTGGAGTAGCATTTGATCTTCCTGGCAGTGCAGGGCTGGATGACTCAACAAATTGCTAAGCATAAGCAGGAGAACAAAAAAGTAAAGCAGCTATGTCAGTTCAACAAACGTGTAGGGACCTGATGTGTCATAGACAAGAGACAGCTCAGCAGCAAGTTCTGAGAAGGATTTGGAGTCAACCTAGCAGATAAAAGAAGGCTTTTCTTCCTTGTGAGGAAAGGGAAAACCTTCCAGATTTAAGGGATGGAGCCACTGATAGCAGGAACCATTGAGCAAATAAAGTTTGTAAATTCTAATTTAGCAAGATGAAGGAGGAGAACTAGAGGGTTTTCTTTTAGGGGACAGGGATGGGGGCTATGATGTCCCCCTTCCTGCCCCCACAAAGAAAAACTTTCAGATATAGAGGTCACTTCAAACTTTCAAACTTTGGGAGAGAAACACTATGTGTCATCAGTCACATAACTTTTCCTCAAGAAATTTCAAACATACAAAAAATAAACCAAAGAGAAATTATTTGCCCAGAGCCGTTAAGCTGAGTCAGACACTTTCACACAGAATCTAAGTGTGCTGAGTCCTAGTTCGGTGCTCTGTTGCTTCCTTACCAAATTCTCTTCAACTGAGATGTTCAACAATCTTTTCTACATTTGCATGCAAATGTATTCGCTCTCTGCATGACTGCTAGACCCACAGTGCCCTGCAGGAAACAACATGAGGAAGCATAGGGTCAGCCAAGCCAAAGTCTGCTGGGCTTAAAAACTGTCAGCATCCTTACTGCTCTTTCCTTTATTGATCCTGGTCCTTTCAAACTGTTACATTAGTATCTTACAAGCAAACTGAGGGCCCTACTATACATTAGAGGGGAAGAAAAAAAAAAAAGAATAAATGTGTACAGAAGCCAACAGAGTGGAAAATAAGTTTCATAAATAGAAAGCATGGGAATGCTCGATATCCTTAGTGACAGTAATGCAGGGGTGGGAATGAGAGGTCAGTAAAGATTACCTCAGGGGCTGTAGGTTATTACCATTTGCTTTCTAAACAGAGCGGAATTAAAGCAGGTACATTCACAGGGCCTTGCTGGGATTGTTAGAGCTTGTAATAGCTACACTGGAAAGCTTTTTAGAAAAGGGCTACTCGGCAAACATGCTTTTGATGCCACGTTCAGTGTTGGGGTGGAGAAATGAAAATGCAGAAGAGTAAATGAATGTCTTTTGTGTCTTAAAAGATTTAAATTAAGGGATTTTTTTTCTTTCTTCTCTTTTGTGTTTCTGAAGTTTGTTTTAAAACTGACAATGCAACCTGAAATGCAGTCTAATGTATTTCTTTATCTCCTTTCAGGCTTGGGGAACAAATGAAATTCTTGTCACAGTCCACTATTTCCTTTTAGAAACAGTGAAAGACCTTTATTCTTTCCATTCCTCTTCTGTTTAGAAGCAGGTACAAGTACTTCAGATGTACTTACATGTACAGGTTTAATTGGTAAGGATATATAAGTTGTCTTTGACAGCAAAATCCATTTCTCTGACAATAGATATTTGAGTATTTGCACTCAGTATCTTCGCCTTGCATTAAGATTGACAAAACTGAAACAACTAATCAGGAGTTTGCCAAACATGTTTGTTTATGAGAATTCATTGTACATTTCTAAATGTTAAAATTATCTAATATATTAATGCTCTTATACATCTTTAATCTGGGAAAGGCTTATTACTGCTGATAGGGTGTTTTTACATCAATTTGCATAACGCTTTGTTAATTATACCTGTTGAATATCAAGAGATATCCATTCAATAACAGTAGTTGTCTGGGTTATAAACTTCCATAAAATTTCATTTGAGATTTTTCCCCTTCAAGGAATAACAATTTTCATATCAGATTATTAGAATACTGAGATTGCATTGTAATATAAAACCAAATGTATTTTAGAATGTAATTCAAGAGTTCAAAATTTCCCAACTGTTTTCTTTTTATTTGAATAGATTAAATGTTGTGCAAAATGCACACCCTCCCAGAAGATACAAGTTTCAGAAGAAACAACTACACTTAATAGGATTGAAACAGAATAAGGCCAATACTTCTGAAACACCAATGAGATGTGAAAATTATATGCATTTATATCTTATATGCAATGTAATTTCACTACTGCCTCGGTACTATTTTATTGCATAATATCCAGTTATGAAACAATTTGTTTTACACATCAAATTAAAATCAAAAAGGCAATGCAAAGTACAGTCTATTTCTCTGAAATATACACACTACCATATTGAAGCTGTCACTTTTCATGCTAGTGATAATCTTATAGGCATGCATTTAGAAGTGTATGGGTTGGTCACATAAAAATAAAAGAATATATTGGCAGAAGTCACATATTCTCAAGGATGTATATTTCTTTATATACATGCTGATACTTAATTCTTTGTCAAATTCATAATTATACAGAAGTACATGGTGAATTGCTGTGTTCAAACCTACAGAAGATATGTTTGTGAAATATGCAATAAATTTAAAAATATTAAAGTTCTACCTTTTTTGCATTTTAATTTTCTGTAAAAGTCAACACTGATTCCATATAGATTTTTAAGCTTTAGCAGAATTTAGTACATGTAAACTGAGAAAAAAGTCAGACCGACTCTTGCTTTGAGAAGAGTTCAAGGATTTGGTCAGAAGTGGAAAAATCCACAGGCCTTCTCCCTTTTATATGTCTGCTTTGTTGGAGATTATATTAAAATGTCCTTCAGAATTTTTATCTGTCTGTCATTATTTTTCTTCTTCTCACTCTGTTATATATAAGCACTGTATTAAATATGCACTGTATCATTGTTCATATAGCTTTGTTGAGGAGAGCAGGGCCACATTCCTGCTTCCATTCAACACTGCTAGCTGGAGAAGAGCCACAGGTTCCAAAATGTTGCTGGGTCAAGCAACCATCTTTTTTTGTTTCCACTGAAATACACATGGTGGTGAATTTAGTTGAAGGTGGCTGAAAGGGAATCACTGGTGCAACATCTCCTTCCTTTTGACATTGAAGCATTTCCAATAGCTTTAAGTAACTGGTTAAACGAAGGATCTCAGTGCTATCTTTGTATGAATTATGTGGTGCTGCTACTACTTGATGATTCAAGTAGTTCTTGAATAGTTGTTCTTCAAATAGTTCTTCTAGTATGTTCTGTTCTCAGTTTGCCACACATCTCACTCACAGAGAGAAAATAATTCTTTACTCTTCTGTTTCAAAATTCCCTGACTTTTTTTACACTATTGTAAATTTTGTGTGAAATTCAATCACTGTCAACAAAGTAGTACCTGATTGGCAAAATGGTCTAAGATTAACATTTTACCAGGCACTTAAGATCTTGGACAAAAGTGTATCCAGTAATAGAAAACCATATAAATGTATAAAACCATATAAACAAGTAGAAAGTCTTTCTTGCATCTTTTGAAAATTTTTATAAGATCATGTGGAAAGAAAAGATTGTTCATTTAGTAAATAATAGTTTTAAGACATAAAGCATTCTCTTTTTTAAAAAAACTGCTCCTCTCTTCAAAAATTGCCTTTTGGGTTCACAGGAAAATTCAGGCTGGAAATCATCTCAGCTGGTCTTAAATCCCACCTCTTCCTCAAAAGAGCATGAGCTACAAGATCAAACCAAGCTGTTGAGGGCTTTATTCTATGTAGTCTTGAAAACCTCCAAGAATGGAGACCACATAACCTTTCTAAGCAATTCATTTTAATGTTTGACTGTCATCGTGACAGGAAGATTTTCCCTTATATCCAGCCTGAACTTTTCTTTTTGTCATTATCTCTCTTCCTCTCACAAACCACACAGTCAAAAGCCTGGATCCAGCTTTTGATGGCCTTCTCTCAGGTGCTGGAGGGCTTCTGGATCTCTTCTCTATGTGGTTTTGTGAAAGCATTTATTGCTTCAATAAATTTTTGTTGGCCACAGACAACCAAAGTTCCTTCTTTTAATAATCTCTCTTCATATAACTTCAAGATTAGTTTGAAATAACCCAAGCATTTACTACATTGAAGAAACAATCAGAGGCACACATTTGTCCTGGTCTTGAATCCTCTCTAAGCCACCTGTAAAACAGCATTGCTAAGCATGGCATTCCTCATGCACATCTCTCTCCAGTCAATTCCCATGATACCTAGTTGGGTTTGGTTCAATGTTCATATGGTAAATACAATTTATTTATTATCTGCAATGAGAATAAATCCNTTTTTTTTTTTTTTGATGGGGATTTCTTGAGGAAGTAGCTCTAGAGTGCTAAATTCCATACAGATATTTCTGGGATTAATTGATGCCAGGCATTGTAGATCATCTCATTTTTTATTTCAACACATTTCCAATCTTCTGTACAGTTAATTTCAGAAGATACACATCCTCTGTTGTGTTACAGCACTGTAGTTTCTGGGAGGGTCAGGATATGACCCAGATTATAATAAAGGCCAAGGGGTTTGTTCTCATTTATGTTGAATCTGCCAGGGCTCTGTACACAGTCTGGACCTGCATTAGTGAAATCCTTGAGCTAACCAGGTTTTGGCTTGGGCATTTCACTAGTTCCTGGCCACTGCAGCTTTCCAGAGAGCTCCAAGAAGAAAATGGCATAACCTTATGTTAAGTTTCTCTTTCTTGGAAGATGGACATGCCCTGACTCAATCTCCCTCTGTCACTCCTGCGTTTTTTAAGAAAGAAGCTTTGAAGAGAAGTAATGAGGTTCACATGTGTAACAGTGTAAGTATATAATGTACTATATACTTACCTGGTTTAATCAATCATGGGATGCAAGTATTTTATGTCAGTAGTATAAACTGAGAGCACTTCAACATAATAAAATATAAAGATCTTATAAATGTTGCTGCAAACATGCGGCTGGTGAATATGGATGCCAAGAAGATGAACCTCTGGGAATGCTTTGTTACATATAGCATATTTGGTAGCTCTGTATAGAATTTGTTTATCTTTTCAAAGTGAATTTTTAATAGCCACAACAATCAGACTGCTGGTTTTATGTTATTTCATATTAATCACTTTTATTGTTGCTTTAATCAATGTTAAACAATCTTTTTCTAATTTTTTTCTTACTACTTTCACTTCCTGCAGTGTTTGCTTTGAAACCCCACCTATAAGAAAAGTAAAGTAAACTGTCATGCCTGAAGAAATGCAATGGTTCTCTTATTTATATTTAATATCATTCTAAAATAGTTCTGTTAATTCTTCTCTGCAGGGGAAAGTTTAAAAGTCATTCAAGGAGCAAAACAAATTAAAATAATTCAGTATTTACTTGTACAAACTGTTCAGGCTGAAATGCTTAGCATGCAAAAGAATGAATCTCTGGATCTTTGCATCCACTTAGTCAACTAGTTCTGTACAGAAACATTTCTACCAGAAAAACTAGTGCAAAAATCATTCTCCATCAGAAGCTTGAGCATCGCAGGATCAGTCAAGATATCTTTCAACTTATTTTATTACTTAATTTAGAAACTGCTTATTTGTGTTGATGTAAATGATACTTCTGATCACAATAGTATTTTTTCTGGCTTTTGAAAACCAGTGAGGAAAGTGAGAAAACCATGTCACTGATATTTGGCCTATCTTTTAATTCACATCTATCTATGTTCAAGGTTTGTTAGGGGCTGTAAGAACAATAGGTAAAGCATTTGAAGAACACTGAATCCTTTGATTTGCTCCAAGTAATACATGAAAAGTGATTATTATGTTGATTGTAAACCAGGATGTCATTTTGGTATCTGTCCTTTCCAGAATGGCTCAGATTTTCTATGGGGAAAGATGTATCTTATTGGGTCAGTCACACTGAGGAAGAAAGACAAGTGAAGGAATAATCAAGGAGATCATGTCCAGTCCTGGATTCAAAATGTGTTTCGTGAGAACTCATTCCCTAGCTTTGAGACCAGATGCACTCTTACATTCTACATTGGCAGGGAGCACCTTGGAAGAACAGTCAACTTCCACGTTCAGCTACTCTTAAAAAGTTCTTGCATTCCGCATTTTTTATTCGTAAAGTTTGTGACCTCAGGTTTTGGGTTTTTTTAATCAGAAGAGCATTAGAAAAGCAAAAAGAGAAGTTAAGCCTAGAGAGTGTGTTTTGTCATCCTGTCATAAAAAGTGATTTGCTAGTATTGTTATTTTAGCACATTGTATATGATGTCTTTTTACCTGGAAGCCAAATTTAATTTCTGATGTGGTAAGCCACGCTGAACTGCCTCTTCCAGATTCAGAACTCACACAAAACCCATAAATCTTCAGTTTACTTCCAAATGTACATATTGGGGTTACTTTTTTCCTGCAGCAAGGCATAATTTCTGGGCTTCTGCACTGACTCTGGCTTTATTTGTTTCCTGTATTGCAGTCTGACACTAGAGGAGGAAAGAACCAGACCAGTAGGAATAACTGTAGTATAGAAATAAGCACACTTTGATGATGTTAGTGATTCAATTTGCAAAATCTTAGAAAATTAAGATCCCAAATGTAAGTCTGAGTGGACATTTTTTCTTAAGGCATAATTTACACTGCCAAGTTTGTCAGCTGGCATGCTTTGTTGATCTGAACTGAATGAACAGAAGGGAACAAAAAACTGATTATGTGCTGTATTTGTTCATTTATATCTTGTAGTTTCATACCCTTAATTGAGAAATGTACTTCAACTGAGAAAAATTGTCTCAGCCCAGCTGTGCACAATTCCATGGTTTGCGTCCATTCCAGAAAACCAGTAGACTGGCATTCTCTTGGCCTGGTCGTTGTAGGTCCATTCAACAGCAACACAACCAACACCTGGGTCTCCCACCAGAGACAGCCCTGCTAGTGCAATACCCCAGGCTTGTCTACCCATAACATTGCACTGGGAATAGAATAACTAAAAAAGCTGTACCTTTTAGTTATGGAGGTCAGACACAGGAGTGATGTTCTTGTTAGATACTGTGTGTCATCCTTAGCACAGAACAAGAGAAGGCCTATCATCCGTGATGATAAGCTGGATGTCTCAGCTGATTCAGATCAGTTTGCTTCATAATGTTGTTGCAGTGCTCAGTAATATCCATGCTACTATAACCTCCATCTCCCAAATATTTTGCTTTTCCAGCTGAAAAGAAACACCGGACCACCAAGGCTCTGAGTCGTTGCACGTTGGCACTTCCCTATTGAAATCTTTCTGTCCCCCTACTCACACTGACAGAGCAGTCCCAGACAAAGTCCAGGGTGGTCTCTTGGGAATTATCCACAATAGTTTGCACTTTTCAGAATGGTATGTTGCCTTCTGCTGCTGGTCAGTCATCCTCCTCTGGATGATGGCTGGTCCCAGTTAACAAGCACAGTACAAATGGCAAGTCAGGGGATTTTCCCAGCTACAGATATGAATGAAATAATTTTTCCAGTCTTGTTCTGTGAGCATTACCTCTTGTTTGAAGATAGTTGTAAAACCATATAAATGCTAAGCAAAGTGGGGATATCTATATCCAAAACATTTTAACTGTAAGGTATAACAACAAAATTGCAGCCCTAGCCACCTGGCCATCTTCGTGTGTGTGTGTGTGTGTGTGTGTGTGTGTTTTCTTTCAGAAGCAGTGTGACACAGATGACACTTGCCATAAAGCTCTTCCTACAGAAAAAGTGCAAGCCCAGCTCATTTCCAGTGCATGATAATTATTAAGGCTCCCATGAGTGAAGCTCTGATACTTTTTTAGCTAATGATTAACCTTAAGCCTTCCTTCCCCTTTAAGTATTTGGATTAAAAGGGCAATACAGAGACTGGAAGCAGTAGGCATGAGTGGTTTATTCTCTAACTCTATGGACTAAAGGGTGGAGTCATCTGACGGGGTTCAGGAGCAGTAAGCCAGGATTGATCTTATTAGGACTAGAAAAGAAAGAGGTTCTTTTGCGTGACCAAGTTGAATTCAGGATGTTTATAAGCTTCACCATGCTGGTTTTACTGGTGCCAGCAACGTTTGTATGGTACAGACAGCAGCTATTGACTTTTCTATTTATTCAGCTCCATACTCTTCTTTCTTCTGGGGAGTCTGCTGTAATTAGAGAGTTTAGAGCATTTTGTTGTACAGAAGTCTAGTGTTTAGAGTAAGGCTTTACTTGTCAAGACTTTAAGAGTCTATCTGTGGCTCTGTATTCATATGACCTGGGGTAAGTCATATAACCACAGTTTTGATTCAGCTTCCCAGACTGGAAACCAATACCAACCTCAGAGGGCTTTATTCATTTGATTGAGATCTTTGGATAAAAGCTAATAGAAGAAAGACACTATGATTCACACTCTTATTAAGCTATAAATGTTCACCCTTTATTTAGGATAGAGAACAGATGTGGAGGGATAAAATTTCTCTGTTATTTTGTAAGCCCTGATACCCTGCTGTTTTATTGAAAAACTCTAGGGCAGTAGCTGGGAACATGGGTGTGTGATTCCTGGGTGCTTTGGGTAGGTCACACCTATGAAGTATTGAGCAGGGGCTGACAAGGGCAGATCAGCAGCATGCCCCTCCTCACCATGCACAGCCGGCAGATCAGCTGGACTCCGCTGCTGGTACTGGGGTACCTCTTTTACCTCCTCCTGGGTGCTACGGTGTTCCAGCTGCTGGAGAAGCAGGCAGAAACACATTTTCGGGACCAGTTCCAGCTGGAAAAGCTCAAGTTCCTGCAGAATTACACATGCTTGGACAGACAAGCCCTGGAGCAGTTTGTACAGGTAAGAGGAAAGGGTTCCCATTATTCTGGCTCAAGCATTATTTTCATTAGAGGAAATTATACTATTTGGGTCAAGTAGCCAAGCATGATATAAACCAATCAGCTGTCCATGATATTAAATATCTAACTTTATAAATAACTTAAGCCCATTTATATACTTCTTTAACTTGATCTGTAGAACTGCTTTCTTTCCACAGTCATGAACTCCCAAAAGATAAGTGCATCTAGTGATACACTTGTGCTATATTGCAATAATTTCAGCTTCATAGTTCTCATCTCCCTCATTAATTGTTACTGAGAATTATGCATAGGAACAAAAAACAAGAATCAAACCTAAAGAAGTAGGTTGCCCTTCCAAGATTCTCCAGTCCAAACCTGTGCAAATTCTGCCCTTTTGTACTAGAAATTGTCTACTACCTTTGAAGGTGGTCCTGCACTTCCAGTCCTAAAAAAAATATAAAGTCAACCATCACAAACTGTTATCTATTGCTTATAGAAAGAGATAAAGGGATTTTGTTCAATACAGGTTGTCAGTTAATGACAACTTCAATTACATTGTAATATTTTCCTCAAAACTGGCTGGAGATAAATTACTAGACCTTTCCTGGTACTATAGATATATTCTCATAATAGCAGTGCAAGAACTGGACAGAGATCCTTGAACTTTGAATCCTTGAATCCTTGAGTTTCTTTGGGTGCTCAAAACATACCCAGTTGCAGAGCTGGGTGCCTAAACAGTTTGAACTCTTTCTACCATTTCATTAAAACAGATAAAAACTCAAAACAATTTGTACTGTCCAAGTCAGAGGACTTCCATGAAGGTTTATGATTTTGATCAACATAAAGCCCAGACTTCGTATATGGATTTAAGCAGTGAAGTTAAGATCAGAAAGGGTAGAAAAGGTGCCTGAACCTGCACATCTGATTACTAATACTGTGATATATTACTTGGGGAACATTGGGCATTGGCCAGAAAATGACAAGAGGTTTCAAGAGCTTACATTCCTAAAAACACATATATCTTTTTCACCTTCATGACTTGGTGATATTACCTGTCCTTCCCTTATCTCTCCAATAGTGATTGCAGACGTGAAAAACCATTCTAAACTTAACTGTGATACCTTTTGAGATTGAAAGGTTTATTTAAATCTCCACTGCCCTTAAAACATTAGGGGAGGTCACACGTGTCCACATTCTTCTCTCTCTGACTCCAGTGGACGTTTCTTAGGTCCACTGCTGTGCCACTCAGAGAATCACATTTTGTTGCCGTGTCTCTGCTGAATTAAGCACAATTTCACTTGTAAGCTGTTCCAGATAAAACCAGCTGAGGGCACCAAATCATCTAAATGCACCTAGCTTCAAAGTACTGACTCGATAGTCCTCAAGGTATACATAAGTGCAGGTACTCTTTGACCTATATGTTGCTTACAAAACCTGTTAACAAATTTGTCTAACTCTTATTAATATTAAAGCTCTAATGCAGGGAAGCAGTTGTGTCTCTGCATGTTTTAACTATATGGTTAAGGAGGCCTGTTCATCATGCCACAAGTTCGTCTGAAAAGTCATAGTAGTTAGACTGCAGTGAGACACAGCCCCTGGACTCAGTCTATTCAGCTGACAAGTATAAGCTGTCTTGTCTTAGTGCCCATTCTTTAAACCTAAATCCTGCAATGTGAGATTCAACACAGATTTATTTTAGCATATCTGTTATCACTTATAATGTGTTACCAATTATAATTCATTAACTTTTGACTCCATTGTGCATGAAACAAATTCATGTAACTCCGTGTCAATAAACTGCATTGGTTTTGCATAGCTAGAACTGCTTAGCTGAGAGATGGCTCTGAGCAGCACTCCGAACATGAGCAGCCTGGAGCTTTGGGAAAGTGCAAATCCAAACTCTTTTATCTGATGCATCTCTGGCAGGCATACTTTGGTCAGGAAATTATGCCAGTCTGACAGCATAACTGAGAAGCAGATGCATTGAGTAAGGAGTGCATGTTTTGATCATGTCCACACATTTTCAGTCTCAAAGGACATGATATAAATACAGACCAAAAGGACCAAATCCTTGTCTATGACCACAGGCGGCTGCAATGTGCTCTAGAAGGGGGACAGGAGCAGAAACAGCAGGCAGTTTTTTATTCTCTCCACATCCTACTATAGCTTAATGTAGGTTTGATACTCTTACTGTAAATTACAGCTTTTACATACTGACGACTTCTCTCCCAAAGGCAACAGCTAATGCTCACCAACCATTCAGCAGCTGCCATAACCCTTACCTGAGCTGCAGATGAAAGGAGTCAGGAGCCATTATAACTGTCCCACAGGAACATGTTTGTTGGGCACCGGGATGCCATTTCACGCGCGGGGTTCTTTCATGGAATTGTACTTAACAGCATCAATTAGACCAAGAAATCTGGCCTTGTCAGACTGTGTCTGAAAGGTTCGACATTTAAAGTTCCCTTACTCTTCTGTGTTGGCTCTCATGATGTGAATGTAACTCCTGTGAACTCTTGTGCATTGAAATGCATAGAACTGTCAAGTGTTCCTTACAGGAATAAATTAAACCGGTGATTATTTCAAAATACTCACACCTCAGTAGCTTCTGTGTGTTTCTTCTAAGCAGCAAATGAAATAAGTGACTCTAGAAAATCTGACATTGAATTCTTCTCATTCTAAGAAAAGACTTTTAATGGATAATGCAAAGTTCTTTGTCAAATTGAAAATAAGCTCTGCTGACACTTCAGTCATGAGGTCACAACTGATGATGTCCAGAAGCCCTCTGATAAATTTGACCAATGCTGTAGGATTTTTTACTGAATGAATCAAATTAGCTACTATACTTAGGGTACTCAGTCCTCCAGCACAGATCAGCTAATACTGCAGAACCTGTCCAAAATCAGATACCTTGTAGTAGTTACATTCACTAGAAATGAGAATGGCTTACATTTAAATCAAGAAAGAGTATCTTCTTGGGTCTCATACTCCTGGAACCAGCTAAAGCTGGGGTTGCTATTGACTCCTGCTCATGTCTTGCATCATACAAAGTCTTCTGAAGAGATGAACAAGTAATTCCTTCAGGCATTTTGCAAAATTACAAAGGCTGTGACTTAGCCTTTGTAAGGTGTGTGACAAACAAGGGGATTCTTAAAACCCCAACCACTGAGCAGAGGGAAACCAATCTCCCACAGACAAGTCCCTGGGGTCAGCAAAGGAACACAATCTTCATTAAGGCAGTTGACAGGATATTTGATGCAAGAACAGTAATTTTTTGGCACACAGTAGTTTTGGTCTGGTAAGAGCTATCTGGAATAGCAGAGACTATTTTATTATCTTTCAGACTAGCAGAAGCCTAATATTCACTGAAAATTATATGGAAGTCATAGCCAAAAACAGTAATTCATCCTTACAAGTACTTACATGGAAGAAACGGAAATGAGCATGTTCCCCATGCCCCTGCCCACAGACACAACTATACATTTACACGCGCCTAAATTAAAAACTTGAATAAGATGACTAGACTACAGAAGAAAAGAAGAGCAACTACTTTATTTTTTATGGCACAACTTTAATTTTTTTCCCAGCTTGATCACTTCGGGGAATTGTCCACGCTCTTCCCCTTAGATTTCATCTAGCTGGGGAGCCTATCGGACTTCAATAACCTGTTCTCCTGTAGCAAGAGTTCAAGTTCCTGGCCAGCTCTATTTCCAAGTTTTGCCATGTCAGCAGAAGCTCTTTTTAGTCCAACTCTACCCTGTTATCTACACTGTTTATCACTCTGCTTGCTCAAGATGGAAAACAGTATTTACTTATCTCTATTTCTGACATTCTTCCTCATCTTTGCTCCTTTGACCTTTTCTGCTTCAGGTCCTCATGGAAGCATGGGAAAAAGGGGTCAACCCAGAAGGAAACTCTACAAATCCCAGTAACTGGGACTTCAGCAA
Source organism: Promerops cafer (assembly GCA_013398275.1). Classification (NCBI taxonomy): domain Eukaryota; kingdom Metazoa; phylum Chordata; class Aves; order Passeriformes; family Nectariniidae; genus Promerops; species Promerops cafer. The sequence goes on along the minus strand of VZSE01014262.1, from coordinate 274,259 downwards.
CTCCTTCTTTTTTGCAGGAACTGTTGTCACCACTATAGGTGAGGTACTCTCTTTCCTTAAAAACTGGTGTTTCCTTCAACTATCCTGTAAAGCCCCCGGAAATGTAAAATTAGTGGACAGAACACACCTGCAAGATTATCAGCTACTGTGGGTTATGGTTTTCTATTAGTTTCCAATTATGCCTGTTATTTTTCTGTATACAGTATTTTATACTCCCAAAAAAAGCTGAGTGCCTACTTGGTACATGCAGGATCATTTTGTACATGGATAGCACATCTTTAGGTTGCTTTGAAGCACTGTCGCTCTCACCACAAAATCAGAGACCTATAGAAAGTTACAATAGTACCCGGAAGAGTGATATTTTTCATGTTTAATTTTCACCTAGTAGTAGTGAATGCAAAAGGCTTCATTGTAAGCAATGGCAATTTGCAGACAGATTTAATTGCAGAAAATCATAGATCCACAGGTTCCTGAAACTTAATGTAGTTGAGCTTCCAAGCTTATGAGCACTCCATGATGCCTGCAGCTTGACTGTAGACCCTTTCCATGTAGCTGTTTTCTTCTTTTTTTCCAGGTTATGGTAACCTGTCCCCCAGCACAGTGGCAGGGCAGATCTTCTGTGTGTTTTATGCCTTGTTTGGAGTGCCCCTCAACCTGGCCTTCCTTAATCAGCTGGGGAAAGCTCTCAATGCTCATCTACTTACCCTGGAAAGATGGGTGCAGAAGCCAGGGCGTGCCCAGGTACGGTGTCCATTTACCATTTGTCTTCACTATTTTAAAACTAGTTAAAGCTCTTTTCTCAGAGAGCTGCTGCTGCTAGCTTAGGTTTCCTTGTGTGAACCACAGCAGTTACATGGTCCTCTCTATCAGAAACTTGATACACTTCATCTACCTGCGATAGCTTTAAATCTATAGGCTTTTGCTTGAAGGGCCCTATATTAGCCTTTTTAAAACCTTACTCAGCAAAACCATAGACCCAGTGACCTTGGCAGAATACGTGGTGTACACACATTGCCAAATCAAGCTCTTACTCTCCAACCTATGCCAGCATCTATCCAGAGTCTAGCTCTACACCGTGCAAAGGCAACTTATTTTTATTGGCCTAATGATCTGGCTGGAATTAGCTTTCCTGTTTGTGCCAGCAACTGAGCACTTCCATCCTTTTCTTTTCTTAAAATGCAAATACTCCTCCTTACTTACAGTTTATTGGTGAGTCGTTGAACTTGTCCAGACATTTTTTAATAAGAAAAGCACTGATAATGGAAAATACATGAAGGTCATTTTTAACAAAGTTAGTGTTTCTGAGAAAAGGTTCAATGAATTAACCCCTTCAGTTAGGGAAAAGGGAGATTAGATATGTGAGATATGTTGAAAGATTTCAGAGTTCTGGCACAAGTATTTTCTTTTACATTTGTAAAATCTCTTGGGTCACTACATTCTTTATCTACAATGGGAAAGCTATAAAGCTACTGTCAAATGCAGACTTGGATTATATAAGCAAGAAATTCTTTAGCTGCATAACCTCTGCCTGTTCCCCAAACACATGCAGCTCTACCACCAGAAGGATTTTCATGCTAGTATACCTGCATCTTTCCTGAGATTTCTGATAGCAGCTCAGGAATGTGATCTTTGTTTTCCCTTTTCACTCCTGAGTTGACATTTCTGACAGAACTCCTATGATCAGACAAAGCTTTGGAGCTGTATCTGCTTGTTTGCTCTGAAAAGTTTATTCAAGGAAGTTGGTTTATCTCCTTATAAACAGAATTTTGTCATGCTCTGGGAAATTAATTGCAATCTGTTCTTTGTTATTCCTGACTTATTGTTCCCAACATTACAGGTTTATACAAGAAAGTTCTTAAAAGACAGGTTAAAAAGTAAAATTGTTCATTTCAGTATACATTTTTATGCAAAGTTTATTATGTAATTAAATGCTATTACAGTACTGGAATGAAGTAAATGAGAACAACTGAATTACATATCACCTACAATCATGTTAATCCATAATTCTCAAACTGCTCTGCAAATGAGGCAAATATTACACAGCTAGAGAGACACAACACATAGAAGTGACTTGTCAAATTCACCCAGTTATCTCAAGCCAAGTATCTCAAGCTCAGAGCATTTTGTGAGATAATTCAGAGAGAGAAATTAAAACATGATATCTGGACCTTCCACTTTATTAACAGTGCTTTGGCTTTTCATCCAGTGACAGTAGGCTCATTAATAAAAATCATACTCCGGTTTGATTGCCCTTGAGGGTATTTTTAAATAATTGCAATGAGTTTGCATCAGCTCACACATCATTAGTCAAAAGTTCACCAGAATGTGTTCCCTGGAAACCCATGAGTTCCTGATCACCAGTCCTAAACTCCTAAGGTCCCTTCAGGACCCATCCACTGACCGTTCTTTGTACCCATCTACCGCAGTCACATACACAGTAACTTATCTCCCTGAAGGCTGATGTTTGTCCTGAGATGCACAGATCTGCCCTGTGCTGACAGAAACCAGTTCTGCTCTGAGCACTTCTAAGTTAAAATGAAAGCAGGCAAACTGACTTCACTTAGGTTTCATCCAAACATATTTTTGGCTGAGCTCTTGCAAGCCACTTTATAAATCTTTGGAAGCAGCCATAGTGAAAAGAACACTAATTTGTTCTTTCCAATCTTTTTTTCATGAGTTATGCAGTACGTGGTGATTTTCCTCAAATATAAGAGCTAGTTGACTACAAGAGCACCTCTACCTGAATTAAAATTTTAAAATGAGTATTTCATTCCAATGGCTGTCATAGTAAGTCTAATACTTAATATGACTGGAGCATTCTTGAAAACTCATTGCAAACAGCTTTTTAAAAATCCTCCTTTTTCTCCTCATTTTAATTTTTTTTTCATAGTTAGGAACAATATCTATGTGCAGAGTAAACAGTGAGCTCAACCTGCAGTACATGGAAGCATTGGCTTATCCTTCTTTTTTTTGCCAGTGCTCCCAGATGGGGTGGGTTTGTGATTCAAGAGTAAAACAGAAACAGCAATTTTAACAAGACAACTGCTCCATGCTCTTTAGCTGCCATATTCCTCTTCTCTTTCAGGTGGTTCAAACACTGGCAGTGGCCATCTTCCTGACCACTGGGACCTTGCTTTTCCTGGTGTTCCCACCATTAGTCTTCAGTTATGTAGAAGGCTGGAGCTACGGAGAAGGCTTTTACTTCACCTTCATCACCCTGAGCACCATTGGATTTGGGGACTATGTAGTAGGTAAAAAAGAACATGAACGGGATTGATATTTGTTGAAATTCATAACTGTAGTATAAAACTAAATACAGGGAGTGTAGATATCCATTCCACTATAGATCTGGTCAAGAGTGAGCTCAGCCAGCACAGTAACAATGAGCTAATGTGTTTTAGGGTATGAGCGTTTTTCTCTTGACAGCCAACCTGAGAGTCACCCAACGCATTTCACACATGCCACTGAACACTCATTCAACAGTGACTGTGTCCAGGATGGTACAAACGTTATCAGGAGTGAAAGGTGGAACACAAATAAAATTCCTTTTTCAGTATTAAGCCTTTGAACCACACTCTCCTAACACTGATTTGTTTTAGCCAGTGTCTACCATTCCCAACCACAAATCATATCAAATATTAAATAATCAGTACTTAAAATGGGGAGAAGATTACTGACAACCAAAGGATGGCTCTGAAAGAAAACAAACCCAGTGATGTTACATAGTCTTTAGACCTCTAGGTTGAGAACATCATGGTAGAGACACGAGGGGCTATTTTTCCACATACTTATTTGAACAAATACATAATCTTAATAGATTATGTCTAATGTGTTTATTTGTTAAAACTGCTAGGGTTTCTTACTTCACAAGTAATAGCTCTCCTCTCCTAGAGGTCATAACTATGTCCTAAAAGGAGATAAAAAAGAATCCCTGCTGAATCTGGCACTGTGGAGTTTCATGACTGTATCAGCTGCACTGATGGTCCATGCTGTGGAAATATCAAACCAGGGATTAAGACTCTCATAATCACTTAATTAAAATGGCTACATTTCCCATATTATCCAAGTGATTGTGAATCCCAGGTACTGAGGTAATATCACCCTCCAAAAAGCAATCACTGTATCACTTAATTGTAGCTTTCTAAATTATCCGAGATCCCCTGTGTGCCTCTCGAGTACAATATTCTTAATATGGATTCAACATTTAATTTTCAAGATTGTTTTCCTTTGTTGTTGGCAAGAAACCATTGATTTTAAGCATCCCTGATTAATATTAGACATGGCTATTTTTATTATATAGCCTCAGCTTCAGGGATTTCATGCTAACTGGGCTAAGCTTAACCTGAGAGTTGGCATGAAAAAAAAATCTATCTGCTGATGGATCGCACAAGCTCATTAACACGTACACTTTTGCAAGGAGTGGAGAGAGTGTATGAATAGGTCTGTTTAGCAGACCAAAGCTGCCAAGTTAAATATACAAATTTTCCTGGATTTTTCAGGCACAAACCCCAACAAGCACTATATCCCCGTGTACAGGAGCCTAACTGCGATATGGATTGTTTTTGGCTTGGCCTGGCTGGCTCTGGTCTTCAACGTGGGAGCTGACTTGATGGAAAGATACCTTCAGCTAAAGTGGCACAAGTCTGACTTAAGCTTGGCAGAAGGAGACACCACCAAATTGGAAGATGAACCTGAGCAGCCTAGAATCCATATTCCTAGCTGAGCAAGGTACAAAGACAGCAGTCTTGAAACTGCATCTTCCATCTGTATCTCACACTAAGCGGCCCCTGTGGATAAAGGATTAAACCACCGGTTGTGGACTGTTTCCTAAAGAGGAAATGTTTCAGATATGTGGAAATTTCCACACCCTGTGTAGGCATCAGCCAGTTAAAACCCCAAGGAAGGAGCATCCATGATTACACAACTGTCCCAGGATTCATTTTACACTTCTCATTCTAAGGCAACTTCCCCAGAAGTAATCAGTTATTATCCTTTCTCTTTCTCTAGTGGGATTCAGTTCTTATGGTCACTCATTTTCAAAAAAATCCAGAGTGACTGCTTCCCAGCTTCAATAAGAAGTAATTTCACCAAGAATCTCAAGTGGAAAAAGTCAGGTACAGAAATCTTTCTTCATTTCCAATCAGAAAACAAACAGAACCACAGAGGAATATAAGCAGTTATGAACACCTGCTTAATGACATCTACCCAATTAAGATTCAGTTGATATTGTCTGAAATGAACAGCTTTCACATGAAATGACAGCATTTCTTTATTTTCTGGGCTAAAATGCTTCTCTTTTAATTGTGAGGAAATTATTTGTCTGTCCAGCTCTGCCTGGACTGTTACAATTTGTCTCAGAGCAAACTGCCAGCTCAAAGCAGATTCTTATCACAGTTCATTTCACAGCCGCTTGAAAACAGCACCTTAAACTAAACCTAAAAGCAAAGAGACATTCTTATTTCCAGCCAGATCACAAATATCATTAGAGCCCAGAATTTGCTTTGGGCCAGTTCATAGAAGAGCTGTTATGCACCACAGAGAACTGATGCTGTACTTTTACCTCTATATAAGGCCAATGATAGGTTCTTGCATTAAATCTGATCCTTAGTCAGGCCCATTGTGTGACCCATCAAAAACAGGGAGATTGAATTTATCCCAGTTATTGTAAGTCAAAAGCAGCAGCAGCCATCCCCAAAGGAGCTGAAAAACTGAAGTACATGTAAGCACATAATAGGGGACCAGTCACTGAGAGGCAGATCTGTAGTCATATTCTCTGTCAAACTCCAGAAACTTGATAAAACAATTATCCATTCATTTGGGTGCCATGCTCAATCATCACTAACATGTTCCATGGGTATGCTTGTAATTATATACACTGCTATTTATTCAGTATGTTTATATCTCATAGTAACCATCAATTAATCCCTTTGAACTCATTTATAAGTGGAACTTTAATGTAAAGGATGAGTGAAATATGGCTGAGTACGTAGACTAGCCCCAAGCTAGCGTATGTCTGACAGACTACAGGAACATCAATTGTCAGCTTTTCAGCAGCTGCTTTGATATTTCATTTTGGAGACGTGTCCATAAAACATGTAGAGACTTGTGTAGGTCACTGATTTTTTCCTTCATACTTTGTGAGCTAGATTTTTACTTCTGAGGAGGGTCACAACAGATGTTTGCTCTTACACCTGACAAGGGGAATGTTTTCTTTGCCAGTGCTGACTCCTGCATAGTGCAGAATGGCTACTCAAATCTGAAATGCTGGCATATTAAGAATGCTCCTTATGGTTCATTCAACTAATTTAAAAAATGAATGTTCAAATGCTTATCCCATCCAAGATTTCCCTCATGTCTTACCACTACCTACCTCACAGATTTTTATCTCCTCGGTTTTTGCACTGATGTTCCTCTATGCCCTCAGCTATTCCCATAAATTTATTCAATGGCTTTCTCTGTAGACTTTCACTGGGAGCAGCCAACTTTCTTCTGTCTGGCTTTTTGTATCTTTGCAAATCTCATGGGAAACTTTGTCTCTCAGTGTTTTCTGTTCCTCGGACGCAATGTTTGCACTTGCACTTTTAACATCACCACCAGCACTGTACTCTGTACCTGCCTTGTGTTACCACCATGAGACACTTCGGGCCTCTTTATGTAAAAGACAAAACTGAAGTTCTGCTGAATTCTCTATCTAAGCTATTTTCTTCACCTTGCCTTTTTCCATGCTTTCTGTACTTTATCAAGCCACAGTCAGCCACAACACATGCACTCGTCTAAAGGTGATCCAGTGTTTTACACCATGCTGTATGCCATAAAAAAATGATAAAGAGGTTTATCAGGGATAGAAAGCACTTTCTGACAAAGTGTTTCTTAAAATTATCCTTACCTGACATCTGACCGCAGAAAGTTTGGATTGTTTTTACTGCAGTCCAGCAAATTGCTCCTGTGTCTGATACTGATTTTGTAAAGTAGCAGCAAATGGTGAGACTATCTCCTGGATTTTTTGCTACTGGTGCATTTACCAAAGCTGACAGTAGCTGCAGCAGTTCTCCAGCTGCCCAACAGAATACCTAGAAAGCTACCTTTAAATCAAGCATATGGCCATGTTGGAAGAGAAATGAGAAGGATACTGATGCCCTCTCCTGTGTTGCATAAGTGATAGAAATTTCTTGCTTATTTTGTCAATTTTTCAAGGTTCTGAAAAGCTCCTAAAGGTCATGCACATCTATAACATCTCTAATAAAAGTTACTTTGAAATACATACTGGGAGCACCGGCCCAGGTTTTGAGCATGGATGGACTAAGTGTTTTCTGTAGCATTCCTCTAATAAAAATGTAGTCATCAACTGACCACCTAAGAAAAGTAATGTGGAAGAACTGCACGATCACAAGGCCTTGCTATGAGCCAGAGAAGCACAGAAAAGGGATTCTTTTGGTCTAATAACCCATTTTACCAGTGGTATATTTCTGCCCAGAATGGAGAGCACACATGCTCAGCTCCAAGCATGGAAAACAGCACTTTTGCAGCGTCTGAATGTGGCTCTGCAGACTGTGGCGGAAGCAGTGGCCCAGGCAGTGTTCATCTGTGATGTGGAAAAGTAGCACTGTCCTGAGCAGCTACCACCTGCAGTCCAGGGCTACCACACGTCCTTCCAGGCTTATGCTTACCCTCTTAGCCTACTCAACAAGCCCTTCTTCATCCTCAGATATACATGCTGTCCTTGCAGACGCCGCCAAAGTACCAACGGCAAAAATGTGAGCCTTTCTCTGTGGAGAATTAAATAGAAGACTGACAGACAAGTGATGTTTCTGAGAATACTCAAGGAAACTGCCATTTAAATATTATATGATGCTGTAAAGATTTGTAGTGAACCTTGATCTCTTTCTTCCCCAATTCCTTCTAGTAAGCACGTGCCTGATATTCTGTGTTTTCACAGCATGTTTTGTAGTTAAAAACCCCAAGTCTCTCCTGTAATTAGTTTTATATATTTTTAGTATAAACATTAAATTCTATATGTTTAGTCCATAATGTTTCAACACAGTGTGCTTTGTATAAACTATCTGGGTTTAAATACAGCTAAAATATCAAAATGCAGCTCAGATGTGTCTATTTCCTGATCTTAAATGTGATGAATAAATATATAATTTTTAATATCCTTGCATTTTTTTTCTTACTTATGTATATTTTCATAGAAAGTTTTCTTTTATATAAATATAATTCCATTTTTGTCTTTAAATATCATGGAGTAATGAATATCTTGAAAAGGCAGAATTAAGGCTGAGCAATAAGCAGCATTTTTTTTTTTTCTAAGACTGTGCTCCAGGTGATATTGCTACACTGGAATTGGTCTAGCCTTTGCATATTAATTTTTGGATCTTGCCACTGAAATCATGTGTTTATGCTAGTCAGTTTAAAGCACATCTCAGAAAACCATGAATTAGCACATTACCAGAACATTTCCAGGGGGGCAATACGTGTTTGGAGGGTGCCTCACTTGTAATAGTATGTACACTCCCCTGGCAAAAATAATCACGGGGCAGTGTAAGAAGACATTACCCTCTGACAGTGTATTAAGACATCCTGTGCAGAAACTTACTGGGTTTATTCCCCTTTATCTCATATTGTGTAAAAAAATAGGTAAATTACAAAGTTCTTATACACCCAAAACGATTTGATTGTTTTATCTACCAGTGAGAGAACAGAAAGGAACATTGGATGCCATCTTATACAAGAAAGTAATTAATCAAATAGGTCTCAGAAACTACCTGTATGAAGAAAGTAGTCCCACCTTTCCCAGGAAAACCACAAATTATGAAAGGACTCTAAAAAAGCTGCTACATTTTCACTTGTGTCTGTCAAAGGATTGTTATCACAAACACCTGTTTGCTGCCTTTTAGATTAGCTTAGCAGCTGAGTGAAAGAGGGCTGCAGATTTATGCAGGGTGCTAGCGTCCTGCTCTCTAAGTAGCGCCAGCTGGGGAGGGAAGCACTTGCGTTTGTCGGGAGGGGGACTGGGTACCATCCCTCGGGAGAGCGAACGTGACTCGGAGCTGGCTCCTGCTCAGGCACAAGCGGCGCGGAGCAGGGAGCCCTGGGCAGCCTCGCGCTTTGGGACAGACAGGTGGGAAACGAAGCGGCTCAAGAGAAGGACGAGGGCGGCGGGGTGGGCTCTGCAGGACGACCGCCTCTCCTCCCCGGCACAGCCGCGCTCCGGGCTCCCCTCCTCGCCGCTGAGGGTGGGAAGGGGCAGGCAGGGGGAGGTGCCGGGGGCCGGCCGCCCTGCCGGGCCGGCGCTGCCCTCCTTCCGCGGGCGGCTCCGCTCCCGCCCCAGGCCGAGCCGCGTCTTCAGCGC